>CM055085.1:295753-410825 GCA_029204045.2 Tillandsia leiboldiana
CCACTAGGACTACTAGAGGCCCGAAAGGAAAAAGTGGTAAAGCTGTAAGCAGAACTGCTGAATAAAGGGAAACCACCACTAGCATGCCTCTAAATGCAGTGCCAAAAGGATTGACTGTATGTATGCATCAGTATCTAACATGCCTGCCTGAATAAACCCAATCTTATGCCACCAGTAAAACTGGTACTGCCTGCTGTGCCTTGCCTGCCAAATCGGGTATGCTGGCCAATGCATAACCCCGATAGGGAATGAGAGTCTCAAGGACTCAAGCCTGCCTGTAACACACTCCGGAGTGGCACTCGAGGGGAGCGACCCACACGAGTAAAAGTACCTCAGTAATAAGTATCATAAGTGTCGTAAACAGCAGGACTGGATCATGACTATGATCAAAGTGGGAAAAGCCATCCACTAAGAAACCCTGATCTGATGCCATAGTACTCAATAAGTGGGAAAAACCATCCACTAGAGAAAAGCCCGATCCCCTGCTGATGCAAAAAATAGACCAGACTCAACCCCATTCTGATGCAAGGATAAACATCCGGCCGACCGCCTACAGTCCGCGGTCACCGCAACACCCCACAAGTTTATTATCTAACATAACCTTGGCTATACTATCCCAAACCCCTGCTCATACTAGAGCGACAAGCAACTGAAAGCAAAAGAGAGCAATAAAACATGTCAAGTCTTAAAATGATAGTGTAGCAATAAATAGTGGCCCTACCTGATGTCCGGGCATGCATGCAACTGTCTTTATTTTAAAAATTGTAAAATAGTGTCAAAGATTTAAAAAGATTGATTTACTGAATAAAAGTCATTTGCATGCGAGATTATAGCCTTTGTCTCAATCACAGTGTCCCAATATAAGTCATCATATCATCTGTGGGGTTATATTAAATTTTAGGAGAGTTTGTCCCAGCGGTTCTTATCAATTGTCCTGTTAGTAGTCCTGTTAGTAGTCCTGTTAGTAGTCCTGTTAGTTGTCCCAATAGTTCTCATCAAGTGTCATATTAGTTTGTCCCAATTGTTCTCATCAATTGTTATATTATTTTGTCCCAATTGTTCTCATCAATTGTCATATTAGTTTGTCCCAATTGTTCTCATCAATTGTCATATTAGTTTGTCCCAATTGTTCTCATCAATTGTCATATTAGTTTGTCCCAATTGTTCTCATCAATTAAATTTTTAAGGGAGTTCCAGTAATCCCAGTGAGCTTGTCAAAAATGAGGTAAGCAACAACCGCCCACCTCGAGCAGCTCAAACTACACCTCAGGTAGTCTCCTGGTTGTCCACAGTCCTCAAATCCTGCAAATCAACGCTCCCGGTATAAATACAAATCCCAAAAAGTATAATATTTGCTGTTTTTCAAATAGCACGGGAAAAGAGGAATTTTTCACCTCTAAATAGTGCTCAGAAAAATCCAGAAAAATTACGGTTGCGTTCCTCGCGAAGAGTAGATCAAAATCGACTCTTTGAACGCCTCGATCTGATGCTCCTACACCAAGATAAAAATCGGAGAAGTTGACACTGTCCAGAAATTTCCACAACAAAAAGGGGGGTCAAAAAGACCTCGGGAAACATGCCAAAAGTACGAAATGGAGCAAAGTGATCAACACGGAAATCGAAGCCTTACCTCTTAGGAACGCGCTGTCGTGAAAATCGTCCAAAAATTCCTCCTGTTTAGCCCACAGGGAATTTTCGACGGAACTACGACGGGAAATGGGCCGAAAAAGAAAACCGTCGCAGTACGCCGCGTCGCAGATAACTCACTAACGGTACCTTCAAAAATTCTAAAATTCTGAGGAGAGAGAGAGGAGAGAGAGAGGAAGAATTTTTGTATAGGGCACTTTCTCTGGTTCTCTCTCTACAGCACGGAGCCCGAGGTGAGAAATGGTGGGGGGTGGGAGGCTCTATTTATAATGGGCCAAGGACCCTCACCAGATCCCGGGCAGAACAGCAAACACCGAGAAGGACCATCCAGGACGCGCCACGTGTTGACAAAACAGGAAACAGCCTTGTGCAATGCCACAGAGAATCCGCCACGTGTCCACGTGGTGCACGGGCCCGGTCCCCGCGCCGGGTCTTCCGGAAAATGTTGGCCAATCGGAGCGCCGCCACGTGTGCCTTCTAGAAGCCGGCCGGCAAATGGGGAAGCGCCACGTGGCACACGGATCTTCGGTGCTCCCGGTGCACGGCAAGCCCATGGACCGCGCACCCGCGCCCCCTGCCCGCCGGAACAGTAATTCCGGCGGCCGGAGTTACTGTTCCGGCGTGAACAGTACCGTGGTGCCGAAAAAATAAAGTAAATATACCGTTTCGATCGTTTTTGCGCGCTGAGTCCAAATACGACGTCCATTTCGCCAAATTCTCATCCGAAATTTTGCCGAAAGCTCCCGAAAAATCCCATTTGCTCCGATTTTCGCGCAGAGTCTATATTAAATGTCCAATTTCGATTCTAAAAGCTCCGTTGCACCGTACGAGCTCTCTACAGTCACTGTTTAATATTACACAGTTCCTGCGGGAGTCCGGATCATCACATCCTCCCCCACTAAAAAGAGTTTCGTCCTCGAAACGAGACTAAACAATAATCCTCAGTCCGATGTCTCGAATAAGTAGGGGTGGGCATCCCTCATCTCCGACTCGAGCTCCCATGTAGCCTCGCGCTCGTCATGATTGCTCCATTGGATCTTCACATAGGGAATGGCCCGACTGCGTAATTCTCTCACCTCTCGATCCAGAACTCGCAGTGGGCGTTCTTCATACCTCAAATCCTCGTTGATCTCAAGCGGTGTGAAGTCGATGACGTGCGATGGGTCGAAGATATACTTCCTCAAAGTAGAAACATGAAATACATCATGGACACCAGCAAGCCTTGGAGGAAGTGCGAGTCGGTAGGCAACTGGCCCGATACGCCCCAATACCTCAAAGGGTCCAATGTATCGGGGGCTAAGCTTTCCACGAATGCCGAATCTCCTGATTCCTTTGGACGGCGAGACTTTCAGGAATACATGATCTCCAACTTGAAATTCTAAGTCTCGTCGCCGAACATCGGCATAACTCCTTTGTCGGCTTTGGGCGGTTTGAAGATGCTTTCGAATCACTCGGACCTTCTCCTCTGCCTCTAATAATACATCTGGTCCCAAGGTCCGCCTCTCACCTACGTCACTCCAATAAAGCGGTGATCGACACTTGCGTCCATACAACGCTTCAAACGGAGCCATCTGAATGCTTGCTTGAAAGCTATTGTTGTACGCGAACTCAGCCAAGGATAAATGCCGAATCCACCCTCCGCCGAAATCCAGGACGCAAGCCCTCAACATGTCCTCCAGGATTTGTATAGTCCGCTCTGACTGCCCATCAGTCTGCGGATGAAAAGCTGTACTGAACCTGAGTTCAGTTCCCAAGGCTGTTTGCAAACTCTTCCAGAAATGCGAAACAAACCTCGGGTCTCTATCTGATACTATGGAGGCTGGTACTCCATGTAATCTTACTATCTCATCTAGATATAACTGGGCTAGTCGCTCAAGTGGCCACGTAGTCTGCATGGGCAGAAAGTGCGCCGACTTGGTAAGTCTATCTACAACTACCCAGATAGCGTCTGCTCCTCCCTGTGCCCTTGGCAATCCGACCATGAAATCCATCGTAATGTGGTCCCATTTCCACTCGGGAATTGGGAGACTTTGTAACTTGCCAGCTGGCACTCGATGCTCAGCTTTCACCTGCTGACAAGTTAAACACTGAGCCACAAATCTCCCAATATCCCTCTTCATGCCTTTCCACCAGAAGTGTGCCTTGAGGTCCTTATACATCTTAGTCCCACCAGGATGTAGGGTATAAGGTGTATAATGGGCCTCTCGCAATATCTGCTCTCTGATCTCCGCATCTATTGGCACACATGCTCGGTCTCTGTATCTTAGTACTCCCGAAGCATCTATAGTAAAGTCCCCTGACTGATCACTCGGAGTTTGATCTCTAATCCTGGTCAAGTGGGGGTCTTCACTCTGTTTCTCCCTGATCCTGTCTAGCAGAGTAGGCTGCAAGACTAAAGATGTCAGCCTAGCAGAGACCCCAGGGGACACAACCTCCAACTCGAGTCGTCTCATTTCCTCTAATAGCGGTGCCTGGTCTGTGATTAACATAGACAAACTTTGCACCGCCCTCCTACTCAAGGCATCAGCGACCACATTAGTCTTGCCTGGGTGGTAGAGAATATCTACATCATAATCCTTTAATAGCTCTAACCACCTACGTTGCCTCAAATTCAGCTCCTTTTGCGTGAACAGGTACTTTAGGCTCTTGTGGTCGGTGTAGATTTCACAATGCTCCCCATACAGATAATGGCGCCAGAGCTTTAGCGCAAACACTACAGCTGCAAGCTCCAAGTCATGGGTAGGGTAATTTTTCTCATATTCTTTGAGTTGTCTAGATACATATGCAATTACCCTCCCTTCCTGCATCAACACACAACCGAGTCCACTGTGTGATGCGTCGCTGTAGATCACATATCCTTTTCCCATAACAGGAAGGGAAAGGATAGGAGCGGTCATCAGTCTATTCTTCAGCTCCTCAAAGCTCCTTTGACAGTCCTCACTCCAGATAAACTTCACTCCCTTACGCGTCAAGCGAGTGAGGGGTGTGGAGAGCTTCGCAAAGCCTTCCACAAACCGACGGTAATACCCAGCTAAACCCATAAAGCTACGTACCTCAGAAACCGTCGTCGGTCGGGGCCAATCACGGACTGCCTCAATCTTTGCTGGGTCTACTGCCACACCTGCGGCGGAAATCACATGGCCTAAGAAGACTACCTCCCGAAGCCAAAACTCGCACTTTGCTAGCTTGGCAAACAACTTCTTCTCTCGCAGAAGTTGCAGCACAATCCTTAAGTGCTCCTCATGCTCAGCATCACTTCGGGAGTAGACCAAGATATCATCAATGAACACCACCACGAACCGGTCCAAATAAGGTCGGAAGATCCGGTTCATCAAATCCATGAACGCGGCAGGGGCATTAGTTAGCCCAAAAGGCATAACTGTAAATTCATAATGCCCATACCGTGATCTAAATGCCGTTTTCGGAATATCCTCGGCCTTTACTTTCAACTGGTGGTAACCGGATTGTAGATCTATCTTAGAGAAGACACAAGACCCTTGCAGCTGATCGATGCGCGGCAAAGGGTACTTGTTCTTGATGGTCACTTTATTTAATTCCCTATAGTCCACACACAATCGAAGTGACCCATCCTTCTTTTTCACGAATAGCACCGGCGCTCCCCAAGGCGACACACTCGGCCTAATAAAGCCCTTGTCCATCAAATCCTGGAGTTGCGCCTTAAGCTCTCGCAGCTCAGCCGGTGCCATCCGGTAAGGAGCCTTTGAGATTGGCGCAGTTCCCGGAACTACGTCAATCACAAACTCAATCTCCCTATCTAGCGGCATGCTTGTCAGCTCAGGTGGAAAAACATCCGGGAACTCGCGGGCAATAGGGATATCCCCGAGTCCCGGCGCCGCCGTAGACCCTTCAACAACACTAGCCAAAAAGGCTACACATCCTCGATGGATCATCTGCCTCGCTCGGGAAGTCGAAACCATAGAGGCAAAGAAAGCACTCTGACATCCCCGGTATACCAATATTTCCTGGTCTGGCTCTCTAAAAGTGACGGTCCTCGCGGCACAATCAATGGTCGCAAAATACCGAGCCAGCCAGTCCATCCCGAGGACCACATCGAAGTCCTTCAATTGTCTCAGGACCAACAGGTCTGCTGGCATAATCCAGGACTCGATTTGCATCGGGCAGGACCAACAACACTCCTCTACGTGCAATGTGTGATCGGGAATCTGAACCTCTCGTGCACGTGGTAGAAGTCCTACCTTTAACCCATGTAATGATGCAAATGATCTACTGATAAAAGAATGCGATGCTCCAGTATCAAATAATGTACGAGTCCTAATGCCAGAAAGTAAGGTGATACCTGCCACCACGGGATCTGCTGCCGAAGAGTCCTCTACCTGCGCAGCATACACTTGCCCACTCTGGGCTGGAGGGCGATACTCCGTGGGATAGGAAGAAGATGGCCTGCTTGCTGGAGCATGTGGCCGCTGAGCCGTCGACCGTTGCTGTGATGAAGATGGAGCCGATGCTGAAGAAGGGGCCGTCGATGGCGCATAAGGGCAAGTAGCTCGGACGTGGCCAGACTGTCCACATCTATAGCAGCGACCCCACCGCTGGTCGCAGGTGTTGGAAAAGTGCTGACCTCCACATAAAATACAATTGCTGGGGGCCCGTGGTTGTCGTGACTGCTGTTGTTGCTGAGGCTGTCGCTGCGACCCACGCTGCGACGGCTGGGATCTCTGCTGCTGCTGCTGCCGCTGCTGGGGCCTCTGGGGTCCACCAGGCCCTCGCCGCTCCGACCGTCCTTGGCCGGAAAACTGAGGCGGTGGCGGTCGGGGCGGCCTCCAGGAACTGGCCTGTCTCCCGTCGTCCTGCGCTGGTCGCTTTCTGTCTGCGCCTTGAGCGACCAGGCCCCCACGTCTGGCGACGACGTGGTCTCCCCTCTCAACCCACTGGGCATGCTCTGCTGCCTCCTCCAAGGTTTGTAGTCTCTGGGCATGCACCAGAGTATAAATCTCTGGGCGCAGGCCCGACTCAAAGAGCTCCACCTAGTGCGGTCCGTCCCTGGCGACGTAAGGTACGCAGTTGAGTAACCGCGTGAACTCCTGAAAGTAGTCCAATGCTGTCCGGTCGCCTTGTTGAAGATTCTTCAGATCATCTTCCAGCTTTTTCTTCATACTCGTGGAAAAGTACGTATCCAGAATCATCCTCTTGAACTCTGACCAGGGTAGCTGTCGAGTGATCTGGAACTCCAGAGGCTCCACCCGACGCCACCATGCATCAGCGTCCCCGTCTAAGCAGTGTACATCCATATGTACCCTGTACTTCTGGTCAATGAAGAAGTCCCGAAATAACTTCTCCATTGACGAAAGCCAAGTCCCGATCTCCCACGGCTGGGTATTCCGCCCTGAAAACCTGGGCGGTCCCCGCTTACAGAACTGAGTAAGTTTGTCAGCAATCTCCTGCTCCTCCGCAGGAGTCAATGGCCGGATTGCTCCCTGAGCAACAGGGGATGCCGTGGTCACCGGTCCAACTGGGGAAGCCACAGCAGGGGTGGGTGGTACGGGAGACTCTCAGGGGGTGCAACAACAGGCTGCGCCCTCTGCTCTAACATCTGCGTCAGCCGACCCATGGCCTCCTCCTGACGCTGCACGGCCTCTGCCATCTGGGCCATCTGAGCCTGAAGCTCATGCACCTCACTCTGCTGGCCCTGCTCGGACTCCTCCGGCTCGGGCTCAGAGGAAGAAGGCTGCGAACGCGTCAACATTCTACGTTGCGGAGGCATCCTGCCACAAGAAACCGCACTCAGTAACATAACCCCACACGACCAAATCTAGCGAAAGTCAAAGACATCCCCCTATTTCTGTGACTTTATGTTGTCTGCAGCCAACATAACCGTGCACCAGAAATTTGGGTATGTCGGTCCCTCTTCTCTCACTGGAAGAGTCAAACAATAATTAATGACTTCCGCAAAATGTCTCGTCTCTCGCGCCCTATTATCCTAGGGTCTGCCAAAAGCCTAGGGTTTCCTAAGTCCCAACTGACCTATCCCTAAGCTCTGATACCAACTTAATCTGTCACGACCCGGAACCCGGGCTCGCCAACAGATCCGCCGTGCACACGGGATTTCCCGAGTACACGAAGCGCTGGTAACCTGCTCAGATATCGGATATACAATAAAAGAGCATAAAACAGAGCTGAAATAGAAGAACCACATAGTATCTCATACTGGAACTAAAAATAAACTGTAATAAGTACAATAATCTCCCAGCTCACCAAAATAGTACAACCAGCTGGCCAGTGCCAGACTCAAAGAAAGAAGAAATACCACAGTCTGAGTAAAGAGTACAACATCTGTCTAAAATCCACTCTCGGTCTCACAGGAGATCTATCTACTCAGCGATCCCCTTACCTTTATCAGCCGCTGATAGCCTAGCAGCTCCCGCAGACGACTCTGCAAAATAAAGAAGAAGAAAGAGAAAAACAGGAATGGGGGTGAGAACTACCAGATAAACCAGTAGCCTCCCCTAGTGGGCAAAACCTCAACTCTGACGCACCCACTAGGACTACTAGAGGCCCGAAAGGAAAAAGTGGTAAAGCTGTAAGCAGAACTGCTGAATAAAGGAAAACCACCACTAGCATGCCTCTAAATGCAGTGCCAAAAGGAATGACTGTATGTATGCATCAGTATCTAACATGCCTGCCTGAATAAACCCAATCTTATGCCACCAGTAAAACTGGTACTGCCTGCTGTGCCTTGCCTGCCAAATCGGGTATGCTGGCCAATGCATAACCCCGATAGGGAATGAGAGTCTCAAGGACTCAAGCCTGCCTGTAACACACTCCGGAGTGGCACTCGAGGGGAGCGACCCACACGAGTAAAAGTACCTCAGTAATAAGTATCATAAGTGTCGTAAACAGCAGGACTGGATCATGACTATGATCAAAGTGGGAAAAGCCATCCACTAAGAAACCCTGATCTGATGCCATAGTACTCAATAAGTGGGAAAAACCATCCACTAGAGAAAAGCCCGATCCCCTGCTGATGCAAAAAATAGACCAGACTCAACCCCATTCTGATGCAAGGATAAACATCCGGCCGACCGCCTACAGTCCGCGGTCACCGCAACACCCCACAAGTTTATTATCTAACATAACCTTGGCTATACTATCCCAAACCCCTGCTCATACTCGAGCGACAAGCAACTGAAAGCAAAAGAGAGCAATAAAACATGTCAAGTCTTAAAATGATAGTGTAGCAATAAATAGTGGCCCTACCTGATGTCCGGGCATGCATGCAACTGTCTTTATTTTAAAAATTGTAAAATAGTGTCAAAGATTTAAAAAGATTGATTTACTGAATAAAAGTCATTTGCATGCGAGATTATAGCCTTTGTCTCAATCACAGTGTCCCAATATAAGTCATCATATCATCTGTGGGGTTATATTAAATTTTAGGAGAGTTTGTCCCAGCGGTTCTCATCAATTGTCCTGTTAGTAGTCCTGTTAGTAGTCCTGTTAGTTGTCCCAATAGTTCTCATCAAGTGTCATATTAGTTTGTCCCAATTGTTTTCATCAATTGTCATATTAGTTTGTCCCAATTGTTCTCATCAATTGTCATATTAGTTTGTCCCAATTGTTCTCATCAATTGTCATATTAGTTTGTCCCAATTGTTCTCATCAATTAAATTTTTAAGGGAGTTCCAGTAATCCCAGTGAGCTTGTCAAAAATGAGGTAAGCAACAACCGCCCACCTCGAGCAGCTCAAACTACACCTCAGGTAGTCTCCTGGTTGTCCACAGTCCTCAAATCCTGCAAATCAACGCTCCCGGTATAAATACAAATCCCAAAAAGTATAATATTTGCTGTTTTTCAAATAGCACGGGAAAAGAGGAATTTTTCACCTCTAAATAGTGCTCAGAAAAATCCAGAAAAATTACGGTTGCGTTCATCGCGAAGAGTAGATCAAAATCGACTCTTTGAACGCCTCGATCTGATGCTCCTACGCCAAGATAAAAATCGGAGAAGTTGACACTGTCCAAAAATTTCCACAGCAAAAATAGGGGTCAAAGAGACCTCGGGAAACGTGCCAAAAGTACGAAATGGAGCAAAGTGATCAACACGGAAATCGAAGCCTTACCTCTTAGGAACGCGCTGTCGTGAAAATCGTCCAAAAATTCCTCCTGGTTAGCCCACAGGGAATTTTCGACGGAACTACGACGGGAAATGGGCCGAAAAAGAAAACCGTCGCAGTACGCCGCGTCGCAGATAACTCACTAACGGTACCTTCAAAAATTCTAAAATTCTGAGGAGAGAGAGAGGAGAGAGAGAGGAAGAATTTTTGTATAGGGCACTTTCTCTGGTTCTCTCTCTACAGCACGGAGCCCGAGGTGAGAAATGGTGGGGGGTGGGAGGCTCTATTTATAATGGGCCAAGGACCCTCACCAGATCCCGGGCAGAACAGCAAACACCGAGAAGGACCATCCAGGGCGCGCCACGTGTCGACAAAACAGGAAACAGCCTTGTGCAATGCCACAGAGAATCCGCCACGTGTCCACGTGGTGCACGGGCCCGGTCCCCGCGCCGGGTCTTCCGGAAAATGTTGGCCAATCGGAGCGCCGCCACGTGTGCCTTCTAGAAGCCGGCCGGCAAATGGGGAAGCGCCACGTGGCACACGGATCTTCGGTGCTCCCGGTGCACGGCAAGCCCATGGACCGCGCACCCGCGCCCCCTGCCCGCGCCTGCCCGCGCTGCCCGCGCCGCCGCCCTCTGCCGCTGTGCCGCCGCTGCGCCGCCGCCCGCCGCCGTGCGCCGCCGCCCGCCGCCGCTCGCCGGTCGCCGGAACAGTAATTCCGGCGGCCGGAGTTACTGTTCCGGCGTGAACAGTACCGTGGTGCCGAAAAAATAAAGTAAATATACCGTTTCGATCGTTTTCGCGCGCTGAGTCCAAATACGACGTCCATTTCGCCAAATTCTCATCCGAAATTTTGCCGAAAGCTCCCGGAAAATCCCATTTGCTCCGATTTTCGCGCAGAGTCTATATTAAATGTCCAATTTCGATTCTAAAAGCTCCGTTGCACCGTACGAGCTCTCTACAGTCACTGTTTAATATTACACAGTTCCTGCGGAAGTCCGGATCATCACATAAAGAGACAGATGTTAGAGAAAAATAGAAGAGAAGAGAAGACAATGAGGGTAGGTGAGAGGTTGAGAGAGAGAGAGAGAGTAGACCATTATTATAAAAAAAAAAAAATTATTCTAAATTATGGAGAATGCGCCACGTCACCTTACAAATATGAGGATTCATATTATGGTATAGATGGTATAGATAGATGGTATAGATGGTATAGATGGTATAGATAGCTAGTATACTTAATTTTATATATATACTCTGTATTTAAAATTTAATATATTATATTTAAAAATAATTTAATTATTATATGTATGTGATATAAAACATGTGTGGTCCAATATAGAAAATCTATTTGCAGCTCTACAACATTTTAAGTTTGAAAATTTAATATTTAGATGTCAAATAGTTAAGAAAACAAATATTACTAAGATATATAGTTCATGATATTAAAAAATGATTATGAAAAATATATAATTTATATAAACAAGTTTTTAAAATTATATAGATTATATTAGTTTATATTTTTATTTAAAAATTAAGATATTTATACTTTAGTTAGAATGATTAAAATGCATAGACATGATCTATTAAATAATTAATTTGATTTGTATATTTTTCATAATATATCTTTATTCTTCACCTATATACTCTAAATACTGATTTTTCTTGTCTTCTTTTATAAATGGAGAGTAGTTAAATTATTGTTGAGGCCAAAAATATTACCACAGGGTAAGAAACAAGATCAAGATGACTGGATGGACTAATAAAATCAAATTATGAGATGACACGTGGTATAAGAATAGTCAGACAAGTCAATCGATGAAATCATGAGCCAATGAAAGATACTCATGTTTGGATAGAAAATAAGTTTTGATCGGTTGTCCGAATTAATAACTAGGAAAAGGTAGAATTGGACTTAATTGAATATATCATTCATGAGGGTTTTCACCCTGTCATTCATGAGGGTTTACACCCTTTATATAATACAAGAATAAGACTTACATGGTAAATTATCAATCAACCCCAAAAGGAAAAGAATGAATGATAAATATGGTACATAATTAAGAAGAATATGGAAGGTGAATGAATGCACATATGGCAGTAAGTATGTGGAGATTATTTCCTTTAACACCCCCCCTCAAACTGAAGATGGTTTGTTGGAAATCAGCTGAAGTTTGGATACCAGAGTCCGAAAACGCTCCAAGGAATATATTGATGGAATATATGGGGAAGTAGACGGCGGGGGAGGTAACGGAGGGGTCGGGGTCGGGGACGTAGCGGGGGGTTTGGGGGGAGGTTGGTTATGCAATCTCAATTCCAGATGCTTTCAGAACAGGGGAAGCAGACGAGGGCGGCGAAGGCGCCGGAGGAGACGAGGGCGGCGAAAACCCTCCCGGTGCATTCCGCGCTGGCGACAGAGAATTCGAAGTCGCCGCGGGGACCGGTGACGGTGCCAGCCGAGCAGGAGATGGTGCCAGCGGAGCAGGAGACGGTACCAGCGGAGCCGGCGAAGGTGCCAGCGGAGCAGGAGACGGTGCCAGCGGAGCCGGCGAAGGTGCCAGCGGAGCAGGAGACGGTGCTGGCCATTCTTAGTTGCTTCAGTAGTTGCATTGTACTTGTGACAGGTCACGCGATGGACGTGAGGCTGGTGCAGTAGGGCTGGATCGCATGTCATGATGTACATCGGAAAAAGGCTTATAACGAGGGATTCAATTTCGACAGCAGGCGGAGCTTCCAACTCGGAAGACATAGGTGGTTTGGAACTCGGGTCGACTGGACCAGCAGCAGAAGTAGCTGCCGTCGCTGCTGCATTGGCGGGCAATGTGCTGTCATGGTCCGAACTGGGAAGCACATCGAACAGACTGCGCCGCCTTGGCGTGTGGCTCGGGCTCGGTCTCAGGCTCTGATACCATAATAACTAGGAAAAGGTAGAATTGGACTTAATTGAATATATCATTCATGAGGGTTTTCACCCTGTCATTCATGAGGGTTTACACCCTTTATATAATACAAGAATAAGACTTACATGGTAAATTATCAATCAACCCCAAAAGGAAAATAATGAATGATAAATATGGTACATAATTAAGAAGAATATGGAAGGTGAATGAATGCACATATGGCAGTAAGTATGTGGAGATTATTTCCTTTAACACGAATAAAGTTGGGTCATGTAATATTCGAAGTTTAAAATTCAATAAACATTCAAAATTCTATATTTACATGTGTGAAGTAAACAGTAAGTATATGTATAAGTGAATAGTGACCAGACATAAGTCATGAATAGTAACTCTCTAGAATTTCATATTTTCGAATAAAGTTGGCTAACTCTACCGATCTGAATCCGAATTCGATGAAATAAATACTTGATTTGATCGGTCTCATTGGTATGAGCGCAATAGCGTAGTCCAAATTTACGTTTGACAATACTAAAGCCTCAAAAAGCGTGCCAAACAGTAAATATCACTGTGTAAGATAGAATTAGAACCTATCGGGATCTAAACGCGAAAAACTAAGATCGATCGCTACTAGATAGATCTCGTCGAGCCGAGCATCGTAGCAAAGTCTGTTTTTCCGTTTGACGACCCTAATGCTTCGAAAAACATGAAAAGTAGTAAAAAATATGATATTTTGCACTAAAGACCTTATATTTTATGCACCGAAATGCGTATAATTTTTTGGAAAGGGACCTAGGTGCGAAACATAATCCCTGTGAAGGACCCAGGTTCAAATATTGAGTGTAGGAGGATCACTTGGCATTTTGTTACAATCCCTACATATCCAACCTAGGGTTTCTTTTGGAGAAACCCTAGTCGGTTTTCTTTGCAGCCAGCCACCTTCACGAGCCCTTCCTCTTCCTCCACCTCTTTTTCGACCGTTACACCACCGGTCGCCGCCTCCCCTCGCCGGAAAAGCGTTCAAAGCCTTTGGGATTTCTCCAGACCTCTTCTGAGACCTACCTTGCTCTCTGGAGACTCTTCCCAAGGTGCGCCGTCGCCGGGCTCAGCTGCACTTCACCGGTAGAGAAGACTATCTTCTTCTTCTTCTTCTTCCTCGGACCCGAGGTTAGCCAACTCTTCTTCTCTCCGTTTTGTTTTGCACCTGCAGCACCCCTCATGCTTTCTCATCTCCTCGAGATGTCTCTGATGCGATCTCGCGGCCTGAGGCTTCGCGGGTTGCCGGCGTGGGCAAGGGGACCGCCGGAATCCAAGTTTTGGCCACCTAGGCCACACGCTATCTCCGATGGCTCCGAGGGGGATCCAAGGCATGAAGTGCCTTCTGTGGCACCTGAGGATCACCTCCAGAAAGTTTGGAGGCTCCTCGTTCAGCCGCGGCTTGGAAAAACCAAACCCTAGTTTTGAGTGTTGTCACCTTGGCCGAGGTGTGCCGCCAGCCGCCGCCGCCGCTTCCCGTCGCCGGCTGACCACCCAGCTAACCCCTTGTCACTTAAATAGTCCTTCTAGTGCCTTTACTTGAGCCGAGTTTCATCCGAGTTTCATAGGTAAGCGCCAACATTAATCCAACAATATATTTGGTGACTCAATCTTATTCAATACTATCAGAGCTGGAAATATGAGTCCTTAAAAGATCTTAGTTAGGATCTATCATTTGAATAATTGAATCCTAGTGTGACACTCAATCCTATTTTGGGCTATCTCTTCTACTAAATCTTTGACGACCAAATCGTTCTTAGCCACCTCTGCCGTAAAGGTTGATCCTTTATTTTGTAAATTCAATAGCTTCAATTTACTGAGCGGAATGACAAGGAAAGCTAGTTAGGAGGTGTGAAAATGCAGGTCGCTATTCTTTGAAATTTGTGACCAAGCTTTTAACAGATTATTTTGACTGCAAATGCTGCCTACTTCACTAGAGAAGCTATGAAGTAGGTTCAGTGGTTTGTGATGCAATTGTGTTATGTGATTCTACATGTGTGCCATTAAGTATTGCAGGCCTGCTAGATTTAGTATGACATTTTATAAGGTTCGGCCCACCAGAATTTCTCAAATCAAGGGGTTTTCACCTCATGCTACCATCTTGGAGAACATTACTCCAAGAATATATTTTCTTTTTCTTTTCACTGAAACTTATATAACAAATGTTGCATAAGCTTCTACCCTGGGAAAAATATGTGTATCTGCAATAATTTGTAGGCTTCCGTGTCCGACCTAATTGGCGTAATTAACCAATTGAATGGTTTTTTATTCTAATGTAACCATCTGTTTGAATAAACGTTTTATATATATGGCAGCTTCCTAGACTAATGCAAGAAGGTGGATTTGAAGTTGTCAGTAGATATTCTTCGTACAATTGTGCCTTTAGTTTCTATGTGTAACATTAAAAGTAGTTTCTGTTTGTTGCTTATATTAATTTGATCCGATTTACTGAGTAAATGGCCAGCATACTAGCAATAAACACATACATGCCAAATCATGGCACAAGCGTCTGAATGAATCGGTATTCTTGGTTATGCTATTTGATACTGTGCTACGAGGGCTTATTAGCTTTAGATTAGATCTATTATGGAGCACTTACATGGAGAAAGGAATGCTAGATTTGTTATAGATTCCATATTCATCTGTAAGGCACGGTTTTTCCTTTCAGTTGCATGTATAATTTGCTGTTTGATGTACAAAGTAGCACTTATGAATTAGTTTTCCTAACATGTGAAAAGAGTTTTCTATTCTCTGTTCAAAACAATTTCTCTATCGGTAGTAACCATAAGCATTAGATGTATCATCTTTAAATTTTTGTCATCTGCAGGCTGAAACACTTGCTAAATATTGGAGAAACTGTGGGTAATTTAGGATTGACATTTATGAAGCTGGGAAAGTTTGAAACAGAGGAGACGACATGTAGTTCTCAGAGGATAAGAGCTACAGAGGTTAAAAAATTGGAGAAACTGTGGGTAATTTAGGATTGACATTTATGAAGCTGGGAAAGTTTGAAACAGAGGAGACGACATGTAGTTCTCAGAGGATAAGAGCTACAGAGGTTAAAAAATTTGCGACGGCTGCTCTGAAGGCTAGCAGATCATACCGAGGATTTAATGCATACATAGTTAAATATCTGGTATATATGAAAGTTTTAGATCATGAAACTCAAAAGGCGAAGAAAATGAAGTTCTCATTTAAGTTTTTTTTAATTATTTGTTATATGTATTTGTGACACAATAATAATTCGTGTTTTTGGCAGGATACTCTCCATGAGTACTTGGGTGTAATGCTAGCCGTTCACAATGCTTTTGCTGACCGCTCTAGTGCATTATTGACTGTACAAACACTTTCATCGGATTTGTTTTCATTGGAAGCAAGGGCAGAAAAACTTGAAGCTGCATCCTCAAAAACTTTTAGCTTGGATCGTACTAGATCTCGTAAAATAGAAGAGCTGAAGGAAACAATAAAAATAACAGAAGATGCTAAAAGTTGCGCACTTAGAGAATACGAACGTATAAAGGTGAAAATCTTGTGATTCTAATCTTGGTTTTTGAAGCTGAAGCAACTTCAATAATTTCATTGAGAATTTAAGTAAATGTGTACTTTGAGATATTACGTAAAAGTGGTCCACCTTGTCAGGTGCAGAGCTCATAGTCATCTGCTCTCCATCCCATTCTTCTTTTTCATTTCATCCTTCCTTTCAATATTACCTGGAGGGCTGGTAGCTGGGCTCTCCTTGGCTAACATGGTGGACCAGGACCATGGAATAGTTTCTCATTTTCATTTATGATATAATTGTTATTCTGCTTCATTTTTTTGTTCACCATCAAGAATTTTTAATTCCGCTATTTCTTAAAGCGATGTAATTTTTTATTTTTACTTTGTGTTTGTGAGTGAGCTACTAGTAATTCCTGCATACTTAACACTAGTGGTAAACTTTTGCAATTTTTTACCATATTAAGATTATTTAATAGAAAATATTTTTTTAATATTTACCAAGCTCCCTATTGTGCTGATCTGCAATCTCACACATGTTCCATTTACATGTGGAGCCTTGAGAGAAGAAAGCTTCTTTGACAGTAAGAAGTGATTGTGCTACTTGCATGGAATTGCTACTTTAATGCATCATAACACATTTATTCTTTCGTGAAACCTGAAATACTTTATAAGTCTCGTCACTTTTGTGGCATTTGGATGTCGGATAGAAGGTTGAAGTAGTTTCGGATGAATAAATTATGGATGATACACCATATGAGATTTATAGATTTGTATCAGGCATATTCTACTGAAATATGTTCCAACTATACTTACAGAAGTTTTCTCTTAGCAGTTGAATCTTTTACTTGGTAGTACATATTTTTATTGAAACATTTGATGTTATCTTTGTTAGAAATGCAATTGAAGTCAAAAGGCCGTGATTCAAATGATGACTCAGCTTGACATTTTGTATCTTTATTATATAGTTCAATATAGGTCCTTGGTCATTTACTCAAGGCAACCAGCCAATTTGCTTGAAATAAATATCACTTTGTAGGCGTTAATCCACTATGGCCCAATCTGTGCTAAACAATAACCAAAACTCGTGAAATTTCACGTGCTGCCCAAGAATATCTAACTTAAGACATTTAGGCCCTAACACCAGACTCTGGGTAATCCTGTGCACCGGCAGTGCCATAACCACTGAAACATTTCCGGAAAGTCCATTTTGGCTTTGAGGGTAATCCTGTGCACCGGCAGTGCCATAACCACTGAAACATTTTCGGAAAGTCCATTTTGGCTTTGAAAATTGCAAACGAGAAACTAAAATCACCGGGCACCGGGAACAGCCAGGAACATCTGGTATCACAAATTAATCACCGCAATTTTTCGAATTGCGAGATTAATGCTGAAACGCTGTTAAATCGACGATTTTGCCGATTTACGGTTCGGGATCCAATTCCCGCTCAACGAAAAGCCGTTGGATCTCTAACGAAGGGTTTAGAGACCATGTGTACGCTGTCTACAGCAGCCTACCAGGCTACAATTACAAATTGACCCCTAGGGTTTAACCAAATTGCATAAAAGCATGCAATTTCACACTTTTTCCACTTGCATTTTATTTCGGAATGCTTTTAAACTGAACCTAGGCCACCAGTAGGTGGGTCTCGACGCACTGAACGCCGTGTTCACCATTTGGGAGCAACACGGAACGCTAAAACAACTTCGGGTCAACTAATACAATGCATAAAGGCTCAAATTGCTATTTTTCTTATTTACACTCGACCAAACCCAAATTTAGGGTGAGCATCACGCTCAGTAGGTCGAAAGGACTCAGGCTCACTAGCCAGGTGTCGCGGGAAATTCGGAGCATCGCCGGAGCAAAATGGCTCGAAAATCAAGCTTATAGAGCTCGGTTGCTAGATCTCTCCATCTACTCAGTCATTTGCTGAAGTAGAGTGAGCATCAAGCTCAGGAGGCGTGCAGGAGTCTAGGGCTCACCATTGGGTGGTCTACAAATAACTAGAACAAAGTTGAAGCCAACTCGGGCATTTCTACAAACACCTAGAGCTCACTTTCCTTAACTCAACACAACATGTGTTCTGGTGCAGAGCTAAGGCAGGCATGGCTACTAACCATTTGTGGGCACTGCTAGGAACCTTACCCTGTCGGCTGCAGACACGCACCGGCGGCGGTTGGCCGGAACTCCACCTCGAGTCACCTAGCTCGGTGCTCTAATGGCGGTTTGCCATGCATGCAACATTCGAGCCATGCAAATGTACCAGATGCTTGCCCTCAATACGGGGAAGCTTCCCGACGTGGTGGCCGGCGGCGAGGAGCAGCGGCGGCCATGGATGCGGCCAACAAAGCACCAAAAATGGTGAAGTCGAAACCAGGGGACTTAGGCTATATGCAAAAACACCAGCAGGTGCTACACGACTCCACCAAGCTTGCCAGGCTCATGTCCGGCGGCGAGAGGCTGCAGCGGCGGCGGCGGCGGAGCAGGAAGCTCGGCCAAGCTTCTAATGGCTATTAATGGTGAATCATTATTCAACCATTACTGATCACATGCAAAGGGTCTGGGGGCATGGTCATGGTGTGAGAGAGCTTACCAGGTGGTTGGCCGGCACCGGGAAGCGGCGGCGACGGGCGGCGCTGCTCGACCTAGCAAAAATGCCCGAAAGCTAGGGCTTCCTCCACTGAAGCCTACACCAAACCAAAGTCCACCAGACTTCGTGGGCTTTCTTCTGGGGTCCAGCAGAACGTGCTGTTCAAGTTGGTTCAGGCGCCGGAGCTTCGGAAGCGGCGCGCGACCACTCCGGCCAAAAACTAGGGTTCCGGCACCCTAGTTGCTTCCCGTCGGCAACCAGAGTAAGCCAAGCCTCGGGCTTTGACCTGGATGATCCCTGCAATGTCAGAGGACGACTGCAAGACCCCAGGTTGCAAGAAAACTAAAGAAAAAGGAGAACTTATCTCGCCGGACTTGAGGAAGAAGAAGCTCTTCCTCCGGCGCGCGGTGGATCTGGGCGCCGGTGCTTCACAGGTTGCGTTCACAGAGGTCCACAAGGATCTCGGATGAGCTTGGTTGCAAGAAATCCAAAATGATGGTTATCCTTTTAGCCCACCTCGACAAGTTGGAAAACCAATCTTCCCTCCCTTTTTCGGCGATGGCCGGCGGCTGCTGTAGGTGCTTGTGCTCGGGGAACGTCGCAGAGGAGGTGAGGGGAGATCGTGGGGGCAGCGATTGCAACAGGGAAGCGGCTAGGGTTCAAAACGCAACCCTAAGTTGCTATACACATATTTTGCACAAAGTGTTAGTTAGCCCCTGAACTTGCATCCTTTAAAGCTAGGTCCCTCACTGTAGAACACATTTGCGACAAAGACCCTCTCCAAAAAGTTTGGATTAATTTGACATATAAAATATAGGGCTTTTTCGCAAAATACTGTGAATTTTCACATATTTCAGGCTTTTCGAGACAATTGAGTTGTCAAAATGAAAAACGGACACCACGACGACGTCCGACTCGACTGAATCTATTAAGTAGTGACTTTGGCTTGTCGCATTCGATCCTCTATAATTTTAAAATCCATAAAATACTGTAAATTATATAGTTCGACACGCTTTACGATGCTTTAGATTCGTCAAATGCAAATTTTGTCAGCGCCACTGCGCTCAGAATGACAAAGCAGTTAAAATCGACTACCTGGACCGATAGATTCGGACACCAGACAGTGAACCGACTGACGTTCGCAAGCGAAAAATTCGAATCAGGGGTTACTGTTCACTAGTACTATTCACTTATTAAGTTGCGGGTCCCACTAGCTTCTTCGCTAATTTCTCGACAATCTGACCGTCGGATCGGAAAACGGTCTATACCATTTTCAATCGATTTGACGAAACGGTCGCACTGGCGATTTCAAACTTTTCGGGATCAGACTCGAATTTGAAAGGCAAAAATAGTGCTTCGAAAACTGTACAATTTGCATACCGGTACTCGACTACTTGAGTTTACTTTTGCATTTTCCTCATTCACATTCATATTTGAATTTTTCAAATTTAAATTTAAATTTTTCGAGTACTATACTGGTAATAAGTAAAATTATTTTTTTATCCCTTGTGGATCAACGATTGAGAATATTTTTATTATTTATTAAAAAATTACCAGAGTATTTCTCCACTTTGTAATGATAACTTTATTACCGGTTAATGTACTTTTATGTCAAAAATTGTGAATAATTAACTCGAATGTAATCATGATGCAGGAAAACAACAGGAGTGAGCTTGAAAGGTTTGATAGAGAAAGACATCGCGACTTTATAGCAATGATGAAAGGGTTTGTAATTTGCCAGGTATACACTGTCTTATGATCTTTAATTTTTCTTTCTTACAAAAGGTGAGTTAATTTTCTTCTCTTTCTCTCCCAACTATTATTCATGGTACTTGAGATCCTTTGTGTTAACTTCTTCAATTTGATTTTCTTATTAACTTGCTACAGTCCAGATGGAGGCTATTCGATATAATGTGGCTTAATTATGAAATTGGGTGGCAGCTTAGGTTCTTGCTTCTTGCACTGATTCACCTCTTGGCTAACTCATGCTCATGGAATTTAGAGCGTGTCTATGGAGCTAACCTGAGGCAAATTGCTTCTGTCGGCTTGCTGCTCGATGTGTTGCCTTCGGTTCTTACTGCCTGCGGTCTGGTGGTAGTGTGCTCTGTTGTCTTGTTGCCTTGTTGCCTTCGGTTTCTGGGTGCCTGATGGTGGTTGTGTTGTTGCCTTCAATCTTTTGTGGCCTTGTGTGCTGGTTCTTGGGTTGCTTGTGACTCTCGGTTTCTTGTGTGCTTGTGGTTGCCTTGCTGGTTCAGGATGGACGCGCTGATTTCTGGCATCGTGCCGCTCTGATACCAATTGTAATAACAATCCGGACTCGTCGCAACCGCCGATGATGACACTGGTCTGAGGCCGGTACGGCGACCGGATGATGGTCCGAATTAGGGAGTAATTCGGAGAAGATAAGAGGGAAATTGAGATAAGAGGAGGAGATTTGGGGAGAGAGAAGAGACTTGAAGAAGAGAGAGACAGGGAAGGAGAGAGAGAGAGAGGGAGAGAGAGCTTGGGAAGGAAGTAGAAGCTTTATATTAATTTCTTGATGACTTGCTTAGCTACATATTGGGCTTATATAGACTCTCACCTAATTATAGGTTTAAGCTGATTACTATCCTACTCATCTCTGTTTACATTACAGTAATTGCAAGACTAGGCTTATATTGGGCCGCCCGTGGGCTTCAACTGCTGTGTTGGGCTTCTCCATGGTCTGTTGGGTGACTCGGGCTTAATGGGACTCTTCTCGGGTGTGGGCACACTTAGCTGTGAAGGTCCCCGGTTGGCCTCTTCAGTTGGCCCTCCATCAGCTGGGCTTCTCATTCGCTGGCTTCTTTAGTTGGTCTCCTTTGTTGGCTTCTTCAGGTAAGCTTCTTCATCTCTGCTCCCGTCCCTTCCTACTCTCGGATTCGCTACAGTTGGCTCCTCCAGATACTTCTATTCTGTTTCTTCTCCTTTCCTGTCCTTCCACAGACCTTCTCCTCTCCACCACCGTGGAGCTGCTCTCGTTGGCGTGGGTTGTTACAGTATATCAATATATTTTATAAATTTCATCATAAAATTTTATTCTGCTTATTTTAATATTAAAAAATTAATTTATTTGACGTGTTATACAATATTTAAAATGCCTATAAATAAAAAAATTTAAATTTTAAAAATTGAATTTGCTTAAATCTCTGTTTGTGTTTTTTTAGGGTTGAAATAAGAACAGTTATATCGTGTATCTAACATACATCACATATTCGATCTGAATAAACAATTTGATGATTAATGCCTCAAACAAAATTATCTATAAACATATAATCTACAACTAAAAACATATTTATATGTTGGAATAATTGTAAGTTCAAAATTTATGATTAGACATCAAATAATACAAAACGTTAACGGTATAAAAGAAAAATTATTGTTTAGTTTTTTATAGGTATAAAAATTTAATGTAAAATTAATAAATTTTGAGTTTTAAACTTTTTGAATGGCATTGATTATATTAAAATAATATAGGTTTTAATTTTAATATACACATCATAGCTTTATAGGGTGTGGTGAGTGATACATGCTTACAAACGAGGAATTTAAAATCAGACGGATAGAAATGCCCCTATAAATTTTACAAATACATAAATTTTAAAAATATTTTATATTTATATTTTTTTTAAAAACTAAATATATTTTAATTAAATATATAAAATTTATAAAATAAAATATATAGTGTAAAATATATTAAAAAATTATAATATTTTAAAATATAAAATTTTTAGAACAAAATATATTATTTGACAGTCAAATATTAATTGTTGAAAAAGACAATTTAGACCACATTAACTCTCCTGAAATTGTTTCAGACGGTAGTAGGAGAGGCTCAAGTTGTGGCAGACCTTAGGAATGGTCCATGCTCTATACCTCAGGAGGTCTGCCACAACAAGCTCTGACACAAGGCATGCCTCGGGAGACAATGTCTGCCGCAAGCGGCATACCCTGGGAGAAGGAAGAGGAGGGAAGCATTTCTCCCAAGGTTATATGCAGTCCAGCTCTATTCAAAAGAAGCATCTAATCAGTCCTCCTTCAACAAAACAGTGGTACGTAGAAGGAAGGCCTTCTTCCTACTTCACTTCGCTTTCTCCTCTTTCTTCACCGAGACTTCTCCTTCTCCTCGCGTAGTCCGATCTCGGAGCCTTCTCCTTCTCCTCGCGAGTACTTTGATCTTGATTTCATGGCCGGACGTTCCTCTTCCGCTTCATTACCGTCATCTTCGCAAGGCTCCCGATTAGGTATGATATTCTCGCTTTACTTATTTTTTACTTTTTCTCCATTCTTTTACTTTTCCCTACTGTTAGTTTTACTTTTCAGTTTTTTCTTTTTTATAGTACATTTTTTGAATTTTTTTTTTTTTTTTTTTTTTTTTTTTTTTTTTTTTTTTTTTTTTTACGATTAGACATTTTATTTATTCGTCATTATTTTTTTTGTCTTGTTTTGTTTTGAATTTTTGGATTAGATTTTTTTTTTATTTCTGAACGTCGGTTTAAAATGATGTTCTATCTTAATATTATTTTTTCGTGTAATTCGTTTATTGTTAATTTTTTTTTTATATATATATTTTTTGAGTAACAATGGTGAATATATTTTTTATTTAAATTTGTAGTTCGAACCTTCACGAAGGGAGATGCAACGAAAGCTCTTGGACCAATTGAAACACGGGAATTTTCTGAAGAAATGCTAAGTGTCGTTTGGGTTATCGATGTTGGTTTTATAGATTCAGATAACCAAAAATTAGGTTTTCAAGGAACCGGATTTTGCATTCACCCGGAGGGTTATATCCTTACTGCAGCTCATTTATTTCATGAAAGAATGACAGATATACTCATTCGTAAATATAATGATACTTATTTTAGATCATCGGCTGATGGGCACGTTAGGATGGTTAAAAAATTTGATTCACTAGATGTCGCCGTAATTAAGGTCGAATTTTCTCGAGAAGGCGACGAAAATGGTTTCAATTATGCCAGTTTTGGTGATGGGGCTTTATTTCGTGGACAAGAAGTAATGAATATTAGTCATACTAGAAGATGGGTGTACACAGCAGTACGTGGGGAAATATGTTATCCCTGTGTGAATAACATAACACGGGATGAAAACTCTATGTCGGTCAAAGATGCTCATAAGATAGAAATAGATGTTTGTACGGCTTGGCATAGGACACCAGCTTATCGGAAGGCACGGGATGTCGTTGATCCAGCTAATAAGAATTTAAATTGGTTGCGTACGGATCTTCCCCTGATTCAGATAAATAATATACATGGTTTTAACGGCTCGTCAGGCAGTCCAGTTTTTAATGCAACTGGACAAGTTATTGGAATGATCATTTTTGTTGATTCAAATATGGATTTTGCTGTTCATGTTAGTGTTTTAAAAAATCTTTTAAAGACTGCCATGGAGAATTACAAGAAGAAAACAAAACAGAAGCAAACGAATGAAAAGGGAGGGAAAAGAAAATTTCAGAAATAGAAGAAAAATGAAGAGGAGAAAGGTAAAAAAAAAACTTTAAAATTATTGGTAAATAATATTTTTTGTATAATTTTTTTATTATTTATTGTCTTACTTTGTAATGTTCTTGTGTATAATATTCTTTTGAAAATAATCTACTATAACAAAATTTTAAAATATATTAATTCATAAAATTAATTAATTTTTTTATTTTATTTTATGTAGGTGGGCAAATCTTTTGAAGGCTGCACCGATGGAGTGAAAATTTAAGTAGTTGTTATTTTTGAACAGTAATTTTTATTTTGCTTAGTTTGATAAGTATTTATTGTTATTCGAATATGTTATTTACAATATGTATGCAGTTGTTATTTTGAAGTTCTAATTATGGTTGGACTATGTAGCTGTTATGTGTTTTGTTATTTGCTAATTGATGAATTGTTTTTTAGTTTATTTTTGAATTAGCAAATTTTTATTTTTCTTTTAACTGAGAGGGTAACTCGTGAAATAGAAAAAAAAAAGAAGAAAGGTAAAATTAAAAAATTGAAATTACTAGTAAATAATATTATTTGTATAATATTTTTTTATTTATTATCTTATTTTATAATGTTCTTGTATATAATGTTTTTTTTGAAAGCAATCTACTAACAAATTTTTTAAATATACTAATTCATAAAATTAATTAATATTTTTATTCTATTTTACGTAGGTGGGCAAATTTTTTGAAGGCAGCACGGATGGAGCAAAAATTTAATTAGTTGTTATATTTAAACAGTAATTTTTATTTTGCTTAGTTTGTGAAATATTTATTGTTATTCGAATATATTATTTGCAATGTGTGCAGTTATTATTTGGAAGTTTTAATTTTGACTAGATTAAGTTATTTATGTAGCTGTAATGTGATTGGTTATTTGCTAATTGATAAATTATTTTTTAAAATATTTTTGAATTAATTATTTTTTTTTTTTTATTTTTTTTTTTAACTGGCGAGACTAATACTTATATTACTAGTTTAATTTAGATTTTTTTAAAATATATTTAAGATAATCTTTAATTTTATTCAATTAGCTGTACTCGTCGATCTATTAAAAAACACTACAGTGGGAAGAAGATAAAATGAGCCACATGCTGAAAGCTTCTAAATTTTTTTATTTTTAACTATTTATTTTTTATTTCTAGTTTTTTTTTTTTTTTTTTTTTTTTCTTTCTAAAATGGATTGAGTATGTATCCTACTATTTTCAACTTGTACTTTTTGATGGAACTAATATTTTTTATCTAAAATTGTCAATTTGAAATTCCTAGCATAGAGATTCACAAAAAAAAAAAAAAACATAGTTTAGCAGTGTTTTTTTGAGAAAAAAAGACGCATAAAGTGAAAAATGAAAAGAATCATAAAACATGGTTTAGTGAGGGACATTTGGTCGTTCTTTCCTTCTAATCTTGTGTTAAATAACTATTTTCAAAATATTAGAGAATGAAGGTTTAATATTTAAGAAACTCATCAAACTCAAGCATTTTGGTTGCTACTATATAAGAGAAAGCATTTTATTTTAGAAGTTAAAGTGCTGTATAGGGACCAATAGATAATAATTACCTCACAAGGGCGCAGAAGGCGATATTAAACTTTGTGAAATGCTTTAATACTTCAAATTTTTTTTTTAGCCCTTAAAAACTTTTCGGACTAGCGATTTATATTTTGAGACGATTTGTCTGTTGTAATATAAAAAATTATATAGTTTTATTAAAAAAAACTGCCCTTGTTGGTATGCTTTTATTATAAAAGAAATATAAGATGGTCTTATTAATTATTTTTTTATTATCACCTATTTAGTTTTTTAGTTTTTAAATTTTAAAAGAATTGATCAAATTAAATTAACAATTTTGTCAAAATTATCAAAAACTTTTATAAGAATTATTATCTTTAATTATTGTTCGGCCAATACAAATTAAGACAACTAATGACTAACATTTAATGAAATTATTATATACAATAATATTTTTTTGAAAATTATACCATAAATATAAATAAGTGACAACGTAACTCGTTTGTTATCGATATCATTATAGTTTATATATATATATATATATATATATATATATATATATATATATATATATATATATATAAAAAGAGAAAACTATTAAGAAAGAAAAAAAAAAAAAAAAATAGTGCTGGATGAACAGTGTGGAAGGTGCAGAACTCAGGGGTTTCGATGGTGAGGAGCGCGCAGCCCGGTTCCGATTGGGAGCGGCCCAGTGGAGGTTCCAATGGCAAGCGGCGCGCTGGAGGCGGCGCGCGGGAGGGGTCTGAATCTTAAAACCAAAATTAAAAAAATATAAAAAATAGAAGATGAAATTATAATTAATTAAAACATTTTTATCGCACAAGCTCGGGAGACTCCGTTTGATATTATAAAAAAATTATATTAAAAAGTTTATAATTAAAATTTTTGTGCATCAAATTAATCCAAAAGTTTATAATTAAAAATTAAATTTTTAAAAAACAAATTCATATGTTGTATTTTATTGGAGAATATTTATCTTATTTTAACCTAAATTTAAATATATAATTATTCCCAATAATAATCATATAGTTCTAATTATTATTTTATAAATTGTGAATTAAATTTAATTTTAAATATAAAATTTTAATTAGTGACATGAATATATATTTAAATTAATTGATTTTTAAATTTTGTTATATTTGATTTGTTTCGATTCTTTTTTATTTGTAATTTATTTTTTAAATTTGATTTGTTTCGGATTATTTTTTTATTTGAGATAATTTAAAAATATAGAAAAAATATAAAATAATATATAAATATTTAATAAATAATAATATTACTAATTTACAAAAAAAAATAGTACAAAAAAATAAAATAAAATAAAAGTCAAATTTTAAAATAAAATTCGCAGTGGTCTTGATATATTAAATTCGTTAGTTTCACTATCGATTTGAAAATAAGAAGGGTTCGGTTGTTGATATATATATATATATATATATATATATATATATATATATATAATAATAATAATAATAATTAAAAAATATCAATTAGAGAAAAAAAGTGGATGGAAAATTTAAAAATATTTAATTTACTGCAAAAAAAATTGAAAATATTAATAAATAAAAAAATAAAAAAAAAAACAAAATGTAAACCTAATTTTTCTACGTAGATATTTTTTTGACATATTTTTTTATTTTTTTTAAAAAATTAATTTCTTTTTATTTTTTATAAATAAATAATTAAAAAATATCAGTTAAAGAAAAAAAAAAGTGGATGCAAAATTTGAAAATATTTCTTTTACCGTCAAAAAAAAATATAAAATTCAAAAATATTAATAAATAAAAAATGTAATGTAAAACTTAGTTTTTCTACGTAGATATTTTTTGTCATATTCTTTTATTTTTTTTTAAATATTGAATTTTTTTATAAATTTGATTCAGTCTAAATTTGATTATTTTATTTTTGCTCCAAAACGATAAAGAAATTAAAAGTAAACATTTCAAAAAAAATAAATTGTGAAAAAAAGAATATTTTGAAATTAAATTAAAATTTATTTTTTTAAAATTTAATTATTTTGATGGTTGGTTTAAATATTGTAACGATGCGGCCCACTAACAATAATAACTTGTTGGGCCCCCACACCACAACCCAAAATATTTAAGCCTAATTATTATTACTAGTTTTTATGTCTTTTATATATCCAATTACAATCTCATTCACATCTGATGTGGGACTATTGGGGTGTCACAGACTCTCTCCGTTTATGCCTGACGTCCTCGTCAGCCCAAACACATGCACAACAATCCAAGATCACCAAACGATGTGAGACTTATCTCGCTAGTCTTGTCATCTAGATTCAAACTAAGATACCAAATGTAACGACCCGACCCACTAGTAATAATAACTGGATTTAAGCATTTTGGCTGTGGTGTGGGCCCAACGAGTTATTATTATTAGTGTACCGGATTTTTATATTTGGTATCAAAGATAATAACCAGCCGGAAGTGTATGATGAGTCTCAGCATTTTGGGCTGTCGGTTGGGCCCAACGAGTTATTATTGCTGGTGAGTCAGGTCGTTACAAATATTTATTAGTGGCATGAATATACATTTAAATTAATTTATTTTAAATTTTATTATATTATTAACATTTATTTTAATTTTTTTGCTTAAGAAAAAAAAAGAACCAATTTTTTTTTCTACCAAAATGAAAAAAATAAATTTTGTTTTTCGTAACGAAAACAATAAAAAAATTATCGTTTGTTTGAGATAATTTAAAAATATAAAAAAAATATAAAATATTACATAAATATTTAATAAATAAAAAATTAAAAAATAGAATTTGAAACTTAATTTTCTACCTAGATATTTTTGAACATATTCTTTTATTTTTTTAAAAAAAAAATATTTTTTCTATTTTTTTTATAAATTTGATTTTTTCTAAATTTCATTGTTTTGATGAATGGTTTAAATATTTTTTAGTGACATGAATATACATTTAAATTAATTTATTTTTAAATTTTGTTATATTTGATTTGTTTCGATTTCTTTTAATTTATAATTTATTTTAAAAATTTGATTTGTTTCACATTATTTTTTGTTTGAGATAATTTAAAAATATATAAAAATATAAAATAATGTATAAATATTTAATAAATAGCAAAGAAGGATTGCACTGTTGATACTACAAACTTATTTAGGGATAAAAATAAAAATTATACATAATAATATATATAAATTTAATAAATAATTAAAAAATAGAAAAAAAAATTTGGATGCAAAATTTGAAAATATTTCTTTTTTCCGCAAAAAAAAAAGTAAAAAATTTGAAAATATTAATAAATCAAAAAATAAAAAATTGAATGTGAAACTTAATTTTTCTACGTAGAAATTTTTTGGCATATTCTTTTAATCTTTTTTAATTTTTTTTTTATATCTTTTAAATAAATAATGAAAAAATATCAATTAGAGAAAAAAAAAAAAGTAGATGCAAAATTTGAAAATATAAAATGTATAAAATTTAAAAATATTAATAAATAAAACGAAAGTAATATAGAACTAAGTTTTTATACGTAGATATTTTTTATCATATTTTTTTACTATTTAAAAAAAAAAATTTATTTTTTTTACCAATTTGATCCTTTCTAAATTTGATTTTTTTTTTTTTTTTTTTTTGCCAAAACTATAAAGAGATTAAAACAAAAAAAAAAGTTGGAAATATTTTTTTTGTGAAAAAAACAATATTTTGAAATTAAATAAAAAATTGTTTTATTATTTTTTTTTTTATAAATTTGATTCTTTCTAAATTTAATTATTTTGATTGTTGGTTTGAATATTTATCAGAGACATGAATATATATTTAAATTAATTTATTTTAAATTTATTATATTATTAATATTTATTTTAATTTTTTTGTGTAAGAAAAAAAGAACCAAAATGTTTTTCTTCGGCCAAAATGATAAAAACAATTTTTTCCTTACGAAAATAATAAAAAAAAAATCTATTTGTTTGAGATAAATAAAATATATAAAAAATATATAAAATAATACATAAATATTTAATAAATAAAAAATAGA
This sequence comes from Tillandsia leiboldiana, assembly GCA_029204045.2. Lineage (NCBI taxonomy): Eukaryota > Viridiplantae > Streptophyta > Magnoliopsida > Poales > Bromeliaceae > Tillandsia > Tillandsia leiboldiana. Next base: position 325,568 of record CM055085.1, read on the forward strand.
ATATAAAATTTAATTTGTCTACGTAGATATTTTTTTTACATATTCTTTTATTCTTTTTTAAAATTTAAATTTTTTTTTTTTTTATAAATTTGATTGTTTTACTTGTTAGTTTAAATATTTATTAGTGACATGAATATACATTTAAATTAATTTATTTTTAAATTTGGTTATATTTGATTTGTTTTGATTTTTTTATTTGTAATTTATTTTTTAAATTTGATTTGTTTCGGATTATTTTTTTGTTTAAGATAATTTAAAAATGTATATAAAAAAAATTATTTCTAATTTACATAAGAAAAAAATGATATGAAAAAATTAAATAAAAGTCAAATCTTGCTTGATATATTAAATTTGTTGGTTTCACTGCCCATTTGAAGATAAAGAATGGTTTAACTATTGAATCTGTCAACTTGAGATAATATGACACTCTAATAATCCCACATCGGATGAGGTTGAATTTGCGATTAGATATATAAGAGACAACAACCAGTCGAGTCATTATATTTTGGATTATGGTGTAGGCCCAACGAGTTATTATTACTAGTAGTTCGAATTGTTATATTTGGTATTCAATAACCAGCCGAAAGTGTGAGAGAAGTCTCGGCTGAGCCTAGGTAACCAATAACCAGCTGAAAGTGTGAGACGAGTCAAAAAGATTGGAAATAAAAAATAGAATGTGAAACTAAGTTTTTCTAGGTAGATATTTTTTTAACAAAAATTTATTTATTTATTTATTTATTATAAATAAATAATTAAAAATATCAACTATAGAAAAAAATGTGGATGCAAAATTTAAAAATATTTTTTTGCTGTAAAAAAATATAAAATTTGAAAATATTAATAAATAAAAAAATAAAAAATAGAATGTGAAATTTATTTTTTCTACGTTGATATTTTTTTGTCATATTTTTTTATTTTTTTTAAAAAATTGATTTTTTTTATAAATTTGAATCTTTCTAAATTTGATATTTTTTTTCTCCAAAACGATAAATAAATTAAAAGTAAAAATTTTGAAAATATTTTTTTGTGGAAAGAAAGAATATTTTGAAATTAAATTAAAGTTTGTTTTTTTTAATTTTTTTTTATACAATTGATTCTTTCTAAATTTAATTATTTTGATTGCTGATTTGAATATTTATTAGTGACATGAATATATATTTAAATTAATTTATTTTAAAATTTATTATATTATTAATATTTATTTAATTTTTTTGTGTAAAAAAAGAAATCAACTTTTTTTTCTTCCGCGAAAACGATAAAAACAAAAAAAAAATTTCTTACGAAAATAATAAAAAAAATATCCGTTTGTTTGAGATAATTTAAAGATATAAAATAATACATAAATATTTAATAAATAAAAAAATAAAGAATAAAATGTGAAAGTTAGTTTTTATACGTTGATATTTTTTTGACATATTCTTTTATTTTTTTAAAAAAATTAATTTTTAAATTATATATATATATAAATTATAAGTTTTAGTTGCACTTCTTAAGATAATTTTTAAAATTGAAAGAGTTTAAATTATATTTGAGAAAAAAAAATTCTAACATAGTGGAAAAGAAAAAAGAAAAAAGAAAAAAAAAAAAAAAAAAAAAAAATTGTGCGAGCTATCTGGTCGGCCCAATTGGGCAAGCCCTGTTCTATCATAAGTTTGAGCTCCCTGGCAATAGAGAGGGAGGTCTTAAGACATTTTTTTTTTTTTTTTTTTTTTTTTTTTTGCCGAAATCGAATAGGCAATATTCAATGACGAAGAGCCTAATCGCTAGTTTGAAAAAAAAAAAAAAACAAAAAAAAAAAAAAATTAAAACATATATTCTCACCTTTCCTAATTTTGATTTAGTTCTTAAAAGATATAAAATAAATAAAAAGATATGAAGGAAACAATTTACAAACCAAAATTTGGCCCATATTTGAGTTGTGGGAAAATATTTCTTGGGCTGAATATTAAGCCAGAAAATCTATAGGAAACTTTTTTTTGGGCCTAATGTTGAGATTGCTATGAAATATTAAAAAGACAAATAATAAAATTCGTGTTCATTACTTTTATTAAGGGGGTAAATCGGTATAGACCTTTAAAGGCCTTGATTTTTTATTAGGAATTAGAACTAATTTTCACGGACTAATTGATTTAGCTTGCAAAATCGGTTCTCCGCCCTAAGTGCAAGAAAGAGAAACGAGAGAGTGTATGTGTGATTCCTATTTCTGGTCCGAATTAGCAAAATTGAGGCATGCTTATTCATTTTCATGGAGGATGGTGAAAGACGGACAGACTTTGCGAAGACGAAAAATTAAGTATTTTATTATTTAGAAACATAAATTACAAATGCGCTCTTTCTCATCTCTGGTATAAGATCAAGACAGATTTGTTCATCGTCGCGAAGAAAGGCGGACGTATTGTAAATGAACTTTCTTTCATACACTTGGAACACGAAGGTTCGAGATCAAGAGAGGTTTGCCCACTTTGTGTAGGAAGGCAGACATCGCACAGGCTCTGTGAGCTAAATCAATTAGTTCGTGAATTATGGCCCGACAAATTTCTAGCAAAAAAACATGAATACTTTGGTGTACATATTTAACTCCAAAATAATTTTAAAACATTATAAAATTGGTGGACCACAAATTTGATTGTTGGGAGGGATTTTAATTAAATTAAAAATTTTAAAATTTTTTAATAAAGCTTTGAAAATTTTTTATTAAATAAATTTGAATTTTTTTTAACAGCAATATTAAATTTAAATAAAAATATTTTGATCATTTACTTACGGTTAAAATATAAAGACGCCTCCTAAAATTTAACCTGTTTTACTCATCTCAACTTACAAATTGCTCGATAGCCCAATACAGTTACAAAGTAAATAAGCTATTCTGACACATAATGAAATTAGAAGGGAAATCAAAGATATATAAATATATCAAACTTCATAAGTTTTCATGTAGATCAAGAGTATATGCCAGCTTAAAATGGGCATGCAGTACTGTCATGACATAAGATCAACCAAAAATGTAATAAAGTATCGGGACCTATAAGATAGATCAAAATGTTCAGATATTGAAGTGTACTTAAATTAGGAACCTAATAAAAGAAATACTATTAAAAATTCAGACCAAAATGACAATGAGGTCAACCTAATGACTTAATAGTCTATCCTTGACGTCTTCTCTTCCAAATTTGGTGAGCCCCAGGAAGCGGCCAGCTGAAAAATCAAGATGCATAATATGAAACGAGATGAAGCATAAATTACCAAAGTAGATCTTTTTTTTAAAAAAAGATTATAGATATGCCGAAACTATAGCTCAAAAGTATTAAATCTGACACCGATTGTTTTATTTTTCATAATAAAAAATCTGCTTATTAGCATCGAAAAAACCTAAACAGAAGAGGATAGAAAAATTTACCGATTCATTTTTATAGGCTCACTAACAACAAACGAAAGACTCAGGCAAGCACCATCGAACGGTCTTATCACAAGAACATCCACCTCTTGCCCAACCTTACCGCAAATTCTTTTAAATAACTAGCACCAAATAAAAAGATAAAACCAACAAAAGAGCATATTAGTTTTTTTACTCCTGAAGAAATTTTTGCACATTAAGAAGAGAAATGAAAAATCAGAGAGTGAATTGATAACAACAACAATGGAGTCTTACCCCCAAAAAACTCTTAACCTTCTTTCCATTACATTGAACTATTACATCATTGGGCTTTATCCCGGCAGTGTCGGCAGGAGAACCGTGCGCAACCTGGTAAACAATTTGGTGGATGATATAAGCGACTTGTGCAGTTAGTAGAATAGCCTTGTTGAAAGAGACAATTGCAAACAATCAATATAAATCAAACTAAGCATGGGCACACACTTGAGCGCTACTCAACTTCATTTGCTTTGATTACCAATCAACCACTTAAAAAGCAAAAGAGCATCCGACATTATAATAACCGCCAAGCCAACAAACACGCAGGTAACATGAAATTCAAAGGAGACGATTCACCGAGTCAAAAGACAAATGGAATGTAGACAATGGCATGGCATATGAAGCAATAAGACAACTACGACTATAATAAGACACAAGCCAATAGCATGGAATCAAAAAATGACAAGCTGAAACAAAACAGTACTACTTTTAACATTCCACATGAAAAACTACACACTGCTTGAAGATGACTATTATAAAAATATTTGGCACTTTGTGGTGATGTTGCTATAGCAGCCCACTTGCTAAGACCAAAATGATTTTGGTAAGTAGCAAAATATTTTTATTTAAGTTAAGGCTAAATTACAGAAAACCCTCGTGTCATATTCCGCTTTTTCACTTTACCCCCCTGTCATTTAAAAGTCGACAACCTGCCCCCTCGTAATTACCGAATTGTCTTTAGGGGGCAACGACGTTGACAGAAATGGTAAATTGACGAAAATGCCCTTCCTTTTTTTTTCTTTTTTCCGAAGTTTTTTTTTTTTTTTTTTTTTTTCGAAGTCTTTTTTTTTTTTTTTTTTTTCGAAGTCTTTTTTTTTTTTTCGAAGTTTTTTTTTTTTTTTTTTTCGAAGTCTTTTTTTTTTTTTTTTTTTTTTTTTAGGGAATATTTTCCAAGGGTATTTGGGTATATGAAAATATATTTTCAAAAAAACTGACGGTCAACTGACGGCAGGGGGGTTATTGCACAATTCGGTAATTACGAGGGGGCAGGTTGTCGACTTTTAAATGACAGGGGGGTAAAGTGGAAAAGCGGGATATGACAGGGGGGTTTTCTGTAATTTAGCCTTAAGTTAAACTATTTTGGTGAGTACCAAAAGTTTGCAGATAACATTGAAACTTTTGCTCACCAGTGCAACTGTATGGCTGGCTAGAACTAGAAAGGCTTAAGAGTCAGCCATGTAGTTGAAGCAAGGTTATATGTTTGTAGAGCTTTTGAAGCCTCAATTGTCAAGTTTTGGCAGTTTTGGAGTTCTGAAGTTTGTATGTGATTTCAGAATGTTTTGCTAATTATAAAGCCGAAAGTGTCATGTGGTAGCTTTCCAGACTACAAGTCATGGTTTTATACTCAGCTGATTTTTATGATGTTTTCAAGCCTGATGGCTCGAGATTTTTGTTGTATATATTATCCTTGTTTTGCAGCTTCTTTGTAGAATGAATGCCATGTTTGTAGCGGCTATTTTTAAAATGCTGCCAATCTAAAAAAGGAACAAAATAAGGGCAAATCTTTCTCAATCTTTTACAACTCATCAGTTCAGTAAGATGAAATTAAGACAAAAACTTTTAATCCAACACATTTTAATGCTGGAAAGCTCTTCTTAATTTCTCATTATTGTTAAAGGTCTAGAGTCCTTGTTTAGACAAACAGTAAGTTCTTTTTTCTATATAAAAACCTAATCCACAGTTTTTTTCCCTTTATATCCATTCGGCTTTCTACTTGAAATTTTATTTACCTTACCACCACAAGATATAAATTTCCCATCTCGCTTGTCATAAAATGGATCACACAAATGCTAGTTATTTTATCATGTACTTTGATTTTTTTTTTTTCACTTTGAAAACACTTTAAAGAGCATCAATCTTCGCAAGTTAATTACAAAGAACAACAATCCGTGAAAAACGCAGCAAGATCAACAATTTACCTTCTCAACAATAACGCCTTTCGATATATTGGGAAACTTTTGAATGATATGTTCTAACACGTCTACGCGTCCAGAATATAAATTTGTTATTTCCATTCCTAACCAAGGCCGACGAAATTCCCTATGCCATAAACCAATCAGTAGAATTGGCACAATTTAGCAAAATGCTTTTCATTAAATTTCTCGTAGGCCATCAATTTATAAAATATCAAAGCTAAATGCAGAGTGGAGAAAAATTAGATAATAATATCATACATCCAATAAAAAACATTAAGAGTCATAATACATGCACGCGCGCGCGCACACAGAATATAAGAAAATTATTAGCAAAGACAAATTAATGCAAGCCTCACAAAATGCAGCATAGCTACAATAGAAAGCAAAACATAAATCGGCAGGAATTCAAAACCAATGTGGAACAATACTACGATACTGAAGTAATCTAGTATATATATTATAAATCTGATCAAACCAACTAATCACTAACGCAATGGAACAAATTCTACGATTTTCATGCAAAAGACTTTGATGGCATGTTGACCATCGGTACAAAGCACCGTCTCATTATGTATGAACACAGTACCGTGCAATTTCACAAGCTAATATGAACTATGCTTTTCTAAAATACTAATCAAACAATCATAGAATCATATGCAAAAACTTTTAAATACAGGTTAAATTATCAAAATGAGAATATCGAGCTTTGAGAGAGCTTAAGATATAAACTATCTTATGATGTAGGCTATCTAGCCTACGACTAGGTAAATTAAGTGCACTACTTCTCCACACAACCACTTAAAGCTATTTTAAGGATTTCATGTCTTCATCAATTTGATTTACCTTGGAGAATATGAGATAAGTCCCTTTAACAATGATAGGACTAATTAAGATTTGATTCTATCCAATTTGTTTGCAAAACGAATTAAACAACAAAAAGGCAAAATCATATGGTACTATACCCAAGATATCAAACAAGAAGAAGAAACATTATTAAATAAATAAATAAATAAATAAATAAATAAATATATATATATATATATATATATATATATATATATATATATATATATATATATATATATATATATATATATATATATATATATATATATATATATATATATATATTGAATTGGCTTAAAGAAGAATGTTGTTTATGTCCAATTAAATTGAACGATGTGCAACGAAAAGCAGGCTCAAATAGCTCATATTCCAATATAAATAACTTTTGCATCTCAAAAAATATTTGGAATGCCTATGATCACCCATTATTATCACTTGACATCTTCCTGACTTAAGCCTCATTTCCGTAAAAAATTACAAAACGACAAAGCTGACTTCGAAACCTAGAATTTAAGAGATACAAATTAAACTAAACAAGCTACAGTCTCACGTAAAGAAAAATTCAAGCGAAACACAATTCCACCTTGGCTAGATGCACTTTAGAAGGCGAGCCCTCTTTACGACCCAAAATAGACCTTAATCTACTATCAAATTTGCTAGTAAAACATGATATCCTACGGAGTCATCTACCATCAATTGAATAACCAACTCAGAAATCACACCTTAAGCTATTCAAACAAATGCCCTCTACTCCAAAAAACTAGAATTACGTGCCTCCAAAAAAAGCCCATCAAAGAAGAGAATATAACTAAATCTTAAAAGATAGTTCAAATCCAAGAAGCCGCACGAGCACATGCAAGAAGAAAGAACTAACATAATTGAAGCGTTAACATAACCGGATTACAAAAAGGCCAGCAATAAGATAAAGATGTATCCTAAAATAAAATTAGCAGTCGGGCCAAATGTGATAAGAAAATGTATAGATTGTTAAGTTATTAATATTGAATATGAAAAGACACTATACAAAAGAATTTTGAACATACCCATATTTCTTAAAATGTGCCCACCATCTGGAGGCCACATTAATCGGTAGGAATGGAGTACATAGATCACCAAAATAATTGATTCCGATGACTTCTCCGTCCAGATTAAGAAGCGGGCCCCTAATTCCACTCTACAACAAAAAAAAAATTATGAGTTCTCATAGTGTAATAGAGGCGCAAAGCCTATCAAACAAAACAAAATAATCAGCCTAGAGGCTAGAGCATAAATAACACATCAATATCTACTTATCTATAACTTTCAACACGCATTTTGATAGGATCACGATCCACCATGTACCGTCAACAAATTCTATCACATAGTTGTCATGTCTTGCTCAACAAAAACCAATCTACATAAAATCATATGAGAAGATGCACATGCACGTACACGTGTGGCGGGTATGAATACCTACGTAATTGTGCACATGTATATACAAGCAAATGAGAGATGCCATCACCTTAGATATTTTGCAATTCGCTCTGAAAAGTTCCTTGCAATCGAGACGGCAACAATCGGCACTAGCGATAAAGGAAACACACAATCGTGAAAAATCGGCACTTTTTTTATTTGGATGAACTTTTTTGATGACTTGCTTGGTTCGTTCAGACGCTTGTGCCATGATTTGGCACGTATGTGTTTATTGCTAGTATCCTGGCCATTTACTCAGTAAATCGGATCAAATTAATATAAGCAACAAACAGAAACTACTTTTAATGTTACACATAGAAACTAAAGGCACAATTGTACGAAGAATATCTACTGAACAACTTCAAATCCACCTTCTTGCATTAGTCTAGGAAGCTGCCATATATATAAAACGTTTATTCAAACAGATGGTTACATTAGAATAAAAAACCATTCAATTGGTTAATTACGCCAATTAGGTCGGACACGGAAGACTACAAATTATTGCAGATACACATTTTTCCCAGGGTAGAAGCTTATGCAACATTTGTTATACAAGTTTCAGTGAAAAGAAAAAGAAAATATATTCTTGGAGTAATGTTCTCCAAGATGGTAGCATGAGGTGAAAACCCCTTGATTTGAGAAATTCCGGTGGGCCGAACCTTATAAAATGTCATACTAAATCTAGCAGGCCTGCAATACTTAATGGCACACATGTAGAATCACATAACACAATTGCATCACAAACCATTGAACCTACTTCATCATAGCTTCTCTAGTGAAGTAGGCAGCATTTGCAGTCAAAATAATCTGTTAAAAGCTTGGTCACAAATTTCAAAGAATGGTGACCTGCATTTTCACACCTCCTAACTAGCTTTCCTTGTCATTCCGCTCAGTAACTTGAAGCTATTGAATTTACAAAATAAAGGATCAACCTTTACGGCAGAGGTGGCTAAGAACGATTTGGTCGTCAAAGATTTAGTAGAAGAGATAGCCCAAAATAGGATTGAGGGTCACACTAGGATTCAATTATTCAAATGATAGATCCTAACTAAGATCTTTTAAGGACTCATATTTCCAGCTCTGATAGTATTGAATAAGATTGAGTCACCAAATATATTGTTGGATTAATGTTGGTGCTTACCTATGAAACTCGGATATGAAGCACCCAAGTTTATAACAAACAATTTCCTAGGATATTATTTACTAGTAATTCCAATATTTTTTTACCTTTCTTCTCATCCTTTTCCTTTTATTTCATGAGTTACCCTCGCAGTTAAAAAAAATAAAATAAAAATTTGCAAATTTAAAAATACTCTAAAGAACAATAGCAAATAACCAATAACAGCTACATAGTCCAGCGAAAATTAGAACTTCAACTGCATACATATTGTAAATAACATATTCGAATAACAATAAATACTTAACAAACTAAGCAAAATAAAAGTTACTGTTCAAAAATAACAACTAATTAAATTTTAACTCCATCCGTGCAGCCTTCAAAAGATTTGCCCACCTACATAAAATAGAATAAAAAAATTAATTAATTTTATGAATTAGTATATTTAAAAATTTTGTTATAGTAGATTGTTTTCAAAAGGATATTATACACAAGAACATTATAAAGTAAGACAATAAATAAATAAAAAATTATACAAAAAATATTATTTATCAATAATTCCAAAGTTTTTTTTTTACCTTTCTCCTCTTCTTTTTCTTCTACTTCTGAAATTTTCTTTTCCCTTTCTTTTCCTTCGTTTGCTTCTGCGTTGCTTTCTTCTTGCCATTCTCCATGGCAATCTCTAAAAGATTTTTTAAAACACTAACATGAACAGCGAAATCCATGTTACACTCAACGAAAATTATCATCCCAACAATTTGTCCAGTTGCATTAAAAACTGGACTGCCTGACGAGCCGTTAAAACCATGTACATTATTTATTTGAATCAAGGGAAGATCCGTACGCAACTCATTTAAATTCTTATTAGGTGGATCGACAACATCCCGTGCCTGTCGATAAGCAGGTGTCCTATGCCAAGCCGTGCAAACATCTATTTCTATCCGATCAGCTTCTTTGACCGACATATAGTTTTCATCCGGTGTTATATTATTCACACAGGAGAAACATATTTCCCCACGAACTGATGTGTACACCCATCTGCGAGTATGACTAATATTTATTACTTTTTGTCCTCGAAATAAAGCTCCATCACCAAAACTGGCATAATTGAAACCATTTTCATCGCCTTCTCGAGAAAATTCGACCTTAACTACGGCTACATCTACTGACTCAATTTTTTTAACTAATCTAACGTGCCCATTAGTTGATGATCTAAAATAAATATCATCAAATTTACGAATGAGTATATCTGTCATAGTTTTAGGAAATAAATGTGCAGCAGTAAGAATATAACCCTCCGGATTAACGCAAAATCCGGTTCCTTGTGCAGCTGTTTTTTCTTTTTTCTCATCTAAACTAATAAAACCAACGTCGATAACCCAAACGACACTTAGCATTTCCTCAGAAAATTCCCGTGTTTCAATTGGTCCAAGAGCTTTTTTTGCATTTCCCTTCGTGAAACTTCGAACTACAAATTTAAATAAAAAAAATATTGATCATTGTTATTCAAAAAATGTATATATATAAAAAAACAAAAATTAACAATAAAAGAATTGCACGAAAAAACAATATTAAGATAGAACATCATTTTAAACCGACGGTAAGAAATAAAAAATAAACTCAATCCAAAAATTCAAAACAAAACAAGACAAAAAAATAATGACAGATAAATAAAATGCCTAATCGTAAAAAAAATAAAAAAAGAGAAGTTCAAAAGATGTACTATAAAAAAGAAAAAACTAAAAAGTGAAACTAAGAGTAAGGAAAAATAAAAGAATGAAGAAAAAATAGAAAATAAGTAGAGTGGGAATATCATACCTAATCTGGAGCCTTGCGAAGATGATGGTAATGAAGCGGAAGAGGAACGTCCGGCCATGAAATCAAGATCAAACTACTCGAGAGGGGAAGGAGAAGGCTCCGAGATCGGACTACGCGAGGAGAAGGAGAAGTCTCGGTGAAGAAAGAGGAGAAAGCGAAGTGAAGTAGGAAGAAGGCCTTCCTTCTACGTACCACTGTTTTGGTGAAGATGGACTGATTAGATGCTTCTTTTGAATAGAGCTGGACTGCATATAACCTTGGGAGAAATGCTTCCCTCCTCTCCCTTCTCCCAGGGTATGCCGCTTGCGGCAGACATTGTCTCCCGAGGCATGTGTCAGAGCTTGTTGTGGCAGACCTTCTCCTGAGGTATAGAGCATGGACCATTCCTAAGGTCTGCCACAACTTGAGCCTCTCCTACTACCGTCTGAAACAATTTCAGGAGAGTTAATGTGGTCTAAATTGTCTTTTTCAACAATAAATATTTGACTGTCAAATAATATATTTTGTTCTAAAAATTTTATATTTTAAAATATTATAATTTTTTAATATATTTTACAAAATTTATTTTATTTTATAAATTTTATATATTTAATTAAAATATTTAGTTTTTTAAAAAAATATAAATATAAAATATTTTTAAAATTTATGTATTTGTAAAATTTATGGGGCATTTCTATCCGCCTGATTTTAAATTTCTCGTTTGTAAATTTTAAATTTCTCGTTTGTAAGCGTGTATCACTCACCACATCCTATAAAGCTATTATGTGTATATTAAAATTAAAACCTATATTATTCTAATATAATCAATGCCATTTAAAAAGTTTAAAACTCAAAATTTATTAATTTTACACTAAATTTTTATACCTATAAAAAACTAAACAATAATTTTTTTTTTATACCGTTAACGTTTTGTATTATTTGATGTCTAATCATAAATTTTTGAACTTACAATTATTCCAACATATAAATATGTTTTTAGTTGTAGATTATATGTTTATAGATAATTTTGTTTGAGGCATTAATCATCAAATTGTTTATTCAGATCGAATATGAGATGTATGTTAGATACACGATATAACTGTTCTTATTTCAACCCTAAAAAACACAAACAGAGATTTAAGTAAATTCAAATTTTAAAATTTAAATTTTTTTATTTATAGGCATTTTAAATATTGTAGAACACGTCAAATAAACTAATTTTTTAATATTAAAATAAGCAGAATAAAATTTTATGATGAAATTTATAAAGGCTACATTACAGAAAACCCCCCTGTCATATCCCGCTTTTCCACTTTACCCCCCTGTCATTTAAAAGTCGACAATCTGCCCCCTCGTAATTACCGAATTGTGCAATAACCTCCCCGCCGTCAGTTGACCGTCAGTTGACAATCAGTTTTTTTGAAAATATATTTTCATATACCCAAAATACCCTTGGAAAATATTCCCTAAAAAAAAAAAAAAAGAAAACAAAAAAGACAAAAAAAAAGACTTCGAAGAAAAAGAAAAAGAAAAAAAAAAAAAAAAACTTCGAAAAAAAAAAAGGAAGGATATTTTCGTCAATTTACTATTTCTGTCAACGTCGTTGCCCCCTAAAGACATTTCTGAAATTACGAGCGGGCAGATTGTCGACTTTTAAATAACAGAGGGGTAAAGTGGAAAAGCGGGATATTAGAGGAGGATTTTCTGTAATTTAGCCATTTATAAAATATATTTATATACTGTAACAACCCACGCCAACGAGAGCAGCTCCACGGTGGTGGAGAGGAGAAGGTCGGTGGAAGGACAGAGGAAAGGAGAAGAAACAGAATAGAAGTCTGGAGGAGCCAACTGTAGCGACAGAATAGAAGTCTGGAGGAGCCAACTGTAGCGAATCCGAGAGAAGGGACGGGAGCAGTGATGAAGAAGCTTACTGAAGAAGCCAGCGAATGAGAAGCCCAGCTGATGGCGGGCCAACTGAAGAGGCCAACTGGGGACCTTCACAGCTAAGTGAGCCCACACCCGAGAAGAGTCCCATTAAGCCCGAGTCACCCAACAGACCATGGAGAAGCCCAACACAGCAGTAGAAGCCCACGGGCGGCCCAATAGAAGCCTAGTCTTGCAATTACTGTAATGTAAACAGAGATGAGTAGGATAGTAATCAGCTTAAACCTATAATTAGGTGAGAGGCTATATAAGCCCAATATGTAGCTAAGCAAGTCATCAAGAAATTAATACAAGCTTCTACTTCCTTCCCAAGCTCTCTCTCCCTCTCTCTCTCCTTCCCTATCTCTCTCTTCTTCAAGTCTCTTCTCTCTCCCCAAATCTCCTCCTCTCTTATCTCAATTTCCCTCTTATCTTCTCCGAATTACTTCCTAATTCGGACCATCATCCCGTCGCCGTACCGGCCTCAGACCAGTGTCATCATCGGCGGTTGCGACGAGTCCGGATTGTTATTACAATTGGTATCAGAGCGGCACGATGCCAGGAATCGGCGCATCCATCCTGAACCAGCAAGGCAACCACAAGCACACAAGAAACCGAGAGTCACAAGCAACCCAAGAACCAGCACACAAGGCCACAAAAGATTGAAGGCAACAACACAACCACCATCAGGCACCCAGAAACCGAAGGCAACGAGGCAACAAGGCAACAGAGCACACTACCACCAGATCGCAGGCAGTAAGAACCGAAGGCAACACATCGAGCAGCAAGCCGACAGAAGCAATTTGCCTCAGGTTAGCTCCATAGACACCCTCTAAATTCCATGAGCATGAATTAGCCAAGAGGTGAATCAGTGCAAGAAGCAAGAACCTAAGCTGCCACCCAATTTCATAATTAAGCCACATTATATCGAATAGCCTCCACCTGGATTGTAGCAAGTTAGTAAGAAAATCAAATTGAAGAAGTTAAGACAAAGGATCTCAAGTACCATGAATAATAGTTGGGAGAGAAAGAGAAGAAAATTAACTCACTTTTTGTAAGAAAGAAAAATTAAAGATCATAAGACAGTGTATACCTGACAAATTACAAACCCTTTCATCATTGCTATAAAGTCGCGATGTCTTTCTCTATCAAACCTTTCAAGCTCACTCCTGTTGTTTTCCTGCATCATGATTACATTCGAGTTAATTATTCACAGTTTTTGACATAAAAGTACATTAGCCGGTAATAAAGTTATCATTACAAAGTGGAGAAATACTCTGGTACTTTTTTTAATAAATAATAAAAATATTTTCAATCGTTGATCGACAAGGAATAAAAAAATAATTTTACTTATTGCCAGTATAGTACTCGGAAAATTTAAATTTAAATTTGAAGAATTCAAATATGAATGTGAATGAGGAAAATGCAAAAGTAAACTCAAGTGGTCGAGTACCGGTATGCAAATTGCACAGTTTTCGAAGCACTATTTTTGCCTTTCAGATCCGAGTCTGATCCCGAAAAGTTTGAAATCGCCAGTGCGACCGTCTCGTCAAATAGATTGAAAATGGTATAGACCGTTTTCCGATCCGACGGTCGGATTGTCGAGAAATTAGCGAAGAAGCTAGTGGGACCGAAACTTAAGTGAATAGTACTAGTGAAGAGTAACCCCTGATTCGAATTTTTCGCTTGCGAACGTCAGTCGGTTCACTGTCTGGTGTCCGAATCTATCGGTCCAGGTAGTCGATTTTAACTGCTTTGTCATTCTGAGCGCAGTGGCGCTGACAAAATTTGCATTTGACGAATCAAAAGCATCGTAAAGCGTGCCGAACTGTATAATTTACAGTATTTTATAGATTTTAAAATTATAGAGGATTGAATGCGACAAGCCAAAATCACTACTTAACAGATTTAGTCGAGCCGGACGTCGTAGTGGTGTCCGTTTTTTATTTTGACAACTCGATTGTCTCGAAAAGCGTGAAATATGTGAAAATTCACAGTATTTTGCGAAAAAACCCTATATTTTATGTGTCAAATTAATCCAAACTTTTTGGAGAGGGTCTTTGTCGCAAATGTGTTCTACAGTGAGGGACCTAGCTTTAAAGGATGCAAGTTCAGGGGCTAACTAACACTTTGTGCAAAATATGTGTATAGCAACTTAGGGTTGCGTTTTGAACCCTAGCCGCTTCCCTGTTGCAACCGCTGCCCCCACGATCTTCCCTCACCTCCTCTGCGACGTTCCCCGAGCACAAGCACCCACAGCAGCCGCCGGCCATCGCCGAAAAAGGGAGGGAAGATTGGTTTTCCAACTTGTTGTCGAGGTGGACTAGAAGGATAACCATCATTTTGGATTTCTTGCAACCATGCTCATCCGAGATCCTTGTGGACCTCTGTGAACGCAGCCTGTGAAGCATCGGCGCCCAGATCCACCGCGCGCCGGAGGAAGAGCTTCTTCTTCCTCAAGTCCGGCGAGATAAGTCCTCCTTTTTCTTTAGTTTTTTTGCAACCTGGGGTCTTGCAGTCGTCCTCTGACATTGCAGGGATCATCCAGGTCAAAGCCCGAGGCCTGGCTTGCTCTGGTTGCCGACGGGAAGCAACTAGGGTGCCGGAACCCTAGTTTTTGGCCGGAGTGGTCGCGCGCCGCTTCCGAAGCTCCGGCGCCTGAACCAACTTGAACAGCACGTTCTGTTGGACCCCAGAAGAGAGCCCACGAAGTCTGGTGGACTTTGGTTTGGTGTAGGCTTCAGTGGAGGAAGCCCTAGCTTTCGGGCATTTTTGCTAGGTCGAGCAGCGCCGCCCGTCACCGCCGCCGCTTCCCGGCGCCGGCCAACCACCTGGTAAGCTCTCTCACACCATGACCATGCCCCCAGACCCTTTGCATGTGATCAGTAATGGTTGAATAATGGTTCACCATTAATAGCCATTAGAAGCTTGGCCGAGCTTCCTGCTCCGCCGCCGCCGCTGCAGCCTCTCGCCGCCGGACATGAGCCTGGCAAGCTTGGTGGAGTCGTGTAGCACCTGCTGGTGTTTTTGCATATAGCCTAAGTCCCCTGGTTTCGACTTCACCATTTTTGGTGCTTTGTTGGCCGCATCCATGGCCGCCGCTGCTCCTCGCTGCCGGCCATCACGTCGGGAAGCTTCCCCGTATTGAGGGCAAGCATCTGGTACATTTGCATGGCTCGAATGTTGCATGCATGGCAAACCGCCATTAGAGCACCGAGCTTGGTGACTCGAGGTGGAGTTCCGGCCAACCGCCGCCGGCGCGTGTCTGCAGCCGACAGGGTAAGGTTCCTGGCAGTGCCCACAAATAGTTAGTAGCCATGCCTGCCTTAGCTCTGCTCCAGAACACATGTTGTGTTGAGTCAAGGAAAGTGAGCTCTAGGTGTTTGTAGAAATGCCCGAGTTGGCTTCAACTTTGTTTTAGCTATTTGTAGACCACCCAATGGTGAGCCCTAGACTCCTGCATGCCTCCTGAGCTTGATGCTCACTCTACTTCAGCAAATGACTGAGTAGATGGAGAGATCTAGCAACCGAGCTCTATAAGCTTGATTCCGGTTTTCCCGCGACACCTGGCTAGTGAGCCTCTGAGTCCTTTCGACCTACTGAGCGTGATGCTCACCCTAAATTTGGGTTTGGTCGAGTGTAAGTAAGAAAATTAGCAATTTGAGCCTTTATGCATTGTATTAGTTGACCCGAAGTTGTTCTAGCGCTCCGTGTTGCTCCCAAATGGTGAACACGGCGTTCAGTGCGCCGAGGCCCACCTACTGGTGGCCTAGGTTCAGTTTAAAAGCATTCCGAAATAAAATGCAAGTGAAAAAGGCGTGAAATTGCATGCTTTTATGCAATTTGGTTAAACCCTAGGGGTCAATTTGTAATTGTAGCCTGGTAGGCTGCTATAGACAGCGTACACATGGTCTCTAAACCCTTCGTTAGAGATCCAACGGCTTTTCGTTGAGCGGGAATTGGATCCCGAACCGTAAATCGGCAAAATCGTCGATTTAACGGCGTTTCGGCGTTAATCTCACAATTCGAAAAATTGCGGTGATTAATTTGTGATGCCAGATGTTCCTGGCTGTTCCCGGTGCTGTTCTAGATAGCCCGGTGATTTTAGTTTCTCGTTTGCAATTTTCGGAGCCAAAATGGACTTTCCGGAAGTGTTCAGTGGTTATGGCACTGCCGGTGCACAGGATTACCCAGAGTCTGGTGTTAGGGCCTAAATGTCTTAAGTTAGATATTCTTGGGCAGCACGTGAAATTTCACGAGTTTTGGTTATTGTTTAGCACAGATTGAGCCATAGTGGATTAACGCCTACAAAGTGATATTTATTTCAAGCAAATTGGCTGGTTGCCTTGAGTAAATGACCAAGGACCTATATTGAACTATATAATAAAGATACAAAATGTCAAGCGAGTCATCATTTGAATCACGGCCTTTTGACTTCAAATTGCATTTCTAACAAAGATAACATCAAATGTTTCAATAAAAATATGTACTACCAAGTAAAAGATTCAACTGCTAAGAGAAAACTTCTATAAGTATAGTTGGAACATATTTCACTAGAACATGCCTGATACAAATCTATAAATCTCATATGGTGTATCATCCATAATTTATTCATCTGAAACTACTTCAACCTTCTATCCGACATCCAAATGCCACAAAAGTGACGAGATTTATAAAGTATTTCAGGTTTCACGAAAGAATAAATGTGTTTTTATGCATTAAAGTAGCAATTGCATGCAAGTAGCACAATCACTTCTTACTGTCAAAGAAGATTTCTTCTTTCAAAGCTCCACATGTAAATGGAAGATGTGTTAGATTGCAGATCAGAACAATAGGGAACTTGGTAAATATTAAAAAAATATTTTCTATTAAATAATCTTAATATGGTAAAAAATTGCAAAAGTTTAACTAGTGTTAAGTACGCAGGAGGAATTACTAGTAGCTCACTCACAAACACAAAGTAAAAATAAAAAATTGCATCGCTTTAAGAAATAGCGGAATTAAAAATTCTTGATGGTGAACAAAAATTGAAGCAGAATAGCAATTATATCATAAATGAAAATGAGAAACTATTCCATGGTCCTGGTCCACCATGTTAGCCAAGGAGAGCCCAGCTACCAGCCCTCCACCTCATTCCTTTAAATCCATATCACGGAATTGCAGCCTATTCAAAACTTAAAAAACTATTTAAGAAAAGGGGTAATGTTGAAAGGAAGGATGAAATGAAAGAAGAATGGGATGGAGAGCAGATGACTATGAGCTCTGCAGCTGACAAGGTGGACCACTTTTACGTAATATCTCAAAGTACACATTTACGTAAATTCTCAATGAAATTATTGAAGTTGCTTCAGCTTCAAAAACCAAAATTAGAATCACAAGATTTTTACCTTTATACGTTCGCATTCTCTAAGGCAGCGTTTGGTTGGGAGATAAAGGAGGAATAACCCCCTTTATCCCCCTATTCTTGCCAAACACCATACAAAAAAGGCAGGGGATAAATTTTTTTTTTATCCCCTTCTTAACGGGTTATCCTAGGATAACCCGTTAAGATTTATCCCATGGGGGAGCCGGAATAGTGGAATAAGGGGGGGCAGGGATTAAATTTTTTCATTTTAATTTTCAATCTAAAGCTATCTACAACTTGAATTTTGCATTTACTAAAATATACTATAAAATAAAAATTATTATTTTTTTAGGTAAGATATAATTTATTACTTATAATTAAATTGCTTCAAATTAAATATAATTTTTAAATTAATTTTCCTACAAAAAAAGATAAGGGCAAAGTTGGCATTTTGAAAAAAATTCTATCATCTTTTTCCACTATCATCCACTATTCCATAATTTCAACCAAACATTATTTTAGCTATTCCAGAGAATACCAACTTTTCAACCAAACGCAATTTAACTTTTATACTTCTTTATCCCGGAATAGCAAGCTATTCTAGGTATAAAAAAATTTATACCTCAGAAATTTATCCCCGAACCAAACGGGGTAAGTGCACAACTTTTAGCATCTTCTGTTATTTTTATTGTTTCCTTCAGCTCTTCTATTTTACGAGATCTAGTACGATCCAAGCTAAAAGTTTTTTAGGATGCAGCTTCAAGTTTTTCTGCCCTTGCTTCCAATGAAAACAAATCCGATGAAAGTGTTTGTACAGTCAATAATGCACTAGAGCGATCAGCAAAAGCATTGTGAACAGCTAGCATTACACCCAAGTACTCATGGAGAGTGTCCTGCCAAAAACATGAATTATTATTGTGTCACAAATACATATAACAAATAATTAAAAAAAACTTAAATGAGAACTTCATTTTCTTCGCCTTTTGAGTTTCATGATCTAAAACTTTCATATATACCAGATATTTAACTATGTATGCATTAAATCCTCGGTATGATCTGCTAGCCTTCAGAGCAGCCGTCGCAAATTTTTTAACCTCTGTAGCTCTTATCCTCTGAGAACTACATGTCGTCTCCTCTGTTTCAAACTTTCCCAGCTTCATAAATGTCAATCCTAAATTACCCATAGTTTCTCCAATATTCTGCTGTGCTTTAGCAAGTGTTTCAGCCTCCAGATGACAAAAATTTAAAGATGATACATCTTAATGCTTATGGTTGCTACCGATATAGAAATTGTTTTGAACATAGAATAGAAAACTCTGTTCACATGTTAGGAAAACTAATTCAGAAGTGCTACTTTGTACATCAAACAGCAAATTATACATGCAACTGAAAGGAAAAACCGTGCCTTACAGATGAATATGATAATCTATAACATATCTAGCATTCCCTTCTCCATGTAAGTGCTCCGTAATGGATCTAATCTAAAGCTAATAAGCCCTCGTAGCACAGTATCAAATAGCATAACCAAGAATACCGATTCATTCAGACGCTTGTGCCATGATTTGGAATGTATGTGTTTATTGCTAGTATCCTGGCCATTTACTCAGTAAATCGGATCAAATTAATATAAGCAACAAACAGAAACTACTTTTAATGTTACACATAGAAACTAAAGGCACAATTGTACGAAGAATATCTACTGAACAACTTCAAATCCACCTTCTTGCATTAGTCTAGGAAGCTGCCATATATATAAAACGTTTATTCAAACAGATGGTTGCGTTAGAATAAAAAACCATTCAATTGGTTAATTACGCCAATTAGGTCGGACACGGAAGCCTACAAATTATTGCAGATACACAATTTTCCCAGGGTAGAAGCTTATGCAACATTTGTTATACAAGTTTCAGTGAAAAGAAAAAGAAAATATATTCTTGGAGTAATGTTCTCCAAGATGGTAGCATGAGGTGAAAACCCCTTGATTTGAGAAATTCCGGTGGGCCGAACCTTATAAAATGTCATACTAAATCTAGCAGGTCTGCAATACTTAATGGCACACATGTAGAATCACATAACACAATTGCATCACAAACCATTGAACCTACTTCATCATAGCTTCTCTAGTGAAGTAGGCAGCATTTGCAGTCAAAATAATCTGTTAAAAGCTTGGTCACAAATTTCAAAGAATGGCGACCTGCATTTTCACACCTCCTAACTAGCTTTCCTTGTCATTCCGCTCAGTAACTTGAACCTATTGAATTTACAAAATAAAGGATCAACCTTTAGGGCAGAGGTGGCTAAGAACGATTTGGTCGTCAAAGATTTAGTAGAAGAGATAGCCCAAAATAGGATTGAGTGTCACACTAGGATTCAATTATTCAAATGATAGATCCTAACTAAGATCTTTTAAGGACTCAAATTTCCAGCTCTGATAGTATTGAATAAGATTGAGTCACCAAATATATTGTTGGATTAATGTTGGCGCTTACCTATGAAACTCGGATGAAGTACGCAAGTGTATAACAAACAATTTCCTAGGATGTTTTTGAAAATTCACACAATTCATGCCCCAGTTCTGGTACCATGATGATGACTGTATATTGTATAGTAAATAAGGAGTCAAGTTTCCTCCTTTCCTAAGAAGAAAAAGGTGAACGAGTACAAGCACTTGTCTAACATGACCTATCAACCTAGCAGGGCTTCAATAGTAGTATTTAAGAATTACCTATTAATACTCCGGCACTGTACATTAAATTTCTCTTTACTAACATAATGTATCAACTGCGCAGAGGAATAGTGTGACAGTTAAACTACTAAGAGCCTCTCCTACTGAAACAAAATCCCTGAATCTTTGCATTCCGATGAACCTGACGAGAATCAATATTTGTCACAGAAATGCAAATTCAAGGCAAATTTATGAAGAAAGAATCCCAAAGTTACATATCATGCAAACCTGATTCTAATATCAACAAGCAGTTTCCTACCAACAGAAATTTAAAATCAAAATTCTAAGATCTTAAGAATAAACAAAGGAGGAGACTACATACCTGCTGCGAGGTGGAGCTGAGCTGCTTCTCCCATTCCTGTAACTTTGCCTTCCTCTCTAAGAACTCTTTATCCTCGTCCACTTCCGGGGCCCGTCCCCTGCCGCCCCAATCGTTCACCACCGACTGCTTGAGCTCTCGAAACATCCTGAACATATCCCTTCCCCCCTTTCCCGTCGGCATTGCCGCTCCGCTCTCCCTCGCGATCGGCCTCGCCGCCACATCATCCGCCAGTGGCGGAAGCGAAAGCCTCCCCGGCGCCCTCAGGAACGCGCGGAGCTCCTCGCTCCGCCCGATCACGGGGTGCGCAGCCAGGCGGCGCAGGTAGCGCTCAATCGCGGCGCGGCGCTGCTCCACGAACTCGTGCTTCTGCATCACCTGCCCCTCCACCACGCTCTTGTCGGGGCGCGCCGGCACGAAGAACCCGCGGTAGGCCTCCGCGAGGCGGTCAGCGAGCGCCACCACGTCGCGGAAGCGCCGTCGCACGCGGAACTCGCCGCCCCGGTCAGCGGCGCGTGCCGTGATGAGGTAGGTCACGAAGGTGCTCGACCCGGAGATCAACGACGCGGTGGGATCGTGCGCCTTCTGGGGTTCGGAGACGGTGATGCCCACGAACTCAGTCGCAACGGCGGCACGGCGGGGTGAGGGTGGTGCGGCAACGGCGGCGGCGGCGGCGCCATTTCGGCCGCGTCCGCCACCGCCGACGCCGTTTTGGGACTCGAAAACGGCGGCATAGGCGGCGGTGGGGGACGAGGAGGGGGAAGAGGACGTCGAGGAGGAAGGAGGGCAGGGGCGGGGGCGGAGGAGTGGATCTCCGCCGTCGATGGCGACGGGGACAGTGGAGAGGAGACGAGGGGAGAAAGAGTCGTCGTCGTCGTCGTCGTCGTCGTCAAGGGCTAGGGTTTCCAACTCGTCCATGATCGGCGGCGGCCGTGGCGACGGAGGGTCGAAGTCCACGTGGTTCACCGCCGCCATCATCGTTCTCTCTATGAATTAAGTCAGAAGAAGAAACTCCGAAATATATTAATAGACAAATAAAAGGGGTTTGGTTAAAAGTATTGGATATGGCTGAGACGAGACGAGCTGCGGAAGAGAGGTTTCTGAAAATAACAAAAGCCTACAAAATTTTAGATAATCCTACTCATACATACGCCTTATTTGTAAGGATTAATTGCATACAGATTTCTGCAAACATATCGAATAGCAAATATATCTTTATAAAATAGCTAAATTACAGAAAACTCTCCTGTCATATCCCGCTTTTTTACTTTATCCCTTGTCATTTAAAAGTCGACAACCTGTCCCCTTGTAATTACCGAATTGTTTTTAGGGGACAACGACGTTGACAGAAATGGTAAATTGACGAAAATACCCTTCCTTTATTTATTTTTTTTTTCGAAATTTTTTTTTTTTGTTTTTTTCTTTCGAAGTCTTTTTTTTCTTTTCCAAGTCTTTTTTTTTTTTTTTTTTTTTTTTTTTTTTTTTTTTTTTTTTTTTTTAGAAAATATTTCCCAAGAGTATTTTGGGTATATGAAAATATATTTTCAAAAAAACTGACGGTCAACTGACGGCGGGGGGTTATTGCACAATTCTGTAATTACGAGGGGACAGGTTGTCGACTTTTAAATGACAGGAGGGTAAAGTGGAAAAGCGGGATATGACAGGGGGGTTTTCTTTAATTTAGCCTTATAAAATTTAATTTTTTATATTTATTTTTTAAAAAAAATTAAATTGTTCATATCTACCCCTCTAGTTTATTATCGTTTAGAAACTGTTTATATTTTAATAGAATAGATGTGAAATAACTTTTTTGTCCTTATAACTTGTTGCAAAAATATTCCTCTCCAAAAATCCCAACGGTCATCTCCTTCATCTATAAAAGAAGAACCCAACCCACTATTAAAGCCAACTTTCCTCTGTATAATATTTTGATTTTTTTATTCATTTTTCTCTATTAATCTCCAACATCTTTATTCTTTCATCTTTTTCTCTCCTCTAATACATTGTTTTTTATGATGAGTAAGAGATCGGTAGATTTTTTGCATATCATCGAAATTTCCAAGTGTGATTGTTTTAAAACTTGTAAAATTTGGGTGTCAAAGCAGCCTGTCAGGGACTAAACTTTTTGTGCGAGTTTCTCCTTTGCAAAACTACCAAACTCCAAAGGGGAAAGCCTCGCGAGGTTTTACTACAACATTCTAGAATCTTCTCTTCACATCTCGAGACATCAGACGCGGAAGCCGAAGAGTCAAGAGACTGTTCAAGTTTCTAGGGTAATAAATAGGAGACTCTTGGGAGCTCGTAGCCTCCTCTTTTGACTTATGCTTGTACGCCACTTGGCACCTTTTCATTTGGTAGATGGGCGGCGAGTGGTCTATATAAGGTTGTGACCTCCACCCCCTTTAGTAAGTAAGAAACATTGTAGCTTTCTAATTCCAGAAATACAAGAACTCTTCTTCAAACTCTCTCTCTTGCTATCCAACTTTGGGCTAGTAGGTCCAAGTTCTCAAGAGACGGTGTAGGCTTGCTCACTTCGCGAAGGAAGGCGAGCGCTGCACGGGCTTCTTAAGCAATTTCGCTTAAGTCCGTGACAGTTGGTATCAGAGCGACGTTCGGGAGCTGGGAACTATGTCGTCATCGGATGCTGCCGTCATCGACAACATGGCCGAACAACCTCGACAAACCAAACGCGGCAAGAGCAAGGAACCACGGGCCCAGGCGAGGGAGTCCGTTTCGCTCGACGACCGTGTTGGCTTGTTGGAGGACAACTATCTAGTCCTAACCCAACATATGACGATTATGGAGGAAGGACTACATACCATGGAGGAAAGTGTTGCTGTTGCAATGGGAACTTTCCGCCAACAACTCGAGCAGTTTCGCGCTGACGTTGCTCGTCGCGAGGACGAACGGAAGACGCTGGTGGATGACCTTGTCGCAAGGTCCGATGAGGTCGAGGACCTTAAGATGCGGATGACGATCCTCGAGAGGGCGGTGGCTCGTGGTGGCGATGCACCAAGGGAGTATACCCCCAGGATCCGCATCCCCGAACCCCAGGGCTTCAAAGGTACGCGCGATGAGAAGGAAATTGACAACTTTCTTTGGCACATGGAGCGCTATCTCAAGGCAATGCGGCTGGAGGACGAAAAAGACAAAGTCCAAACCGCTTCCATGTACTTGACGGACGATGCCATGCTGTGGTGGCGTCGGAGGTCGGCGGAGGCCGAGAAGGGCCAATGCGAGTTGAAAACTTGGGAGGACTTCGTGCGCGAGCTCAAGGCACAGTTCTACCCCGAGCATGTCGAGTATCTTGCGCGGAAGCAACTTCGACGGCTCAAGCATACGGGAACCCTGAAGGAGTATGTCAAGGAGTACTCCAAACTAATGCTCTCTATCTCCAATATGGCCGAGGAGGACCGGCTGTTCTTCTTCCTCGACGGTCTCCAACTGTGGGCAAACAAGGAGCTCGTGGGACGAGACGTCAAGGATGTAAGCTCTGCCATAGCCATGGTGGAGAAGCTACCGGAGTATGAGAAGACGGAGTCTAATCGCGGCAAACCGCCTCCTAAGGTGAGCAAGGCCAAAGGTGGGGGAGACCGTCGCGAGAACAAAGACCACCACAAGGGCAAGGAGCACAAGGGCCCTCCGCAGAAAAAGAAGGTGTCTTGCTATGTCTGCGGAGATGACCATTGGGCTCGTGACTGTCCAAAGAAGAAAGCCGTCAATGCTGTCCAAGCCGAGGAGGGTGAGGAAGCAGCACCGACGAAGATGGGAGCACTGCGGCTCGTTAGCGCGATGCAGGGGCAAGCGGGCGGCAGTAGACCTCTCAAGAAGGAACTTATGTTCGTCGATGTGACCCTCAATGGGTGGGCCACTCGAGCACTCGTGGACACGGGAGCAACCCACAACTTCATCGCAGCAACGGAGGCCAAGCGGTTGGGTCTCAAGCTCGAGAAGGACACGAGCAAAATCAAGGCGGTTAACTCTGAGGCACAACCTGTCGCAGGGGTAGCCAAGGGCGTGTCGATCGCTGTAGGACCCTGGGTGGGAACAGCGAACTTCACTGCCGCAACCATCGACGACTTCAAAGTCATTCTCGGCATCGACTTTCTAGCCTCGTCAAAGGCGGTACCAATGCCACATCTTGGGGCCTTGAGCATCATGCAGGAGGCCGCCCCTTGTATGGTTTTGGCTAGCCGCAGCGAACCAACAGAAACCCCTATCCTCTCAGCTCTGCAACTGCGGAAGGGAGTGAAGCGTGGGGAAATGACTTATCTTGCGAGCATCCGCGAGGTGAGCGAGGAGGGGTTCGAGGAGGAAGACCTTCCGACGGAGATTGATGCTGTCTTGGGAGAGTTCAAGGACATCATGCCCCAGGAGCTACCCAAGCAACTTCCGCCTAGAAGGGAGGTGGACCATGCAATCGAGCTTGAACCTGGTTCCAAGCCAACAGCAAAGGCGCCATACAGGATGGCTCCGCCAGAACTCGAGGAGTTGCAACACCAATTGAAGGACCTTCTTGAAGCAGGCTTTATCAGACCATCAAAGGCACCCTATGGAGCACCGGTGTTGTTCCAACGGAAGAGCGACGGAAGTCTGCGACTCTGTATCGACTACAGAGCACTCAACAAGGTAACAGTGAAAAACAAGTACCATATTCCACTCTTTGAGGATCTCTTCGACCAGCTAGGAGGAGCGAAGTATTTCACGAAGCTCGATCTTCGCTCGGGGTATTATCAAGTGAGAATTGCGGAAGGGGACGAGGAGAAGACCACATGCGTGACGAGGTACGGGGCCTACGAGTTCCTTGTCATGCCATTCGGCCTGACGAATGCACCGGCAACCTTCTGCACTTTGATGAACAAGTTATTCCATCCCTACCTCGACCGCTTCGTGGTAGTGTACCTCGACGATATCGTCGTGTACAGCAACACTCTGGAGGAGCATGAGGAGCATCTGCGAATCATCTTTCAAGTGCTGCGGGACAACCAACTTTTCGTCAAGAGGGAAAAGTGCTCCTTTGCGAAGGAGGAGGTGCATTTCCTTGGCCATTGGATCGGCCATGGTCAACTGCACATGGACAACAAGAAGATTTGGGCGATCTGCGAGTGGGAGGCGCCCACGACGGTGTCCGAGCTGCGATCCTTCCTCGGACTCGTCAACTATTATCGTCGCTTCATCGCGGGCTACTCGGCGCGAGCAGCTCCTTTGACGGACTTGCTGAAGAAGAACCAGTCATGGGACTGGACCCCTCGGTGCGCGGAGGCATTCGAGGACCTGAAGCGGACGGTGACTGAAGAACTCGTGTTGCGACTTCCTGACTGTCGGCAACCATTTGAGGTACATACTGACGCTTCAGATTTCGCCATTGGCGGTGTTCTCATGCAGGAGGGACATCCCATCGCTTTTGAGAGTCGCAAGCTCAATGACACTGAGCGGCGATACACTGTTCAAGAAAAGGAGATGACAGCAATAGTGCATTGTCTAAGGACTTGGCGGCACTATCTCCTCGGAAGCAAGTTCGTTGTGCGGACGGACAATGTCGCCACAAGCTACTTCCAAACACAAAAGAAGCTGTCACCAAAGCAAGCAAGATGGCAGGACTTCCTAGCGGAGTTCGACATGGAGCTTCAATACAAACCCGGAAGGGAGAACCATGTGGCTGATGCACTTAGCCGCAAAGCTGAGTTAGCGGCGGTGTGCCAGCTCCATGGAGCGATCAGGGAGCGAATCCGCGAAGGGACTTGCGAGGACCCTGTGGCTCAAGGACTCGTGCGACTCGTCAAGGAAGGCAAGGCGCAGCGGTTCTGGGTTAGCGATGGCCTACTCCTAACCAAGGGGCGTCGCGTCTATGTGCCTAAGTGGGGCAATCTTCGTCGAGAACTCATCAAGGAGTGTCATGACTCCAAGTGGGCCGGACATCCAGGGCAAAAACGAACTTTGGCATTGCTAGAAGCCGCATACTATTGGCCTCACATGCGAGACGATGTGGAGGCATATGTGCGAACTTGTCTTGTGTGCCAACAGGACAAGGTGGAGCGCCAGAAGCCTGGAGGCCTCCTCGAGCCACTACCAACCCCAACGCGTCCATGGGAGAGCGTCTCGATGGACTTCATTTCCGCTTTGCCCAAGGTGGGGGCATTGGGATCAATTCTTGTGGTGGTGGACCGATTCTCCAAATACGGAACCTTCATAGCGGCACCAACGGATTGCACGGCGGAGGAAGCGGCGCGGCTCTTCGTCAGCAATGTGGTGAAGTTTTGGGGGATTCCTGAAAACATTGTGAGCGATCACGACCCAAGGTTCACTGGCAAGTTCTGGACAGAGGTGTTCCGGATCTTGGGGTCGGAATTGCTCTTCTCTACAAGTTTTCATCCGCAGACGGACGGCCAGACGGAGCGGGTGAATGCCTTGGTGGAGGAATACTTGAGGCATTATGTGAGTGCTAGCCAGAAGGACTGGGTCCATCATCTGGATGTGGCCCAATTCTCTTACAATTTGCGGAGGAGCGAATCTACGAACCACAGCCCGTTCGAGCTTGCAACGGGAAGACAGCCACTCGCTTCCCACTCTGCTGCTGCGGGCGAGCAGGGCCGCAGCCCTATGGCTCTTCACTTCACCTCGCATCTCCAAGAAAAGGGAGACATCGCGAGGGCTTGTTTGGAAAAAGCGGCGCATCGGATGAAGAAATGGGCCGATGTAAAGCGGCGACCCTTGGAGTTCGCTGAGGGAGACCAAGTCTTGGTCAAGCTGCAGCCACAACAGTTTAAAGCATTCCGCAAGATTCACCGCGGCTTGATACGGAAGTACGAGGGTCCGTTCACTGTGGTGAAGCGAGCAGGTAAGGCGGCATACAAACTACAACTACCGGCAAATTTGCGGATCCATCCAGTCTTTCATGCAAGCAGCCTTCGGCCCTTCCATGGCGACTCCGATGATCCCGACAGGAGCGTGTCGCAGCGCGCTCCCGCCACCATGACTACAGCCATTGACAAGGATGTCGAGACCCTGCTGGACACGCGCACCATCCGTCGTCGCGGTGTCCCGCCGAGTGTCGAATACTTGGTCAAGTGGAAGAACCTCCCACATGGCGAAGCAAGCTGGGAGAAGGCTGACACTCTCTGGAAATACCCAACCATGATTGAAGAATTCCAACACCGGCGCGCAGCGAGGGCGTCTGCGCATTAGGTGGGGGAGGTTGTCAGGGACTAAACTTTTTGTGCGAGTTTCTCCTTTGCAAAACTACCAAACTCCAAAGGGGAAAGCCTCGCGAGGTTTTACTACAACATTCTAGAATCTTCTCTTCACATCTCGAGACATCAGACGCGGAAGCCGAAGAGTCAAGAGACTGTTCAAGTTTCTAGGGTAATAAATAGGAGACTCTTGGGAGCTCGTAGCCTCCTCTTTTGACTTATGCTTGTACGCCACTTGGCACCTTTTCATTTGGTAGATGGGCGGCGAGTGGTCTATATAAGGTTGTGACCTCCACCCCCTTTAGTAAGTAAGAAACATTGTAGCTTTCTAATTCCAGAAATACAAGAACTCTTCTTCAAACTCTCTCTCTTGCTATCCAACTTTGGGCTAGTATGTCCAAGTTCTCAAGAGACGGTGTAGGCTTGCTCACTTCGCGAAGGAAGGCGAGCGCCGCACGGGCTTCTTAAGCAATTTCGCTTAAGTCCGTGACAAGCCGCATACTAGAGGTCGTCGATTTTATGGATGTCCAAACTGGGGGTAAGACAACTAATTTTGTATCGATGAAAAAATGGTTTGTTGTTCATTGTTTACAGTAACTTCAAAGTTTCGTATATAATAGCATTATTTACTATTATTCTAATTAAATTGGTTTTAAAAATAAAAAATCATACAGATCAATAGAATTTTTATTTTTTATTTACTAATTATTTTTTTATTTTTATATTTTGTAGAGTAATGAACAATGTAATTATTTTGCTTGGGTTGATGACACACACCACAATACTGTTGACTTAAAATACCAATTACAGACATTTCAAGAAGCTGTGGAGCATCGCATTCAAAAGTTTGAAAAAAAAAATTATTTCTTCTTAAGTTGCTTGTATATTTGGTGATAGCTAATATTTTGTTTAGTTTGGTAATATAATAAAATGTGATGTAAAACTGTAATATTGTGATAAGTAGTTGATGGAGTAGTTGCTGTTGTAATGTAAGTGAAACATTATTTTACTATGATAAAAGTAGTGATAAAGTAGAAGTTCTTGTAAGAATGTAATTCTTCTCACAGTATTGCAGTTTGTGATCCTAATTTTTTTTTCATTTTGTAAAAAATCAAATCTATAAAAAAAAAAATAAAGTGACCACAATTCTTCTCACAGCATTGCAGTCAGCATTCAAATCAAAATGTCAGCAGTATGAAAATTCATTCATTCAAATCAAGTGACCACAATTCTCCTTCACAAAATTGCAGTTAGCAGTTCAATACAAACACAATGACATTCATAACTTATGAATAGAACCAAATTACATCCATTCAAATCAAAATGTTACATATGAGTATATCCAAATTACATTCATTCAAAGCATGAAATCAACAAGTATTTCAAAGTTAGCAGTGTGAAATTAACAAGTACTTCAAATTGAGTATTTCAAAGTTAAGTACTTTAAAGTTAGCTGTATAAAATTACCCACTATATTAACCCTTACACAAAATACATCAATGCAGACCACAAAATACATCCATTTAGATCAACTATCCAAAAAAATATTATATACCAACTCTTTCATCGAACTGAATCTTGATTTTTTAGACATCCCGTAGCATCAATTTCACTTATGGCACTTCCTTGTTGGGACTGTGAGATTGTCGCTTCACAAGTTGCCCGTTTTGATTTTGATGCTAGTCTCTTTCCTCTGCGCCTACATACCATTTTTAGCAATTAATAATGTAGTGAAAAAAGTAAATTAAAAGTAAATTTTGTTGGTCAATATAATACCTTATGCCACTACCAGTACCAGCACTTGCTTGAGATACTTCTTCATCTGCGCCTTCAGATTGTGGGTTCGTAGTAATAGGGTTTTTACATGTTTTTGCACGATGGCCTAATTGGTTGCATCTTTTGCATCGATGCTTTTTCCTAATTACCATCTCATCTGATCCTCTAATTCTTTTCTTTCGAGGTCTTCCAGCTGGCCTATTTAAAATAGGAGGTAATATATTATGGCCGATGTCAACCTTTGCCCACTGATCACTACTAGGCAATGGTACAATACCAGCAGAGTAAGCCTCCTTATATTTGGATACTGTAAAATATGGGTGAACAAAATTTTTCCACTTTTCATGTCTAAGTTTACCTATAACTGCCATTGCATGAATGCATGGCACACCTTTTACTTGCCATACTCTGCAGCTGCATTGCATGTCTTGTAATCTCACCTCGCATCTTGAATGATGAGGTCGAATTACTTCTGCTGAAAACTTATCACTCCATAGCACCTCATGTGACGCCCTACTTCCCAGGGGGTCACCCATCCTAGAACTACTCTAGCTCTAGCACGCTTAACTCTCATGTTCCTCTTGGATCTTGCTACCATCCAAAATGCTATAGCCGGGTTAGAGATTTAGTCCTATTATATCATTTATATAGAGGACTAATCCAAATTCCGGGGGTGTCACATTCTTCCCCCCTTTAAGCCCTGGCGTCCACGTCAGGCTCAAGCACACTCACAAGCACCAGGCGATGTGAAACTCGTCTCGCTAGCCTTAGCCGACCTTGTGAGGAGCTGCACTCCACTCACAACGGTCATTAGCCGGGGAGCCTCGCTCTACCCGCTATATAACCCTGGCTCAGCCGAGACTCATCTCACATTTCCGGCTGGTGAATGGCTCTGATACCAACTGTGACGCCCCACTTCCCAGCGGGTCACCCATCCTAGAACTACTCTAGCTCTAGCACACTTAACTCTCATGTTCCTCTTGGATCAAGCTACCATCCAAAATGCTATAGCCGGGTTAGAGATTTAGTCCTATTATATCATTTATATAGAGGACTAATCCAAATTCCGGGGGTGTCACACCTCATATTGACCCAAACCCTACAGATTGTGAAGATTAGATAGCATTGCAACAGTTTCATGAGCATTGCAGCATTGCGGCATTGCAGCATTGCAGTCAGCATTGCAGTCCGCATTGTAGAGCATTGCATTGCAGTGCATTACAACTTCCCTCATTTGCATAAAGTTTGCACAAAGAAAACTATAAAATCACAGCAGCTAGAGTAATCATAAGAACATATCAACAAAAAAAAGTATCAAATTAACTCAAAATTTTCGTTTAATTACTATTTTTGAGTCAGATGCATAGCATGTAAAATCATACATTGTTCCTCAATCACCATTGTTTAGAGAACTACTGTGACCACCTATGTCTATGCCTATGCCTTTTTTTTTAGCAAAATAAAAAAAAATCATAAAGAAAATTAAAAATATTCAATAAAATATATAAAAATAAAATAAATTAACAACTTATTAACTTACTAGAATTTTGACCTCCTCTTGGTAGAATTTTGAAAAACCCTAATTATGGGTTCGAAACTAGCATGCGGAAGAGGGGGAGGGGAAGATGAAGAGGAAGAGGAAAAGGAAGGGGAAGGGGAAGAGAAGAAGAGAAATAGAATAAGAAAGTTGCAAGTTCGCGGGAGGAAGGGCTTCCATCACTGGTATGATTGCGAGAGGGAACGCCAGTGTCTCTGTGGTCCTCCTTCACCTTCCGTCGCTGAGGGCCCATCTTAGATTAGGTTATAATATACAAAGGGTAAAAAGATAAATTTACTTTTTTATCTAACCAAGGTTAAACATTTAATCTATGATTAACTCAACTTTTCTAATAGAGATGGACGGTAGGGGTAGATATAATTAACGGTGGATTTTTGAAGGGATAAATATGAAAAGTTGAATTTTGTAGAAAAATATTTGTTATTCGACATGTTTGCAGAGACCTGTATGCAATTAACCATATTTTTAAAATATAAATTCTACACTAATTAATTTTAGTTAACCAATATTTTTTAATTATCATGTCAATTTTTTAAAAATTAATTTTTTTTTCTTTTATTAATCATTAGTCTCAAGTCTCAACTATACGACAGACTTAGACTTAGCAGTGGGTATTTTGATCCAAATTTTTTTTAAAAAAAATTAAAATTTTATTAACTTATAAAGTTTTAAACTTTTATTGTTTTATAAATTTTATATTTTTTTAATAAAAATAACAGATTAATATATATTTTCAAAAAAGACTTGACAGTATAATATATATATATATATATATATATATATATATATATATATATATATATATATATATATGAGCAACGCTACATGTACACCCCCAAAGGAGGTGTACATCTTACACCCACCCATCTAAGGGTGGAGGGGTCACTTCACAAATTGTGAAGTGACCCCTCACCACACCCCACCCATTGGATGGGTGGGGTGTGCGATGTACACCCCCAAATGGGGTGTACAAGTAGCATTTTCCTATATATATATATATATATATATATATATATATATATATATATATATATATATAATTAGGCTAGAATACTATAGATAGCACCAAGTCATCGGTGCTATCAAGTTTTTAGCATTTGGATTAAAAAATGTGTGGTTAAGATGATAGTGGTCCCCTAGGGTTTACTAGCTGGTTGGTTGAATAGTAAAAATCTTAGCGGACCACTGTAATCCCAACCGCATATCTTTTCATCCAACGGCAGAAAACTTACTAGCACCAATTGCTTCGTGTTATCGATAGTATTCTAGCCGGACTATATATATATATATATATATATATATATATATATATATATATATATATATATATATATATATATATATATATATATATATATATATATATATATATATGTGGTTAATTGCAGACGGCTTCTCTAAATATATCGAATAGGATATATTCCTACAAAGTTCAATTTTTTATATTTATTCATTCAAAAGTTCTAAGTTATTCATATATATCATTCCGGTTTATTACGTTAGTTCATTGTTTATTTTTTAACAAACTATATGTAAAATAACAATTTTGGTTTTTTAAAAATATCCTCAAAAAGTTCGAACCGTTAAAATAGTACAAAAATATCTGGAAGGGTAAAAAGGTAAATTTGTCTCACTAACTAACTAAGATTAAATATTTAATCTATGGTTAACTAAATTTTTCTAACATAGATAAACCGTAGGGATATATATGAATAACGTTGAATTTTTTAAAAAATAAATATGAAAAATTTAACTTTGTAGAAATATATATCTATTATATAATATGTTTACGAAAAATCGTATGCAATTATATATATATATATATATAGAAGTGCTAGGTGTACACCTCCAAATGAGGTGTACATCCTACACCCACCCATCCTAGGGTGGGTATTCATTCACTCGTCACTCGATGTGACGAGTGGAATTCACCCACCCCTAGAATGGAGTGGGTGTAAGATGTACACTCTATTTGGGGTGTACATCTAGCATTTTTCATATATATATTACCTATCGGGCCTCGCACGTTCTTCACCAACCCGTCTGGGTGTGTTCCAAAAAAAACCGGCGTAACCAAGATTACGAACACCGGTCTGTTCTGGTCCTGGTAAATGTGACTGCCGGATTAAATATTAATTATTTTGATTGAAATATTTAAGTCAAAAAAATTTAAAAATATTTAAAATGTGGTAGCATTTTTGGACCACACATCTGATTGGTTGCTGTGAGAAATTTTTTTTCTTAATGTATAATTCTATAATTTTTTTTAATTAAATAAAAATATTAATTAACATAATAATATTTTAGTCATATGCATTTTAATATATATATATATATATATATATATATATATATATATATATATATATATATATATATATATATATATAATAAAGCGCAGGTGCCACGTGTGGTCCGACTTGTGTCCTTCGAACCAAAGGGAAGTGCTAGGTAAATAACCTCCAAAGTTTTTACCACAGAGTTTTATTTAAGTGCTGGGTCTATAATAGAGTAAAAGTGACAGTGGTCGCACTTGACAGGCTCTCGACATCCACTGTTGCATGTAATGATATTAGAAGGATAATGAATGATAAGTGTAGTTTTTATGTAGATCGAGAGTTATGACAACTTAAAATGGACATGCAATAAAAATATTTTTTCTATTAAACATGTTGGGATGGATTAATCACAGGAGTCCAATCTGATTGGTTGAGACACACCGGATAGAATATGTAAATGCTGCAGCATAGATTTTTTTTTTTTTTTTTTTATTTATTTATTTATTTATGCTAGAGACCGGTCTAACCAATTATGGCCATCTGAGCACTCCAAAAATTAACGTTATTTGGTGCACTGAATATATTATTATATTTTATAAATCACTTTATAAAATTTTATTCTATTTGCCTTAATATCAAAATCTAATTCATTTGATATGTTAACATTTCAATTTCCATAAATCAAATATCATAAATTATGAAAATTAAAATTTCTTTAATCCTTGTGTGTTTTTTTATTTTTGAGGGCTAAAATAATAGCATTTATATCATGCATCTAAAGTATTAGTAAATATGTTCCGACCCAATAATTTGATTATTAATATTTCAAACAAAATTTTCTAATAAACATATAATCTACAACCGAAAAAACTCTCTATTCGAAAAATTATAAGTTCAAAAATCTATAATTATACATCAAACAATATAAAAAATTAACGGCAAAAAAGAAAAATTCTAGTTTAATTTTTTATAGGTATATAAAATGTAGTGTAAACTTTCTAATTGTTGAGTTTTAAACATTTTGATTGTCATTGATTATATTAGAATAATATAGGTTTTAATTTTGGTATGGGTCAGTCCGGCACGGCCCGGCCCCGGCCCTGAAGTCGGCCGTGCCGTTCCAGGCCAGAGTTTTTAGACCCCCGGCCGAACACAATCCCCCGGCCCGCCTGGCACGAGTCGTGTTGGGCCAGGCCGGACTTCGGCCGACTTATTATTTTTTAATTATATTATATAATTTTTTTAAAATAAAAATTAACAAACTAAATTTTTAAACAATTTATTAGTAAAAAATTTATAAAGTTTTAAAAAATATTTTTTGGATCAGAATACATTCTCAACAATAAAAAAAGAGCAATACTATATATACACTTCTTTCGGGTGTACATCTCACACTCCCACCATCTAAGGGTGAGGCTATGGTGAAGGATCATTTGACTGTTGAAAGAAAAAAATATTTTGGTCCAAATAAAATCAAAATACTAACTCCCAACGGCCCGGCCCCATAGACATAAAAAGTTCAGGTCCAGCACTGTCCAGTATATCAGGCCGGGCCGCTGCACGGCACTGACCAAGCTCGTGTCGGGTGGGGGAGCCCAGAGGTCGCCCGGTCCGTTTTACATCCCTACTTGTGGCACCACTAACGTAGTTTTAAAAACCTACTCTCGGAATCACACATTATAAAACTATGTACACATATTTTAAAATTTAAATCTGATTTACAAAATATGTTTTGTGGCATTTACAATGTCTATTGATAAAATATTATTCCTTATTTTATTTATTTTTACTTTCAAATTAAATATTACATGTTTCTCTACAAATACAAATTATTAAGATTTGATATTACGTATATAGACTGTTTAAATATTATAAAATTGATATGTTAAACATCAAATATTTGGTGAGGTGCTTGAGGACAATTGTGCGTGTTTTTTTTAAAAAATCACCACTTCCCAAAAGTCAAGCTTAAACCCGAAATGTAGTTGGAGTGATTTTTACCAATACTGTATTGAGCACAACGTGAAAGCTAAAAATAGTGAAAACCCTGAAAACACTAAAATTTTAATTGATTTTTTTAACTTGTATTATATAATTTAGAAAAAAAATTACATTTAAAATTATTAATCACATAGTCTTTATTAATTGCATATTAGTTTATATTTAATAATATCGATGGTAGATTAGGATTATATGAAAGCACCAAAAATTGAGTACTTTCAAAAGAAATTGAGTACTTTCAAAAGTTTCGTATTCTTTTATGTGCCCTAATAAATTATTTATTCAGTCTATTGGTCTGTATAATGCATCTCATTTTTTAAAATGCTTTGTTTGATAAACAATAAACTGCTCATGTGTTGGAAAAATTCGGTACTCGTCCCGGTATCAGATTTTTTGAATCCGCGATCTGCTTCGATACCGCAATCCGCTCTGGTACCACCTAGAGTTGGGATTCCGCAGCAGAAACGTCAAATCAGATTTTTACCATAAACCCGTTCTCTCAACAAAACTGGAACCAATACAACCACAAAGAGAAAAAAAACCAATACATTTTATTAACTAAGAAAAGAATTACACCGATTACACAGACTCCTCCTAAATCTCTCTCAGACTCCTCCTAAATCTCTCTCACCCTTCTCTCGTATTCTATAAATCTAGAAGACTTCTTTTTTTTCTATCCTTTTGTGTATCGTACAATCATGCTCAAGATCATACGTACTTTTATATTTATATGCTCTCTACTCCGCCAAAGATAAGCCCAAATCTACTTAAATT
Organism: Tillandsia leiboldiana; assembly: GCA_029204045.2. Taxonomy (NCBI): domain Eukaryota; kingdom Viridiplantae; phylum Streptophyta; class Magnoliopsida; order Poales; family Bromeliaceae; genus Tillandsia; species Tillandsia leiboldiana. Next base: position 362,276 of record CM055085.1, read on the forward strand.
AGGATTATACTCTAATTAATATTTAAATCTAAATTAATTTATTTTTAACTTATTTAAATATTAATCCTAATTCAATTAAGATTTAATTATAAAACTAACCAAATCCTAACATCATGATTAACATATTTTTTTATATATGTATGGTACGTTTTCGCAACAAATTGTATGATGCTCTTAGGTTGGAGATGCAGTATAAGATGTCTGTAAAATTGAAATAAAATTATCTATATCGGTTGAATTCATACACCGCATGCACCACACATTGTTAAATATATTTGGTGACCCTTATAAGATTTAACTATCAAAATTTATATATTTGTATACATTATTTTTTGTACATATTATTTTATATAATATATTATTTATTTACGAACTAAATAATAGCTATTTCTCTATAAATATGAATTGTCAAATTCTCCAAAAGGACAATTGAGTAGCCGACGGTTCAGATTTTATTTGAGTTATGTATGTATTTATCTATCTCTTTTTTAAATTTATTATTTATTAAGAACAACTTAAAATTAGGATAAATGATGAATATATATTTTATCAATATTAGTAAATACATTCGTAAGTAGATACATATCTTATATTCTACCAATCAAATAGATGAATTATTTATACTATTCAAATCAAGTAATTAATAAATAACTTTCATTCATGAAATCAATAGAATGTAAAAAATATATTTTTATCGAAATATACGGATTGAGTTAATAGTATAAAATAGTATCGTGAATCAGTGTTAATGGTATAAACTAAGGTAGACAGTTTGAGACCAGGCTGCCTCTAGCAGACTACAACATAATACAAATTATTTTTCTTAATTTTTTTTATTACGTTAAAAATTCTTGTAGTAAAAAATTTAAACTCACCATAAAAAATTAAAAAAAATTCAAAACTAGCCTAATCCGAATCAGAGTTGAAGTTGGAGTTGGATTCGTCGGCTTAAGTATATTAACGCTTAGTTAGTTAATTCACGAAAATTTTAAACGAAAATTCCAAATAATAAGTGAATTTGAATTATTTTATTATTATTTTTTTTTTTTTGAGAGAAATTATTTTATTTTATTTTTTTAGGAGAAAAATTCGGTACTTACAGCCTTCCTTCCTTTAAAGAAAGAAAATAGACACTTTCCTCTTTCAAAAAAAAAAAAAAAAATCATCACCCCACCCCTTCCCTCCTTCTCTACTCTGTTCTCACGCCCTCTCACGCCACTCGCCATCGAAACCTTCCGGGCCGCGTGCTGCCCGTCATCTTCCTCGCCACCATCAGTTTGTTTCGTTAACTAACTATGTATTAACGAACACTTTTGCAAAATCCCGGCATCGAAGATCCCAGATCGTGCAAAAGTGCTCTTGGAAAACATAGCGCGTTCAGCATCTCATCATATCCGTGGTCTTGCCGCAGCCGCAGTCTCAGGCAGAGACGCTCCAAATCCCTTACATTTCGCTTCGCTGTCGTGTGATTATTAGGTAAACAACTTTCAAAACCCACCTTTGTTTCTCCCTAATACCCTTATTTTCCCCTCGAATATTCGATTTTTACTGTTTTTTCCAGTACAAATCGAGCTTTTTTTTTTTTTTTTTTTTTTTTTTTTTTTTCTCCCCATTACTAGTGATTGGATCGCTCTGGAATTGGGATTGGGATTGGGAGGCTTTTTGTCGAGCCTTTTTTTTTTTATCTGGATATGTACTATATTGCCTCATCTTTCGGTTTTTTATTTTTATTGTAGTGGTTGATGGGAATTTGGGTGAGCTAAGTTGGGTTTGGTGTGTTTTTTTTTCTCCTTTTCGGTGTGGGGAAAATGCTTTACTTACAAACACATTTTATAGTTATTTACTAAATATATAATTGAATAATTAGTTTTTATCTTAAATATTATAAATCATACCTATCTCTTTGTTTTTTATTTTCCTTTCTATAATTAAATATTTATTTTTATTATTATTACAATAACTGCAACTTCTCCAAGTTTCTACTGCCTATTAGAGGCCTTCACTAAGAGCACTGTTTTTAGTGTTTAACATTAAACATGTTCTTTTATTATTGTTATAATAACTGCTCTACTGCAACTCCCAAAGTTTTTCAATCCTTCTCTACGTTGGCAGGTATAGACTATTGGAGTCCTTCACTAATAACATTGTTTTGTAGGCACTATGAATATCGATAATCGCTCGGCCGAAGAAATAATGAAGGGTCTTAGCCCTTGGAGGCATGAAATTGAATTAGGTGCGATTTCTAAACTATATTTAAATTAAGCTAAATTTATCATTTTTTTATTTAGAATGAATTAAATTTATCATCCTTTATTAATTTTTTATTTATGTGCAGGGCCTTCTTCTTACAGTAGAATGGAAAATACTTTTAATAATTCATACTATGTATGATATCAATTCCGATTTGGATATTTATTCCAAAAGAGCAGCCCTAAAATCTTCAGAAGCGATAGTTAGTATTATATCATATTTAGGTAAATTTTATTTATTTATTATGTATTTTTGGCATATAATTTTTTATTTTTTTTTGCAAGAATCATATTTAATTTTTTTAATTATCTAATATTTTTTTCATAATTGATTATATAGATGAAAAAATAATATTTTGTGCCTCGGAACGATGATAGAGTGCAACGGCGATGGGGACGGTATGTTCGACACGATTTTATTATCTACCGCTAGTTTCCCAAGATCTCGTAATGAGAACACGGTAGCGGGCGATATAAAGGTTGTTAACTTGTTTTTTTTTTTTTTTTTTTTTTTTTTTTTTTTTTTTTTTCTTTATTTATTTTTATACGAATCTATCTATTTGTTTTTAGATGTCAAAAAAAAAAATCTTTTTATTTTTTTCTCGGCCGAATTATAAATAAAGGAAAAGAAAGCTAATGATTTTTTTTTTTTTCAGATTATTGTGAAGTTTTGGGATGGAAAGCCATATACAGGAGAAGTTTTGGCGTACGACTTTCACTACAACGTTGTTGCAGTCCGAATTCGGTTGGAAGCTGCAATACCGGTTGCAATTTTACGCGATGTGGATGATTCCATGTCAATTATTCCGAATGACACACATGATTCGGGGAATAGTACCGGACCAATTCTTCGTCGGCACTCTACTAAATTTAACCTGGTTCCCGGAGTCAAGCTTGTAGCGGTTGGCCGCCATCATACGAGCCATTATGAACTTATGGTCGCTCATGCTATATTCAGGTGACACGTTCTAATATTTGACTATGATCTTTTCCAAATTTTTTTTAATTACTGTAAAAATTTGGATGTAGTAATTATATATATGTATCTTGAAAGCACCTATTGAGCCGAGCGAATTGTAATATTTAAAATTGTGCTAATAATTATATATTTTTATGTCGAAACTTGTTTTTAACGATTGTGTTCTTCTTTTTTCTCTAGTGCCGATTGTTGTCGACTCGATTGCAAGGAGCTTTTCAGAGCGAATTGCAAAATTTCTATGGTAATGATATCTCTTTCTTTCTTATAAATACATGTCTATAATTAAGTAAATATTTATACACGCCACTGTACATGTGCATGTGATTTCATCTTCTCATGTGATTTTATATAAATTGGTTTTCGGTGAACAAGATATGACAATTATATGATAGAATTTGTTGATGATACGTGGTGGATTGTGATTTTATTGAAATGTGCGTTGAAAATTATAGATTAGTTGATATTGATATGTTATTTATACTCTAGCTTCTAGGCTGATTATTTTGTTTTGTTAAATAGACTTTGCACCTATATTACACTCTAAGAACTCGTAATTTTTTTTTGTTGTAGTGTGGAATTGGGGGCCTGCTTCTGAATCTCGATGGAGAAGTCATCGGAATCAATTTTTTTGGGAATCTATGTACTCCATTCCTACCCATCAATGTCGCGTCTAGATGGTGGGCACATTTTAAGAAATATGGGTATGTTCAAATTTTTTTTGTATAGTGTCTTTTCAAGTCAATATTAATAACTTAACAATCTATATTTTTTCTTATCAAATTTGGCCCGACCGCTAATTTTATTTTAGGATACTTTTTTATCTTGTTGCTGTCGTTTTTGTAATCTGGTTATGTTAATTCTTTCTACTTGTATGTTCCCGAGTAGCTTCTTGGATTTTTAATATCTTTTAAAATTTAGTTATATGCTCTTCTTTAATGGGCTTTTTTTGGTGGCACATAGTTCTAGTTCTTTTGGAGTAGAGGGCATTTGTTTGAATAGTTTAAGGTGTGATATTTGAGTTGGTTATTCATTTGATTAACAGTTTGAATTGTGTGATTCCGTAGGATACCGTGTTTTACTAGCAAATTTGATAGTAGATTAGAGTCTATTTTGGGTCGTAAAGAGGGCTTGTCTACTAAAATGCGTCTAGCTAAGGTGGACTTGTGTTTCGCTTGAATTTTCCTTTATATGAGAATTTAGCTTGTTTAGTTTCATTTGTATGTCTTAAATTTTCGGTTTCGAAGTCAGCTTTGTCGCTTTGTAATTTTTTATGGAAATAAGGCGTTAGTCATGGAGGTACCCAAAAATTATTTATATTGTAATATGAATTATTTGAATCTGCTTTTCGTTGCACATCGCTCAATTTAATTGGACATAAACAACATTCTTCTTTAAGCTACTTCAATATCTTTCTTTTTTTTTTGTTTATAATGTTTTTTTTCTTGTTTGATATCTTGGCTATAGAACCATATGTTTTTGCCTTTTTGCTGTTTAATTTGTTTTGCAAACAAATTGGATAGAATCAAATCTTAATAAGTCCTATCATTGTTAATAAAGGGACTTGTCTCATAATTTCCAAGGTAAATCAAATTGATGAAGCCATGAAATTCTTAAAATAGCCTTATTTCGGTTGTGTGGAGAAGCCGCACACTTGATTTACTTAGTTGTAAGCTAGATAGCCTACATCATAAGATAGTGTATATCTTACTTTTTATGCTTAAGTTCTCTCAAAACTCGATATTCTCAGTTTGATAATTTAATCTGTCTTTAAAAGGTTCTGCACATGATTGTATGATTGTTTGATTAGTATTTTAGGAAAGCATAATTCATATTAGCTTGTGAAATTGCATGGTACTATGTTCATAAATAATGAAATATGCTTTGTTCTGATGGTCAATATGGCATCAAAGTCTTTTGCATGAAAATCATATAATTTGTTCAATTTTGTCAGTGATTAGTTGGTTTGATCAGATTTATTTCGTTATCGTAGTATTGTCCCACGTTGGTTTTGAATTCCTATTGATTTATGTTTTGCTTTCTATTTTAGCTATACTACATTATGTGAGGATTGCATTAACTTATCTTTGCTAATAAATTTTTCATATTCTGTTTGTGTGCGCGTGCGCGTATTATAACTCTCAATTATTCTTATTGGCTGTCTAATATCGTTATTTAATTTTTCTCCACTCTTACATTTAGCCTTGATATTTTATAAATTGACTGCCTATTATAAATTTAACGGAAAGCATTTTGCTAAATTGTTCTATTTCTAATGATTGGTTTCTGGCATAGGAAATTTCGTCGGCCTTGGTTAGGAATGGAAGCAACAAATTTATATTCTGGACATGTTGAGGTGTTAGAACATATCATCCGAAAGTTTCCCAATGTATCAAAAGGCGTTATTGTTGAGAAGGTAAATTGTTGGTCTAGTTACGTTTCTGATAGATTGTTGTTTTTTGGCACTTGCGAAGATTGAATAACAACATTTTGGTAATCGCCAAAATAGTTTAACTTAAATAACAATATTTTGGTACTCATCAAAATCATTTTAGCCTTAGTAAGTAGGCTGCTATAGCAACATCACCACAAAAGCGCCAAATATTTTGATTATAAAAGCTATGTAGTTTTTGTGTGCAATGTTAAAAGCAGTACTGTTGCAATGTTAACCACAGTACTGTTTTGTTTTAGCTTGTCATCTTTTGATTGCATGCTATTGGCTTGTGTCTTACCAAAGTCGTAGTTTCCTTATTGCTTCGCATGTCATGCCATTTTCTACATCCCATTGTATTTTGACTCAGTCAACTTTTCTCCTTTGAATTTCATGTTACTTGTGTGTTATTTGTCTTGGGGTTATTATAATACTGGATCTTCTTTTTCTTTTTACGTGGTTGATTGGTAATTAAAGTATATAAGTTGAGAGTAGCGATCAAGTGTGTGCCTATGTTTAGTTTGATTTATGTTGATTGCTTGCGATTGTCTCCTTCAACAAGGTTATTCTACTAACTACACAAATCGTCTATATCATCCTCCAAATTTTTAACCAGGTGGCACATGGTTCTCCTGCCGACATTGCCGGTATAAGAACTAATGATGTGATAATTCAGTGCAACGGAAAGAAGGTGAAAAGTTTTTTAGGGGTAAGACTCCTTCATAGTCGTTGTTCTCAATTCACCGTATGATTTTTCATCTTTTTTCTTAACGTGCAAATATTTCTCCAGGAGAAAAAACTAATATGCCCTTTTGTTGATTTATTTTTTTTTTATTTTGTGCTAGTTATTGTAAAAACTTGAATTTTATTGTAAATGAATAAGAGGAAAAAGAATGAAAGTCGAGTTGATCTTGGAATATGAATGCCACTGTAAGATTCGTGAAATTTAAATTCGAAACAAATGAAAGAAAAGAATGGAGTCAAGATGACTCAGAATTAGAAAGAGCACAATAGCGCAATTGACCTTTTTCTACTGTGTAAATTACACAGTTTACGAGACAGAAATATTGCCTTTCAAATCTGAGCCAAATCTCGAAAATCCGAGATGACCAGTGCGACCGTCTCGTCGAACTGATCGAAAATGATATAGATCAAATTCAGATCCGACGGTCGGATCTTCCGTAAAACCGCGAAGAAGAAACGGATCCCACAACTTAAGTTGTGAATAGTAACCCCTGTTTTAAGTTCCCCGTCGACCGACGTCGGCCGTTTCGCCGTCTAGACCCCGAACCTAGCAACATGAGTAGTCGATTCTAACTAATTTCGATGCTCTGAACGCAATGGCGCTGTCGGTTTTCGCGTTTGGCGATCCGGGTGCATCGAAGTGCGTGCGCCAATCCGCGACCTAATAGAACATTATGGTCCGAGATTTTATTTAAACACCATATTAGTCGAGCAAAGACTCTACTTGACAGGTCTCGACGAGCCGGACGTCATGGAGAAGTCTGTTTTTCGTTTCGACGATCCGTTTGTCTCGAAATGCGTGGAAAGCACCGAAAAAGGGGTATTTTGGATAAAACTTTAAATTTGGTGGACCAAAAATAAAAAGGCTTTTAGTATAAGGTCCTGTCAGCCTAGGCTACCTACAGGAGGGACCTAAGGGCTTAGGGTTTATTGTGTGGGGGTTTTTTTTTGAAAATTTGCAAAATAATGCAAAAGATCTCGGGAGGCAGTTGGGGCTTCATCGTGGGTGGTTACACGAGGAGGGCTTTTGAAATTTCAAACTCCCAAGAGTATTCCTCATAACCCCGGGTACCGTGGAGGTCGTGGACACAACCCTTTGGAGGAAAACCGAGAGAGAGAGAGAGAGGAAGGAGAAGTTGGAACCAAACCTTTCCAAAGTGGGATCTGGAGTTCCTGAGGTGTTTCCCTGTACCTGAGGATCTTCTGGGTGCTTGCCGAGGTCGCGCGAAGAAGGAGAAGTGATTCCGGCTTCTTCCTCATCTTCACCAACTCCGGCAAGGTGAGTTCCTTTAAACCAATGGTTCTCTGCACCCCGGACCCTTATCAGTAGCCTAATTAGGACCTAGGCATGCCTCGTGCCAAGCCCCGAGCCCCCATGCATGTTGGTTGGCCGGCGGGGGAAAACTATTGCCGGAAACCTAGATATTGCTCCGCCTCTTTACAGCCCCGCAACCGATGGACCAAAAAGGCTCAAACTTGGTAGGTAGGAACTGTAGAACCCATAGATTAATTCTCCAAAGTTTGAACCAATATGGTTAAGTATTTAGAGAGAAAATCGAAACCCTAAATTTCCGGTTTTATGTACTTCGGCCGAGCTCTTTGCTCCGGCACCGGCGAGCCACCCCACCGCCGGCCACCTACCCAGAACACTTGCTGGGACCAAGGGAATCCCAGACATGCTATTGCATGGCTTCCATGCAGCTTGAAATCCAAGGTGCCATGGATAACCCGAAAATGGACCAAAACGCGGCCGCCGGCGCTCCGGCCAACTCCGGCCGGGGAGAGTTGGTCGGGAAGCTTCGTGTGAACTAGAGGAACAACTGCATCCAAGTTGGAAGGCTTCATATGGCCTCTGGAAGATTTCGCCATTAATGGGTTGAAGCTCCAAACCGAGCTTTGCTCCCCGCCGCTGCCGCCGCACCCCGTCGCCGGGCACGGGTTCAGGTAAGTTTGGGATGTGTTTTAGCATCAAATTGTGCAAATGGTATGATCCCAGACCCCTTGGTTGAGTGGTCACGAATTTCTATGATAAACACATCATCTTCTTCCCCGAGCTCCGGCCAACCGTGGGTTTGGGCTTGCTCCAAGTTGCTGGAAAAGCTCCTGCAATTTGGAGGAGCATTTCCCTCCAAGAAATGTTGGCCCAGGTGCTGTGGTTGCAGAGAACAAATCCAAGCTTGGGCTATGTGAATGTTGTATATTTTGTGCCCTTAAGGTGTTTGTGGAAATGCCTGAATGAAGAAAAAATTGGAATTTTGGTTTGATGTAAAAATGAAAAATGCTCCAAATGATCCCCTGAGCTTGATGCTCACTTCAGATCAAGTCAGATCTGTGTGGAATAGTGTTTGGGGCATTGTGTATGTTGTTAGTAAGCAAGATGTTGGATCTTGTTGATCCATCAATGCAGGGCTACAAATAGGGCAAGCCCTGTGCTTTTTAAGGCATTTTGAACATATACCTAAAGCAGATTTTAGAGTGGATTAATAAAAGTTAAGTTATAGTGAAATCAACCTCTAAGTGAATAGTTTAGCCCAAAGTTGATTCCGGGCTGTTTGCAAAGCCGCGACAGTGAGCTCCTGGCTAATTTGGAGTCACTGAACGCGATGCTCGCGTTTAATTTAAGTTTTGATCAGCCGCAGAAACAAAAATGCAATTAGGCTATGTTAGAATGGTATTTTATGGCCCGAAGTTTTCCTCGGGTTTCGTGCTGCCGCAAATGTGTGAGCACGGTGTTCAGCAAGTTAAAAGTCACCTGCTGGAAGTGACGGATCGTGAAAATGAGCTTCCAGTTGAAAGAACGAGCGAAAACAGTGCTCAAAAGTCACTAAAAGTGCGATTTTCGGAAACTCTAGGGGTCTAAATGCAGAAATGACATTGTATAAAGTTAAAAACAGTATGTTGGTCTAGATGTTGTCGTTAAACATTGTTAAAAGATTTAAGTTGATTGGGATAGTTTAGGTTAAGTTAGAATTAAACTAAGTTCCTGAACTATGTTTGATTCAGGTTGATTCAGTTGACTCTGGTTCTGAGCATACAGTCGATTTGGTTTAGTCGCCTGCGATTTATCAGGTGGGTTATCTTCGGTCCGGGCTTTATCTTTTCGGCCCTCTGTTTGCTTTAGTCCAGTCGGACACTTGTTCTTGATTAGCCCTGATGATTTTATCTATATGACACATGATCTTGCCTGATAGACCTTGATCTCCTTAGACATATCATGTATACCTGCCCGTCAGCTTTGATATCTTAGTACATAGATTTTCATGATATGATCATGCTTGTTGATTCCTGTCACTTGTTATACTTGCTTCCATATTTCAGATATGCATGATAGACCTATGATTGATATACAGACATATGCATCCCTATCGGGATTTTGATCAGATATACATATTTCTTGTATTCCAGACTGCATGACACGAGATATGATTGATATACAGACATATGCATCCCTGTCGGGATTTTGCTCAGATATACCTACTTTTGTATTCTAGACTGTATGATATGAGATATTCAGATACCTGTTTCCCTGTTGGGATCCTCGGCTTGTTGCCGACTACCCGGTCGTTGGACCGCGAGCTTGAGCATAGCACTATGATCGCCACGCACCGCTGTACTTCACGTACACTGACGGTTTGGCCACCGTCGTTGTGTTCTTTACCGGTAAAGTGGTCTAGAGGAAGGACCCGTGAGCCCCAGATAGCACTTATGGGTGCGGGGTTATGTCAGTTTGATAGGTGCAAGATAGTGGCATGAGCCTGAGGTCCTCGTGACCAATAATGGCATTGATTGGGTACTTGATATTCTTGTGATTGATGCATAGATTCTATATTTCCATGTTCTAGCATACTTTTCAGTACCTACTCCTGCTCTGTTATATTTGATTGATTCTAGTATTTTCCGTACCTGTATATGCACAGTAGTATGATCATGATAGATTCGCTTATTATCTCTTGTGGATTTCGTTACAGGATTTTCGGATTTGTCAGTTATAGCTTGATTAGCATCATTTATAGTACTCATTATGTACAGTCACTTGATTATGCTTCATGCCAGTTTAGTTCACATACCAGCTTTTGATTGATGCCTGCCTATACAGTTACTCAGCATCCTTATTTCAGTACCGGTTATTACTTGATTATTCATATTCAGCTTTACCCCTTGATCTATTACTATCCGCAGATTTTAGTACCCAGTAGGTACAATTAGCTATTTCTCGGCTCGTCGTGCCCACTGGGATACACTCCGGTGTGTCTCACACCCTCGGGTGACTGTTTTTCAGGTCGAGCGGGTGTTGGGATGTCGGGACGAATTGGCGAGGTATCGATATAGAGGTTGACCCTGGACAGCCGAAAAGTTATGTAATAGATGTTTGAGAGAAAGGAAATTGTATGTCAGTTGTATATTTGTAAAGATAGTTGTAAAGTTATTTGTAAAGGTTAACTTGTAACAATTATTTCTAGTTGTTACGTAGTTAGTACTCTGATGGTTGTTGCCAAGCTAGCCGTGCATATATAGAAAAGGCTCAATCCCAAAGAGGATTGGGACTCTTCTATATATGTGGCGGTCTGTCATTGGCCTGGCCGTTTTTGCGACTCTGATTTTAAAAGGAAAAAAAAAAAAAAAAAAAAATTTAGACACTGATTTTGAAACTCGGGGCGTGACAGCCACAAATAGCACAATTGACTTTTGCCACTGTGTAATTGCACAGTCTACGAGGCTAAAAATGTCGCTTTTCAATCCGAGCCTAATCTCGAAAATACGAGATCACCAGTGCGACCGTCTCGTCGAACCGATCGAAAATGATATTAAGCAGGTTCAGATCCAACGGTCGGATCTTCCAGAAATCAGCGAGGAAGCGGGCGGGACCCGCGACTTAAGTGAATAGTGCTTTGAACAGTAGATGAATAGTGAACCCTATGTTCGAAATCCCTTTAGTGCCAACGTTAGCCAATTCGCTGTCCGGACTCCGATCATAGCGATCCAGGTAGTCGATTTGAACGGTTTCATCGTTCTGAACGCAATGGCACTGACGGAATTTCCGTTTGACAACCCTAGAGTCTCGAAAAGCGCGATAACTGTATTTCTGTGCAGTATTTTATGGACCGATAATTTATCCGGGCATTTTCTCGAAAAACAGAAATCGCTACCTGATAGGATTCGTCGAGCCGGACGTCGTGGCGAAGTTTGTTTTTCGTTTCGACGACTAGAACGCCTCGAAAAGCATGAAATACGATAAAAAATGCGATATTTTACGCAATAACCCAATAGTTTATGCTCCGAAATGCGTGCGATTTATTGGAGAGGGACTAATGTGTGGGAGGATCATGCTGTGAGGGATTTGGATCGAAATGGCAGAAGATGAGGGGTGTATTAGCATTTTGTTGCAATGCATCTATATGTATGTGCTTTGAGGTGAGGCTTTGGCAAACCCTAAACCTCAACTCTTGCACCCAGCCACCATCTGAAGACCCTTCCTCTCCCTCTGCTCTCTCCACGACCGTTACGCCGCCGGCCGCCGCCTCCTCTTGCCGGAGAAGAAGAAGAAGCAAAGGAGAAGGTTAGAACTCGGTTGGGTTGGAGTAGGAAGCAACGAGAGGATCTCATCTTGCACCAGACCACTTCTGGAGCCTCCTCTGTGCTTATGAGACTCAACCCGAGGAGCCCCGGCGCCGATCTCCGCCGCGCGCCGTCGGCGGAGATCTTCTTCTTCTTCCTTGGTTCCGGTGAGGTAAGGGTTGCGTATTCCTTCTTGTTGTTGGGTCTTGAACCCATTCAGTCCCCTACTGACGTCGAGGTGATCCTCTCTGTGAAGTCCCGAGCTCCGTGGTACTCCGGTTAACCGGCAGGTGCATCTGGGTCGCCGGAACCCTAGATCGGCCCAGATCTGTTCCCGAGCACCATCCGACCGTTGAAGCCAAGATCAGTCATGTTGGAAACCTTCCACTGGTCGACTGCAAGACCTCCACAAAGTTTGGTGTCGATCGGCTAAGGATCGAGGGCGTACGGTCTTGCCCTAGAACCGGACTATTTTGCAACTTTGCCGATCTTCGCCGTCCGGCGCCGCCGCTCACCCGCGCCGCCGGCCATCACCACAGGAAGCTCCCTTGCACCGAGTAAGGGAGTTTGGTCCAAGTTGCAAGACCTCAAGAGCCTCGGGTTGGATTCCGCCATTAGAGGCCATCATCTTCTCCGAGCTTGGGTTGATCTCGAGCTCTGGCGATTGCCGTCGCTTCCACTCGCCGGCCAGTGACCCAGGTAAGCATTTTTGGTCTTTTTCAAGCTCTGCATAAGGTTGCATGGGGGTTTGAACGCAGGGTTTCCATCTTTGTAGTTGCACCCTTGAAGCTTGGCCGAGCTCCTTCTCCGGCCGTCGCCGTCACCGTCACCTTTGGTCGCCGGCCAACCACCGAGGTAAACCCTAAACACCATTTTAAGTGTTCCTGTCATTGTGGTGTAGCCCGAAAATCCTGTAGAATCGAGTTGCTCCAACCTACTTTATAAAGGTTTTAGTTGGGTTTTCTCCGGCCGCCGCCGTCTCCGGCCACCGGCGCCGGGCTTGGCCGTGACCAACCTTTATCTGGGAGGGTCTTAATACTGATGCTCACCTTTGCATCAGGTCTGAACCTGGTTTGACCCAAGTTTGGTGCAACCCGAGCCTAGCATTTTGGTGGTGTTGCTCCGGCGACTCCTCCGGCCACCCTCCGGCGCGCCACAGGTGAGCATCACTGTCCTTGATCATCCCTCAGTGCCATTCTCCAGTTATTTCCTTAATTGGTCAAGTAGATCTTAAGATGTAACATAATTGTAATTTGAGCCTAGATGTTATGGGTCAACTTGGTTTTCGGGATCTGTGTCAGTCCAAGCTTGTGAGCACGAGCTTCGTCTCGTCGAAACGGACGCGACAGAATTTACGGTACAGCTTTTGGATCCCCGGATTTGCGAGAACGAATCAAAACAGATAATTAACTTAGTGTTTTTTTATGCAATTAAGATTTGTTATGGACCTAAACGTAATTTGGACACATCGGCTGTCTTTAGACAGTGCTTTCATGCCTACTGGGCATCTTGTTAGGGTTCCGTGGATTTCTGTTGAGCGGGAAACGGATTTTGTCCGTAAATCGGTTTTATTGTCCCGTGTTGGCGTTGCGTTACTGTAGTGTTGTCGGGATGGGTATGTGAGAGTCTGTCACCGACTACAGTTTCTGTTCAGGGCCCAGTTGTTCAACACCAGCCTCCCAGTAGCTGAGCGGGAGTTCGAGGATCTGCCTACACTCAGGTGGATTATCTTCGGTCCGGGCTTTATCTTTTCGACCCTCTGGTTGCTTTAGTCCAGTCGGACACCTGTTCTTGATTAGCCCTGCTGATTTTATCTACATGCCATATGATCTTTTCTGACAGACGTTGATCTCCTTAGACATGTTATGTACACCTGTTTGTCAGCTTTTATATCTTAGTACATAGATGTCATGATTTGATTATACCTGCTATATTCCTGTCACCTGTGATACTTGCTTTATATTCAGATATGCATGATAGATCCTGATCGATATATACAGATAGTTGATTCCCTGTTGGGATCTCGGCTTGTTGCCGACTACCCGGTCACTAGACCGTGAGCTTGAGCATAGCATGATGATTACCACGCACTGTTGTACTTCACGTACACTGACGGTTTGGCCACCGTCGTTGTATTTTTTACCGGTAAAGTGGTCTTGAGATAGGACCCGTGAGCCCGATTGCATCTGTGAGTGCCGGGTTATTGTCAGCGGATGGGGTGCGGATCGGTGGTTTTTTTGCCTGAGGTTCTGTGAGACCGATATTGGCACATGATTGGGTACTTGGGTTTCTATTTTTGACGCATCATTCTCAGCTTGTACTGTCACTTGTAGCTATTTACCTTGTACCTTCGCTGCTCAGTTATGCTTGATTTTTCAGTTATGTCATGATTACCAGCATTATTTATCTGCAGATTCCTTATGCTTGATTATTACAATTATACCCTGATTCCAGCATTTATTACCTGCAGTTTCCTTATGTTTGATTATCTGCCTATTCAGTCTTATCTGTGGATTATTTGATTTTCAGTAGACATTATCTGTTATTTCAGCTTTACCCATCGATTATTACTATCCGCAGATTTTAGTACCCAGTAGGTACGATTAGCTATTTCTCGGCTCGTCGTGCCCACTGGGATACATGTACAGTGTATCTCACACCCCCTGGGTGACCATTTTCCAGGTCCGTCGGGTGGAGGGATGTCGGGACGATCGAGTGAGGCCGTCACGATAGAGCTGTCCCCCTGATGATATATATTGATGATTGAGATCCTCGATGATTGTAGCTGACTTCCATTTGATAGTTTTCAGCTCCTATTTTGTTTGGATATTCAGATTGATATTAGCATGACTTAACTTGGATTATTCATGTTGATTAGTTATTGTTAGTTGAGATATTTATTGCTCTCTGATTGATGATTATTGTATTCGCCTAGCCGTGCATGTATAGGAGAGACGCTGTCCATTGGGATAAGGGATTTCCTATATGTGTGGCGGTCTGTTACGCCCAATTTGCAAACTCTGATTTCTTCAAAAAAAAAAAAAAATTTTAGACTGGATTTTAAAACTCGGGGCGTGACAGATTTTATGGTATCAGAGCAATAGGTACACGGTACCTAGGAAAGATTGATTAGGAACTGGTTAGGATGAACCCTAGGATGACTTGTCACGTGAGAGCGCTGGGTATGTCGAGTATAGGGGTTAGAAACTCAGGCTAAATTATTGGAGTTTGTTTCTAACCTGATTGTGTTGCTACAGTGATGGCTCGTCCTCCTGGTCGTGGGCGGGGACGTGGTGCGGGCACTGGCCGAGGTGTCGGCCGACCACCCAGAGCGCCGAGTGAGCCCGCGGATCAGGGCCGTATGGAGCGACTTGAGGCTCAGATGGCGGCTCTGGCTGGGATGTTCCAGCATTTTGTGCAGCAGCAAACTGCTGCTCCTGCCCCACCAGTTGTTCCAGTCGCTACACCTCCGGTTGCACCCCCTGTTGCACCGGCCGTTGCCGAGCCTGAGGGTTTGGCGGAGCCCGCTGCTGACCCCGTACCACCACCTGCGGGGCCCATTCCAGATATTGCTGCGGCTTCTTGTGCGGTACCGGGGGTTCCTGCTGCCCCTGCTGTCACTGCTATGATGGCATCTGTGTCATCCCGCTCCGTCTCCCCAGTTGCTGATACTGTAGCCAATGATGGAGCTGATCAAGCGGAGAAGGCTCGAGCAAAGGCGGCTCTGCTCGAGTTCAAGAAATTCAAGCCGCAGATATTCGAAGGCAAAGACGATGATCACTGGGTGGTCGAGCAATGGATCGACCACATGGAGAAACTGTTCCAAGATGTGTACACAGAAGAGCGCGATAAAGTACACATCGCTGTTCATTGCCTTGAGGGCCGGGCGTCAAAATGGTGGAGACGTCATCGAGAGCGCCATTTTGGAGGTCTTCCTGAACCCACTTGGGAGGACTTCAAGGCGGCCATGTACCATCACCACCTGAAGGAGACCACCAAGGAGGGTCTCGAGCGGGAGCTGGAGAACATTAAGCAGGGCGACATGAGCGTCCGCGAGTACGAGCAAGAGTTTCTGCGCATTGCTGACCTGGTTCCTCAGGCAGTGCGCGAGGAACGCCGCAAGGTACGACTTTTCTCGCAGGGGTTGAGGCATGAGATCCGCCGCCAGCTCTCTTCCCACCTGACCACCGACTTCGACAACTGCGTGGAGCGGTGTTTAGCCATCGAGGCGGATGTCCTTATCTCCCGTGCTGAGCGGAATGCTCCGGACAGGGACAAGGGCAAGAAAAGGGCTTCTTCTGAGGGCGGCGGTGGACAGTACAACCAAAACAAGAAGGCGAAACGACCGCAACTAAAGAAGTGGCCCAAGAGATCTCCAGCCATTGGTGCATTCGTAAATCCCAACTGGGGCCCCCGTCCTTGTGTCTTCTGCGGGAGTACCCACCGTGCGAGCGACTGCGATCAGAGGCATGGCCGATGCTTCAAGTGCGGCCAGCATGGTCACGTGTCTGCAACGTGCCCGCGGGGGTCTGCACCCGCGCAGATGGCGGCTCCTCTACCAGCACCACCACCTCGACGACAAGCCCCGGCACCGAGTTCTGCTTCCTCGGGTCGTCCTCCTCTTCCTCGACCACCTTCTGGGTCGCGACAGACTGCAGGAGGGCGCGTTTTTGCCCTGACCCATGGCGAGCCTACTCCGGAGGATAATCTGGCAGGTACTACATCTGTTTTTGGACATCATGCTAGAACTTTATTTGATACGGGGGCTTCGCATTCTTTTATTTCCACCCACTTTATTGCCACCCACGGTATTATCGTCCAGTATACTAGAGATCATTTTTGGGTAGAGATTCCGGGTCATAGTGTTCTAATCAACCAAGAGCTCCGATTATGCCCGATTCATATTGGCGGACGGAGTTTCCCTATATCTCTATTCGTCCTCAAACTGCGTCAATACGACGTGATCTTGGGGATGAACTGGTTATCTAAATTTTGGGCCACTATCGACTGCACCTTTCGGAGGTTGACCTTGGATCCGCCTGGCGCAGCGGAGTTGATCTATTCTTGTCACGCCCCGAGTTTAAAAATCCAGTCTATTTTTTTTTTTTTTTTTTTTTTTTTTTTGAATAAATCAGAGTTTGCAAAACGGGCGTAACAGACCGCCACACATATAGGAAATCCCCTATCCAAAAGGATAGGGTCTCTCCTATACATGCACGGCTAGGCTAATCCAA
The DNA here is from genome assembly GCA_029204045.2 of Tillandsia leiboldiana. Taxonomy (NCBI): domain Eukaryota; kingdom Viridiplantae; phylum Streptophyta; class Magnoliopsida; order Poales; family Bromeliaceae; genus Tillandsia; species Tillandsia leiboldiana. The sequence continues at coordinate 379,466 of CM055085.1, forward strand.
TCATCAATCAGAGAGCAATCAACATCTAAACTAAACAATGACTAATCAATAGGAATAATCCAAATAATCATGCTAACGTCAATCTGACATCTCAAAATAAGCTAGAAACTGAAATAACATAAACAAAAGTCATCTGTACATCGTCGAAGATCTCAACCATCAATATCTATCATCAGGGGGACAGCTCTATCGTGACAGTCTCACGCGATCGTCCCGACATCTCAGCACCCGACCAACCTGAAAAATGGTCACCCAGGGGGTGTGAGATACACTGTACATGTATCCCAGTGGGCACGACGAGCCGAGAAATAGCTAATCGTACCTACTGGGTACAATAATCTGCGGATAGTAATAATCAAGGGGTAAGTCTGAAATAACAGGTAAGATCTACTGCTAATCAATAATCCACAGATGAAACTGAATAGGCAGATAATCAAGCACAAGGAAACTGCAGGTAATAAATGCTGGAATAAAATCAGGGTATAGCTATAGTAATCAAGCATACGAAACTGCAGATAAATAATGCTGGAGATCTGGACAAAACTGAAATAATCAAGCATAAGGAATCTGCAGGCAATAAGTGCTGGAAAAATCAAGGTATAGCTATAATAATCAAGCATAAGAAACTGCAGATAAATAATGCTGGAGATCTGGACAAACCGAAATAATCAAGCATAAACTGAGAATGATGCGTCAAAAATAGAAATCCAAGTATCCATCATAAGCCATTATTGGTCTCACAGAACCTCAGGCAATACCACCGATCCGCATCCCATCCGCTGACAACAACCCGGCACTCACAGATGCAATCGGGCTCACCGGTCCAATCTCCAGACCACTTTACCGGTAAAGAACACAACGACGGTGGCCAAACCGTCAGTGTACGTGAAGTACAACAGTGCGTGGTAAATCATAATGCTCAATCTCACGGTCTAGTGACCGGGTAGTCGGCAAACCTGCCGAGATCCCCTCAGGGAAGCAACTATCTGTCTGTATATCAATCATGGGTCGATCATGCATATCTGAATATATAAGCAAGTATCTCTGGATATAAATGCAGTATAACAAAGGGGCATATATGATAGAAATCAACAGGCGTGATCAGACCCTGAAAATCTTCTGTACTGGGATATAAAACTGACGAGCATGTATACAGGATATATCCAATAAGATCAATGTCTATCAGGAAAGATCATATGGCATATAGGCAAAATCATCAGGACTAAATCAAGAATCGGCAACATCATCAGGACTAAATCAAGAACAGGCAAAATCATCAGGGCTAAATCAAGAATCGGCAACATCATCAGGACTAAATCAAGAACAAGCAAAATCATCAGGACTAAATCAAGAATCATAAAGCAAGTATCCTAGGTGACAGGAAATATCAGGCATAATCAGAATCGTAACATCTATGTACCAAGATATAAAAGCTGACAACCAGGTGTACATGATATGTCTAAAGAAATCAATGTCTGTCAAGATAGGTCATATGACATATAGATAAAATCAGCAGGGCTAATCAAGAACAGGTGTCCGACTGGACTAAAGCAACCAGAGGGCCGAAAAGATAAAGCCCGGACCGAAGATAACCCACCTGAATGTAGGCAGATCCCCGAACTCCCGCTCAGCTACTGGGGGGCTGGTGCCGAACAACTGGGCCCTGAATAAGAAGCTATAGTCAGTAATAGACCCACACATACTCATCCCGACGACCCAACAGTAACGGAATGCTAAAACGGGAAAATATCGCCGATTTACGGGACAAAATCCGATTCCCGATCAACGAGAGCCCACGGGACTCTAACAAAATGCCTAGTAGGTGTGAAAACACTGTCTAAGGACAGCCAGCGAGTCTGAATTACGTTTAGGTCCATAACAAATCTTAATTTGCATAAAAACACTAAGTTAATTGCTTGTTTCGATCCGTTCTTGCAATCCGGGAAACCAAAAACAGTACAGTAAGTTCTGTCGCGTCCGTTTCGACGAGACGAAGCTCGTGCTCACAAGCTTGGATTGACACGGATCCCGAGAACCAAGTTGGCCCATAACATTCTTGGGCTCCATTAGCAACTAGGTTTAAACTCTATTTGTAGTTGATCAAATTAAGAGTTCAGTGGAGCATCATGTACTGGGGACTAAGTAGGGTTGAGGGCTCACCTCAGGTGCACCGGGGAGTGGCCGGAGAGGTTGGCCGGAGCAGCACCCAAAACCGCAAGGAGCTCGGTTTGCACTTCACTGGAATCAACCCGGGCTCAGACCTGATGTAAGGTGAGCACTAGTTAACTCTTAGTCTCAGATGGTGTTTGGTCCATGTGGGGTCGAGCCCCGGCGGCCGGAGGCGGCGGCGGCCGGAGACAAGCCCGAAAAGGGTGATTTCGGGTGCAACCCTGGAACCAACGACAGGGGGGTCTCTGGCCCAAACTAAAAATCATGGGGATCTTATAATTCGTATTTAGAGCTTACCTGGGCAAGTGGCCGGAGCCCGAGACGCCGGGGATGGCCGGAGTGGAAGTTCGGAGCAAATCTCGGGTGCAAAAGTGGTGCAACTACAAAACCACAAATCCACACGTTAAAATTCCCATGCAAATGCATGCAGAGCTTCTATGAGACCCTATAAACTTACCTGAGTCACTAACCCACCGCGCGGAGCCTCGGCGATCGCCGGAGCCAAAGCTCGGAAGCTTCAAAGGTGCTTTAATGGCGGATTCCGGCCGGCGAAGTCCGAGACGGTGCAAGATGGACCAAAGTGTTCCTCTCGGTGTCCTAATGCTTGCTGCCGTGATGGCCGGCGACGTGGGTGCACGACGGTGCTGGTCGAGGAATTCCGGCGAAAGTTCAAGATAGTCCGGTTCTAGGGCATCCCCGTGCGGCGCGGATCCTCAACCGATCCTCATCAAACCTTGAAGGAAGTTTGCAGTCGTTAAGGAGGAGAGGATCAACGGTTCTGATTGAAGCTTTAACGGTCAGAAAAATCCCACGCCGTAGATCGGCCGATTATCCACTTCCGGCAAGAAGTCGCTCCCGCCGGCGATGGGGTCGACGGCGGCGGCTCAGGCTTCACAGAAAGGATCCCCTTAATGTTAGGAACTCACTGCATGGGTCCATGGGCAACTTTAAAACAATAAACTCCAAGAACTTACCTCGCCGGAAAGTTGGAAAAAGAAGATGTCTCCCGCGGCGGCCCGCGGCGGCGCTAGGTGTCGGTTCACCCCGGGCTCGGCTGCGGCTTCCCAGAGGTTACCTTAGGTGCGGACTTGATCCACCTAGGGTCCTCCCAAGAGTCTTCCTCCTCAAGACCCGAGATCAAGATAGTTCTTGATCTATCTTCTCCGGCGACGGGGTGGTGGCGGCCGGTGCGGGGCTCCCGTGGAGTGCAGCAGAGGGGAGGAAGTCTGTTGCACAGGCGGCTAGGGCAAGGCTAGGGTTTAGGTTTCCTTGAAAGATGCCCTAGCCTGTAGTGTATAAGTAGTGTAAACATGCACTTTGCACTTTAGCCCTCCAACTCATGATATTCAGTGCTTAGTCCCTCACAGCATCTTTCTTTTGCATCAAGGTCCCTCACCACAAAGGTGGCACGCAATTCGAGGCATAATATAGAGTGTTTATTGTGCAAAAAGCCGTATTTTCGCTGTATTTCACGCTTTTCGAGGTGTTCTGGTCGTCGAAACGAAAAATGGATTTTGCCACGACGTCCGGCTCGACGAAACCTATCAGGTAGTGATTTTCGTTTTTTCGACTCGATGCCCGGATAAAATCTCGGTCCATAATTACTGTCTAATTATACAGTTTATCACTCTTTTCGAGACTCTAGGGTCGTCAAACGGAAATTCCGTCAGTGCCATTGCGTTCAGAACGTCGAAACCGATTAAAACGACTATCTGGATCACTATGTTCGGAATCCGAACCGTGAATTGGTCAGCGTTGCATTCGTTGGAGTCCCGAAAATTGGAGTTACTATTCATCTACAGTAATCCACTTAATTGATACTGTGGGCAGCCACTGTTTCATTGGTCGCGATATTCGCTGATTTCTGGAAGATCTGACCGTCAGATCGAAAAGTGTTGAATATGAATCTCGCTCAGTTCGACGAGACGATCGCAACGGTCAACTCAGATTTCCAAGATCATGTTCGGATTGGAAAATAACCTTTTTGCCTCGTAAACTGTGCAATTTATATAGTGGCAAAAAGGTCAACTGCGCTCTTGTGCCAAAATCAACTTGACATTTCCTTCTCTTCTTGTATTTATTTACAATAAAATTTCAAGTTTCTACATCTCTACCACCTAAAAGGAAGTTTCGTCCCCGAAACTAAATACAACTAGGAGTCAATAAATGGGGAAAACGCTCTATCATGGCTAACTCACGTTCCCACGTGGCTTCGCTGGGATCGAGGCAGACCGGTAACAAAGTCCATCGTGATCTGCTCCCGCTTCCAAACTGGTACAGGAAGCGGTTGCAGTTTTCTCGCCGGTCTCTGGTATTCCGCCTTCACCTGTTGGCAAACTAGGCACTGCGCCACATGGTTCGCCACATCAGCCTTCATCCCAGGCCACCAGTAATGCTGCTTCAGGTCCCGGTACATTTTTGTTCCGCCTGGATGTACCGTGTATAAGGACCGATGCGCCTCAGTAAGAATGTCCTTCTTTAATTCACCGTCAACTGGGATACACCAACGGCCCCTGAATCGAATAGAGCCATCGGCGTGCAGCTGGAAATCGTCAATCTGTCCCAACGATATCAGCTCTCGAATCTTCTGGAAGGAGGGGTCTGACTGCTGTCCCTCCTTTATGCGATCAAGTAGGGTAGGCTGCACTACCATCGCTAAAAGTCGAGCGGTAGACCCCGAAGGAACGATCTCCAAGTCTAGACGCTGGAACTCAGAAATCCAGCGGTCCTGATTAGTGATCATTAGCAGCTCTGGGGACACGTGCTTTCGGCTCAAAGCATCCGCTACCACATTGGCCCGACCTGGGTGGTACCGGATAGTGAGATCATACTCCTTTAGCAGTTCGAGCCATCCGCAAAGACTTAACAGACTTGATTTTGACATGTTGCCAAATTTTAAGGCTTAACTGCTTTATATTTCAAGTTCCATTGACTAGGGTTCTCGTAGAGATGCTACACGCCCAGCCAAGGCTACACCGCACAAGCACGCTTAACCTCGGAGTTCGGATAAGATCCGATGCTTAAGGGTTGATGTGATCGCATCCGATGTGGCAACCAACTCTCATACTCTTTTCTGGTTTCACATAACTTACAGTTGTGCAGGCAGAACTCAACGGTCTCACCCGTTTAGGCTGACTATCGAGGCCGAGCACTGACAAAATGCTACTAGATTCACTTTCTTAAGTGAAATCATATAAGGTAGAGAATCTCTTCTTACACTTTATAATCGTTTGTGGCAAAATTTTCACCACCCGTTGCTAGAACTAAACCTCAGACTACTGATGACGCACAACTGCCGGTTAAATATCACACGATCCGTCACTTAGCATCATACAACATGGCAACCCAAGGTCACCATTCGTAAAGCTTAAAATATCCGATCTGGACATGTTGTCCAACTTTTTGGGTTTAAACCATATGTTTCTATTATCAACTCAGTTGCAAGATCTGGCGAGATCAACGTGGCTAGTGACCACAAGTTAGGACAAATGTCCACAATAATGACCAAGATAATCCACTATGTACTCGATCTGTCTGAGACCTACCCAAGGTCTACTACGGTCTGGGATATCATCACTGAAATTATTACATCGTTGTCCAGAGGGTAACCCTGGAGACTATAAATATAGATAAGCAAACAAGTAGACCCAATCACAATATTACCCCTTACGGGGTAGAGTACTTCAAACCACTCTTTCGACAGTACATTGTCTGCAGCCAACGTACTTATCCAAAGAAAGATGAAATACTATAGATCTGTCGCCAACATCAAGTTGGGGACACGACTCCCACCGGAATCAACAGAAGGTATAACTCATACCTCAAGACACAAATCTCTATGCCGATACTATAAACTTATATCAACGGTCTCTACCACCTCGTGGTCATGAGTGCGGCCCTGGATACTCACAAGAATTTAGAACCCTATTCCACTATCTACCGATTATCTTAAATGCATCACCACTTGCTAACACGGCTCTAGCGACGCCAATCGTAGCTCAAATATTGCAGGGGCGATCGTGACCCCAAATCAGTTCACACACAATGCGCGAATCAACTACAATTCGGATTCATTTAGGATAAAAATCAAATCCTCAAGCTATCATCATCACTCTGTATATTAGGCTTTCCAGTCACATCTCATCACGGTAGTAGCCACAACATTTAAAATTGTTGCATACTCATAGGAGTAACTAAGACTCCACCAAACTCGTACCTAAGGTGGGGTCTGAATCTGAATCTAACTCAAACTAGGATTTCAATCGGGCCCATAGATCACCGAATCTAGCCTATCCATCAACCATGTCTGCGCCAAAGCGCTCACTGCTACCACCATCTCTATCGAAGTAATCGTGAATCCCAAATTATTTTTCACTGATCAGGGTTGGGACACAATTCAATAAGGTCTAATATTTGCTGAGTGTCATCAGAATCCTTTCGTCCAAAGCAACAAGATTGCTAACCTCATAGGCATCCCGATAACTATATTCGGGGAATCTCCGGTAATAGCAGCCACAACATAATTTTAATAACCACGGCTGCGACAACAGTCACCACAGCATGTGACGCGGGGACAACTGAGGATCACTGACTTCTCCAAATACCTGGACTAGTGGTGGGGCCAGTGCAACAATAGCATTTATCTTATGCTGAGCCATCTGCTAGACTAACCAGCAAAATGCGGTGAGCTGATTCTCTAACCGCTGCCAACGATCCGAGCTCTAAGGCTCCACTGATATATCAAACCCACGGCTCGTACCACAACCGCAGCTAACACTGCACCCACCACGACCACTAAGCCCAGAGGGCGTGCGAACACCACTCGTAGCCACAACAACAAGATTAGGAAACGACTCATTAGTGTGAAATACACCTGAGCTCCTAACAACTAGACAAATACCCCACGCTCTCACGTGACAAGTCATCCTAGGGTTCATCCTAACCAGTTCCTAATCCATCTTTCCTAGGTACCGTGTACCTATTGCTCCGATACCATAAAATCTGTCACGCCCCGAGTTTAAAAATTCAGTCTAATTTTTTTTTTTTTTTTGAATAAATCAGAGTTTGCAAAACGGGCGTAACAGACCGCCACACATATAGGAAATCCCCTATCCAAAAGGATAGGGTCTCTCCTATACATGCACGGCTAGGCTAATCCAATCATCAATCAGAGAGCAATCAACATCTAAACTAAACAATGACTAATCAATAGGAATAATCCAAATAATCATGCTAACGTCAATCTGACATCTCAAAATAAGCTAGAAACTGAAATAACATAAACAAAAGTCATCTGTACATCCTCGAAGATCTCAATCATCAATATCTATCATCAGGGGGACAGCTCTATCGTGACAGTCTCACGCGATCGTCCCGACATCTCAGCACCCGACCAACCTGAAAAATGGTCACCCAGGGGGTGTGAGATACACTGTACATGTATCCCAGTGGGCACGACGAGCCGAGAAATAGCTAATCGTACCTACTGGGTACAATAATCTGCGGATAGTAATAATCAAGGGGTAAGTCTGAAATAACAGGTAAGATCTACTGCTAATCAATAATCCACAGATGAAACTGAATAGGCAGATAATCAAGCACAAGGAAACTGCAGGTAATAAATGATGGAATAAAATCAGGGTATAGCTATAGTAATCAAGCATACGAAACTGCAGATAAATAATGCTGGAGATCTGGACAAAACTGAAATAATCAAGCATAAGGAATCTGCAGGCAATAAGTGCTGGAAAAATCAAGGTATAGCTATAATAATCAAGCATAAGAAACTGCAGATAAATAATGCTGGAGATCTGGACAAACCGAAATAATCAAGCATAAACTGAGAATGATGCGTCAAAAATAGAAATCCAAGTATCCATCATAAGCCATTATTGGTCTCACAGAACCTCAGGCAATACCACCGATCCGCACCCCATCCGCTGACAACAACCCGGCACTCACAGATGCAATCGGGCTCACCGGTCCAATCTCCAGACCACTTTACCGGTAAAGAACACAACGACGGTGGCCAAACCGTCAGTGTACGTGAAGTACAACAGTGCGTGGTAAATCATAATGCTCAATCTCACGGTCTAGTGACCGGGTAGTCGGCAAACCTGCCGAGATCCCCTCAGGGAAGCAACTATCTGTCTGTATATCAATCATGGGTCGATCATGCATATCTGAATATATAAGCAAGTATCTCTGGATATAAATGCAGTATAACAAAGGGGCATATATGATAGAAATCAACAGGCATGATCAGACCCTGAAAATCTTCTGTACTGGGATATAAAACTGACGAGCATGTATACAGGATATATCCAATAAGATCAATGTCTATCAGGAAAGATCATATGGCATATAGGCAAAATCATCAGGACTAAATCAAGAATCGGCAACATCATCAGGACTAAATCAAGAACAGGCAAAATCATCATGGCTAAATCAAGAATCGGCAACATCATCAGGACTAAATCAAGAACAGGCAAAATCATCAGGACTAAATCAAGAATCATAAAGCAAGTATCCTAGGTGACAGGAAATATCAGGCATAATCAGAATCGTAACATCTATGTACCAAGATATAAAAGCTGACAACCAGGTGTACATGATATGTCTAAAGAAATCAATGTCTGTCAAGATAGGTCATATGACATATAGATAAAATCAGCAGGGCTAATCAAGAACAGGTGTCCGACTGGACTAAAGCAACCAGAGGGCCGAAAAGATAAAGCCCGGACCGAAGATAACCCACCTGAATGTAGGCAGATCCCCGAACTCCCGCTCAGCTACTGGGAGGCTGGTGCCGAACAGCTGGGCCCTGAATAAGAAGCTATAGTCAGTAATAGACCCACACATACCCATCCCGACGACCCAACAGTAACGGAATGCTAAAACGGGAAAATATCGCCGATTTACGGGACAAAATCCGATTCCCGATCAACGAGAGCCCACGGGACTCTAACAAAATGCCTAGTAGGTGTGAAAACACTGTCTAAGGACAGCCAGCGAGTCCGAATTACGTTTAGGTCCATAACAAATCTTAATTTGCATAAAAACACTAAGTTAATTGCTTGTTTCGATCCGTTCTCGCAATCCGGGAAACCAAAAACAGTACAGTAAGTTCTGTCGCGTCCGTTTCGACGAGACGAAGCTCGTGCTCACAAGCTTGGATTGACACGGATCCCGAGAACCAAGTTGGCCCATAACATTCTTGGGCTCCATTAGCAACTAGGTTTAAACTCTATTTGTAGTTGATCAAATTAAGAGTTCAGTGGAGCATCATGTACTGGGGACTAAGTAGGGTTGAGGGCTCACCTCAGGTGCACCGGGGAGTGGCCGGAGAGGTTGGCCGGAGCAGCACCCAAAACCGCAAGGAGCTCGGTTTGCATTTCACTGGAATCAACCCGGGCTCAGACCTGATGTAAGGTGAGCACTAGTTAACTCTTAGTCTCAGATGGTGTTTGGTCCATGTGGGGTCGAGCCCCGGCGGCCGGAGGCGGCGGCGGCCGGAGACAAGCCCGAAAAGGGTGATTTCGGGTGCAACCCTAGAACCAACGACAGGGGGGTCTCTGGCCCAAACTAAAAATCATGGGGATCTTATAATTCGTATTTAGAGCTTACCTGGGCAAGTGGCCGGAGCCCGAGACGCCGGGGATGGCCGGAGTGGAAGTTCGGAGCAAATCTCGGGTGCAAAAGTGGTGCAACTACAAAACCACAAATCCACACGTTAAAATTCCCATGCAAATGCATGCAGAGCTTCTATGAGACCCTATAAACTTACCTGAGTCACTAACCCACCGCGCGGAGCCTCGGCGATCGCCGGAGCCAAAGCTCGGAAGCTTCAAAGGTGCTTTAATGGCGGATTCCAGCCGGCGAAGTCCGAGACGGTGCAAGATGGACCAAAGTGTTCCTCTCGGTGTCCTAATGCTTGCTGCCGTGATGGCCGGCGACGTGGGTGCACGACGGCGCTGGTCGAGGAATTCCGGCGAAAGTTCAAGATAGTCCGGTTCTAGGGCATCCCCGTGCGGCGCGGATCCTCAACCGATCCTCGTCAAACCTTGAAGGAAGTTTGCAGTCGTTAAGGAGGAGAGGATCAACGGTTCTGATTGAAGCTTTAACGGTCGGAAAAATCCCACGCCGTAGATCGGCCGATTATCCACTTCCGGCAAGAAGTCGCTCCCACCGGCGATGGGGTCGACGGCGGCGGCTCAGGCTTCACAGAAAGGATCCCCTTAATGTTAGGAACTCACTACATGGGTCCATGGGCAACTTTAAAACAATAAACTCCAAGAACTTACCTCGCCGGAAAGTTGGAAAAAGAAGATGTCTCCCGCGGCGGCGCACGGTGGGGCTAGGTGTCGGTTCACCCCGGGCTCGGCTGTGGCTTCCCAGAGGTTACCTCAGGTGCGGACTTGATCCACCTAGGGTCCTCCCAAGAGTCTTCCTCCTCAAGACCCGAGATCAAGATAGTTCTTGATCTATCTTCTCCGGCGACGGGGTGGTGGAGGCCGGTGCGGGGCTCCCGTGGAGTGCGGCAGAGGGGAGGAAGTCTGTTGCACAGGCGGCTAGGGCAAGGCTAGGGTTTAGGTTTCCTTGAAAGATGCCCTAGCCCGTAGTGTATAAGTAGTGTAAACATGCACTTTGCACTTTAGCCCTCCAACTCATGATATTCAGTGCTTAGTCCCTCACAGCATCTTTCTTTTGCATCAAGGTCCCTCACCACAAAGGTGGCACGCAATTCGAGACATAATATAGAGTGTTTATTGTGCAAAAAGCCGTATTTTTGCTGTATTTCACGCTTTTCGAGGCGTTCTGGTCGTCGAAACGAAAAATGGACTTCGCCACGACGTCCGGCTCGACGAAACCTATCAGGTAGTGATTTTCGTTTTTTCGACTCGATGCCCGGATAAAATCTCGGTCCATAATTACTGTCTAATTATACAGTTTATCACTCTTTTCGAGACTCTAGGGTCGTCAAACGGAAATTCCGTCAGTGCCATTGCGTTCAGAACGTCGAAACCGATTAAAACGACTATCTGGATCACTATGTTCGGAATCCGAACCGTGAATTGGTCAGCGTTGCATTCGTTGGAGTCCCGAAAATTGGAGTTACTATTCATCTACAGTAATCCACTTAATTGATACTGTGGGCAGCCACTGTTTCATTGGTCGCGATATTCGCTCGCTTCTTCGCTGATTTCTGGAAGATCTGACCGTCAGATCGAAAAGTGTTGAATATGAATCTCGCTCAGTTCGACGAGACGATCGCAACGGTCAACTCAGATTTCCAAGATCATGTTCGGATTGGAAAATAACCTTTTTGCCTCGTAAACTGTGCAATTTACATAGTGGCAAAAAGGTCAACTGCGCTCTTGTGCCAAAATCAACTTGACATTTCCTTCTCTTCTTGTATTTATTTACAATAAAATTTCAAGTTTCTACAATTCTGGCTTCGAACCTTCTGCTTATTTGGGGATCTGTTCTGTGACCCCAGTTCGTCGCCTCGAGAGAGGGTGTGTGGCCTATCTGGCCATGGCTGTCAACACCCTTACTGCTACCCGTAGGATTGAGGATATTCCCGTGGTGCGGAGTTTCCCAGACGTATTTCCTGCTGAGCTTCCAGGGATGCCACCTGAGCGGGAAATCGAGTTCGTTATAGATCTTGTACCCGGCACAGCTCCTATTTCGCGAGCGCCTTACCGCATGGCTTTTGCGGAATTAAAGGAGTTAAAAACACAGCTAGAAGACCTGACTGCCTTGGGTTTTGTCCGACCCAGTGTTTCTCCTTGGGGCGCACCTGTTCTCTTCGTGAAGAAAAAGGACGGCAGTCTACGTCTGTGCATTGACTATCGGGAGCTGAACAAGGTTACTATCAAGGACCGTTATCCTCTCCCGCGGATTGACGATCTTTTCGACCAACTCCAAGGGTCGGTGGTATTTTCCAAGATCGATTTACAATCCGGATATCATCAATTGCGGGTTAGAGCGGAGGATGTTCCGAAGACTGCCTTTCGAACCAGATACGGCCACTACGAGTTCACAGTGATGCCGTTTGGGCTTACTAATGCCCCTGCTGCTTTCATGGATATGCTGAATAGGGTTTTCAAACCCTTTCTCGATCGTTTTGTCGTGGTATTCATTGACGACATTCTGATATATTCGAGGAGCGATCTAGAGCATCAGGATCATCTTCGACAGGTTCTCCAAGTCCTACGAGAGAACAATCTGTATGCTAAATTCAAGAAGTGCGATTTTTGGCTCCGGGAAGTCGCATTTCTTGGGCACATCATTTCTGCTGAGGGTGTCGCTGTGGATCCCAAGAAAATTGAAGCTATCAAAGAGTGGCCCCAGCCGACCAATGCCACTGAGGTGCGCAGCTTTATCGGTCTTGCGGGGTATTATCGGCGGTTCGTCGAAGGGTTTTCCAAAATCGCCGCTCCAATGACCCGTTTGCCCAGGAAAGAAGAAAAGTTCATATGGACTCCTGAGTGCCAGCTCGCTTTCGATGAGTTGAAGCGGCTATTGACCGAGACACCTATATTGACATTACCGGTCCAGGGCGAGAACTATGTGGTATATTGTGATGCTTCTCGGATCGGGTTGGGCTGTGTTCTGATGCAGAATGAAAAAGTAATAGCATATGCCTCTCGACAGCTGAAGCCCTATGAGCAAAACTACCCGACGCATGATCTCGAGCTTGCCGCGGTGGTTTTCGCTCTCAAGCTATGGAGGCATTATCTATATGGAGTCCACTGCGAGGTCTTCACTGATCACCAGAGCCTTAAGTATCTCTTTACTCAGAAGGAGCTGAACTTGAGGCAGCGCCGATGGCTCGAACTGCTAAAGGACTACGATCTCACTATCCAGTACCACCCAGGTCGGGCCAATGTGGTAGCGAATGCTTTGAGCCGAAAGCACGTGTCCCCAGAGCTGCTAATGATCACAGATCAGGACCGCTTGATTTCTGAGTTTCAGCGTCTAGACTTGGAGATCGTTCCTTCGGGGTCTACCGCTCGACTCTTAGCGATGGTAGTGCAGCCTACCCTGTTTGATCGCATAAAGGAGGGATAGCAGTCAGACCCCTCATTCCATAAGATTCGAGAGCTGATATCATTGGGACAGACTGACGATTATCAGCTGCACGCCGATGGCTCTATTCGATTCAGGGGCCGTTGGTGTGTTCCAGATGATGGTGAATTAAAGAAGGACATCCTTACTGAGGCGCATCGGTCTTTATATTCGGTACATCCTGGCGGGACTAAAATGTACCGGGATCTGAAACAGCATTACTGGTGGCCTGGGATGAAGGCTGATGTGGCGAACTATGTGGCGCAGTGCCTGGTTTGCCAGCAGGTGAAGGCGGAACACCAGAGACCGGCGGGAAAACTGCAACCGCTTCCTGTACCAGTTTGGAAGTGGGAGCAGATCACGATGGACTTCGTTACCGGTCTGCCTCGATCCCAGCGAGGCCACGATGCTATATGGGTCATTGTGGATCGACTCACCAAGTCGGCCCACTTTCTGCCGATACACACGACGTGGACCCGTGATCGACTCGCCCAGCTCTATATTAATGAGATCGTGCGGCTCCATGGCACTCCGACATCGATCGTTTCTGATAGGGACACCCGCTTTGTGTCTCAGTTCTGGAAGAATGTGCAGGAAGCTATGGGTACAAAGCTGAAGTTCAGTACCGCTTTCCACCCCCAGAGTGACGGGCAGTCTGAGCGAGTCATTCAGACATTGGAGGATATGCTGCGAGCCTGTATACTTGAGTACGGAGACGGTTGGTACCGGTATCTTCCCTTGGTGGAGTTCGCCTACAATAACAGCTATCAGGCGAGTATCAGTATGGCTCCTTATGAGGCACTGTACGGGCGCCGATGTCGTTCCCCCATCTGTTGGGATGACGTCGGTGAGCGCCGTGTTATCGGGCCAGAGCTACTTGAGGATGCAGAGGCCAAAGTGCGGGTAGCAAGACAACAGATGCTGACCGCGCAGAGCAGACAGAAGAGCTACGCGGACCAACGACGACGAGACTTGGAGTTCCAAGTAGGTGATCATGTCCTGCTGAAGGTATCGCCAACTCGAGGAATCAAGCGATTTGGGATTCGCAACAAGCTCAGTCCTCGATTTGTCGGTCCCTTCGAGATATTGGAGCGTATTGGCCATGTAGCATATCGACTGGCTTTTCCTCCTAACCTCGCCCGAGTGCATAATGTCTTTCACGTCTCCATGCTACGAAAGTATATCAGAGATCCCTCACATGTGATCAGCCCTACCGCCGTTCAGCTTCGCGAGGATCTGAGTTATGATGAGGCACCGCTGAAGATCCTGGCTCGAGATGAAAAGAAGCTGAGGAGTAGATCGATCCCCTACGTCAAAGTACAATGGGAGAACCATGAGGAGCGCGAAGCCACGTGGGAACGTGAGTCAGCCATGATGGAGCGTTTTCCCCATTTATTTAATTCCTAGTTGTACTAAGTTTCGGGGACGAAACTTCTTTTTAGGTGGTAGAGATGTAAAAACTTGAATTTTATTGTAAATGAATAAGACGAAAAAGAATGAAAGTCGAGTTGATCTTGGAATATGAATGCCACAAATAGCACAATTGACCTTTTGCCACTGTGTAATTGCACAGTCTACGAGGCTAAAAATGTCGCTTTTCAATCCGAGCCTAATCTCGAAAATTTGAGATCACCAGTGCGACCGTCTCGTCGAACTGATCGAAAATGATATTAAGCAGGTTCAGATCCAACGGTCGGATCTTCCAGAAATCAGCGAGGAAGCGGGCGGGACCCGCGACTTAAGTGAATAGTGCTTTGAACAGTAGATGAATAGTGAACCCTATGTTCGAAATCCCTTTAGTGCCAACGTTAGCCAATTCGCTGTCCGGACTCCGATTATAGTGATCCAGGTAGTCGATTTGAACGGTTTCATCATTCTGAACGCAATGGCACCGACGGAATTTCCGTTTGACAACCCTAGAGTCTCGAAAAGCGCGATAACTGTATTTCTGTGCAGTATTTTATGGACCGATAATTTATCCGGGCATTTTCTCGAAAAAACAGAAATCGCTACCTGATAGGATTCTCGTCGAGCCGGACGTCGTGGCGAAGTCTGTTTTTCGTTTCGACGACTAGAACGCCTCGTGTGATGACCTGGATCTCTGCAGAGCTGTGGTGGAGTCATTGGTGACATCTAGGGAGTCTGTACTGTGTGTTGGAGGTGTTGGGCACCAATTGGAGACAAGTGGCGGACTTCGGGCTTAATGGATCACGTGGGTGATCAATGGACTCCGTCGGATTGTTAGAGGTGGTTTCGCGCGAAGCGGATATTAAAAAATGGACTCAGCGCGAAGTTTGGACCAAGGATTACCTTTCCGGATGCCTTCGGCAAATTTTGGAGTTGGAATTTGGCAAAATGGATATCAAATTCGGATTCAGCGCGCGAAAACGGTCAAAACGGACTACCCACTTGTTATTTTTGAGCATCGGGTACTGTTCATGCCGGAACAGTGTTTCCGGCGGCGGCGTCAGCGGCGGAGCAGCCGCAGGCAGCGCGGCGGACGGAGGCGCGGGCCGCCCGGTCCACGCGGCAGGCGTGCACCGGGGGCTGGACGCGTGGCGGCTCGGGAGTGGGCCGGTCCGCGGGGCGCGGTCTACGGAGAGTGCGGGGCGCACGGTGGACCGGGGTGGGCACGTGGCAGTGTCGGAGTGGTCGGTTTAGTGGACTTGGTCTACGGAGCAGGCGGGCGTGGTGCATGGACCGGCGGGACACGTGGCGTCTTGTGGTTGGCGGGCTCATGCAGGCTGGGACCACGGAGCGTGGTGGGCCTCGGAACAGTGCGCGGCAGGGGGGTGCCAGGCGGCGCGTCAGGCGGGCACGTGGGCGCGGCAGGCGGGCGCTGACCGGGTGCGCGCCACGTGTCGACGTCCGCTGGTGGCCACGCGGCGCGACGCGTGCGGCGGGTTCGGCTGTACGCTGTTGCGGGGGCGACGTGGAGGCCTGAGGCGTTTTCGGGCGCGCACAGTGTTGGGCCGGGCCCAACACTGTAGCCGCCCGAAATCGGGAGCGCCCGGAAAATTGGATATGATGGGTATTAAGTGATTTGTTTCCAGCTTGTATAAAAAGGCCGAGTTCCTTTGCAGAGAACTTTTTCCCTGTTCCTCCTTTCACAGTGCCACCTTCACGAGTTTTCTTCATCTCCCTGGGATGGATTCAATCTGCAGAGTTCCAGATTTTTCAGCAGCACGCATCCCGAGGTTACCATTTTTACGGCGCGGCGCGACGCTCGTTCGTTTGTGGTCTTCTTCGTCGCGTTTTGGTGCGAGGACTCCCCCGGCTTACCCCGAGCACTTTTTTTTGTGATTCTTACGCCGTTGGCTTCACGACAGGTAGGGCTACGTTTCCCATGTTTACTGGTTTTTCCCATTCCGAGCTTTTCATGGGTTTTTCGGATCATCTTGTGACCTCATTTTCTGGGGCGGAGTTTTGGGACAGCGGTGCGGTATTTTGGCGATATCTTCGCGCACAGGTATCGGATTGGGGCGATTCAAGAGGCGATTTGCATCTACACATCACGAGGAATATCCCCAAATTTTCTTGGAATTTTCTGAATATTTCTCGAAGGTGAAAAATATCTGTGTACAGTAGTGATTGCTACAGTTTTTGAGAGTAGTTTAATTCGGGGTGGTTCCCTTGTCGGATTTATTTCTCAGTGTAGGAAATTCGGATTTGAGCGTGCAGGTAGTCGTTTCGACGGGTTCGTCGCAAGGATCGTGACGGTATTTTTCTTGGAATTTTCCGGGCACTTCTCGCAGGTAAAAACAGGGCATCTTTGGGACTGAATTCTGGACAGCATGTTTGCGGATACTTGTGTGCTTATTTGTGTGTATGTTTTGGGGTAATTTTGTACAGCGATCGCGGCGGTTGATTGGTTTGGGCGAGAGCACTTTTTGGACAGGAAATTAGCGATCGAGGTGGGTGGTTGTTGCTTACCTCTATTTTGACATGCTCATTAGGAATATTAGAGTGACCCCTCTATTTGGACATGCATGCTTAAGTCATATACTATTGTGGATATCTGATAGTGGTTGGGACTTATACATGTTGGTATGGATGGAATGTTAGCGTTTAACCTTGCATGTGGATTGGAATGTTTATTTTGGACTATATGATTATCCTGTTAGTGGTTGGTACTATTTGAGGATATTATGACATGCATAGGTGGATAGTGGTGCTTTATTATGGAACATGGATTATAGACATGTGTGGTTGGATAATGTTTTAGCATGATTGTTATATCTATGCGGATCTATTAATTGTTACGCATGTGGAACCACTATTGGTCGCCTTTTCCTTTATTCCCTTGAGAACACTTGCATGCTTGTTTGGACATCTAGATAGGCCATCTTTTATCGCTACACTTTCATGCTGGAACTTGACTTAGGAGAAACCTTGTTTGCTTCTTTCTCCTTTTCGTTAGTCAGGTGGGTTTGCTCGGGTTTGAGCAGGGGTTTGGGATAGTGTAGCCGGGGCCTGGATTATGGATCATGGATTTTGGCGGCGACCGCGGATATTGGGCGGTTGACCGAATGTCGGTTATAGGACATCGGTGATAGGGCATGATTATGGACTAGAGGGTTTTGTGGCAACCGCGGATAGTAGGCGGTTGACCAGATGTCGGATGTGGGACATGTTTGTGATTAAGGGTTATTCCGGCGACCGCGGATATTGGGCGGTTGACCGGAGGTCGGTTGTGAGACCTGGTCGTGGATTGTGGGGTATTGCGGCAATCGCGGATATTGGGCGATTGACCGGATGGTTACTTTTGCATCTGATTGGGGAATCAGTTTTCTTATAGTGGAGGGTTGTGTTCCACTGGGGGGCTTTATAGTTGTGATCCAATCCTGCTTTTATCACCGGCGCGGTTATTGCCCGGTGATGCTTTTATCTTACCGGCGCGGTTATTGCCCGGTGATGCTTTACTCGTGTGGGTAGCTCCCCTCGAGTGCCACTCCGGAGTAGGCTTTAGACCGTGTTGGGTGCCGGTCAGACCGTGTTGGGTTCCGGTCATCTGGACAGTTATGGACAGGGTTTGCTATCACATCGGCGCGGCTTATTGGCCCGATGATGAGGGCGGCAGCAGGAATTTTGCTATCACATCGGCGCGGCTTTTTGCCCGATGATGAGGGCGGTACAGATTGGGTTCATCTGGGACGGTTGGTTATTGTTGCATAAGGTTATTCCAGTCTAGGACTGTATTTTAGAGGCATAGTAGTGGTAGATTCCCCTTTTTCAGCGGTTTCTTTTCTTACCACTCTCTTTTCCTTTTTGCCTCTGGTAGGCCTAGTGGGTGTGTCAGAGTTTGAGGTTTTACCCACTAGGGGAGGCTACTGGTTTACTAGTAGTTCTCACCCCCATTCTTCTTTCCTCTTTTTCTTCTTCTTTGTTTTGCAGTGTCTTCTGCGGGTGCTGCTGGGCTTGCAGCGGCGGGTCGAGGAGAGAGGACGGCTGAGTAGATAGATCTCGAGGCAGGATGAGCGTGTTAGCTGGATTGTTGGTGTACCCAGGTTCCCTCAGACGGTTGTACTTTTACATTTGGGACTGGCTTTTGCCAGCAGGTTGTATTTATTTTGGTGAGCTGGGAGAGACAGATGTATCATTTATACAGATGTATTGTATTTTATTTCCAGCTTCAGTCTGAGATGTATTAGTTTTAGTTCAGCTCTGTATTTATTGCTCTTTTATTGTTATTTCTTCTATCTGAGCAGGTTTGGCGCTTCGTGTACACGGGAAATACCGTGTGCACGGCGGATCTGTAGACGGGCCCGGGTTCTGGTTTACACCCGGGGCGTGACACCTCGAAAAGCATGAAATACGATAAAAAAATGCGATATTTTACGCAATAACCCAATAGTTTATGCTCCGAAATGCGTGCGATTTATTGGAGAGGGACTAATGTGTGAGAGGATCATGCTGTGAGGGATTTGGATCGAAATGGCAGAAGATGAGGGGTGTATTAGCATTTTGTTGCAATGCATCTATATGTATGCGCTTTGAGGTGAGGCTTTGGCAAACCCTAAACCTCAACTCTTGCACCCAGCCACCATCTGAAGACCCTTCCTCTCCCTCTGCTCTCTCCACGACCGTTACGCCGCCGGCCGCCGCCTCCTCTTGCCGGAGAAGAAGAAGAAGCAAAGGAGAAGGTTAGATCCCGGTTGGGTTGGAGTAGGAAGCAACGAGAGGATCTCATCTTGCACCAGACCACTTATGGAGCCTCCTCTGTGCTTGTGAGACTCAACCCGAGGAGCCCCGGCGCCGAGCTCCGCCGCGCGCCGTCGGCGGAGATCTTCTTCTTCTTCCTTGGTTCCGGTGAGGTAAGGGTTGCGTATTCCTTCTTGTTGTTGGGTCTTGAACCCATTCAGTCCCCTACTGACGTCGAGGTGATCCTCTCTGTGAAGTCCCGAGCTCCGTGGTACTCCGGTTAACCGGCGGGTGCATCTGGGTCGCCGGAACCCTAGATCGGCCCAGATCTGTTCCCGAGCACCATCCGACCGTTGAAGCCAAGATCAGTCATGTTGGAAACCTTCCACTGGTCGACTGCAAGACGTCCACAAAGTTTGGTGTCGATCGGCTAAGGATCGAGGGCGTACGGTCTTGCCCTAGAACCGGACTATTTTGCAACTTTGCCGATCTTCGCCGTCCGGCGCCGCCGCTCACCCGCGCCGCCGGCCATCACCACAGGAAGCTCCCTTGCACCGAGTAAGGGAGTTTGGTCCAAGTTGCAAGACCTTAAGAGCCTCGGGTTGGATTCCGCCATTAGAGGCCATCATCTTCTCCGAGCTTGGGTTGATCTCGAGCTCCGGCGATTGCCGTCGCTTCCACTCGCCGGCCAGTGACCCAGGTAAGAATTTTTGGTCTTTTTCAAGCTCTGCATAAGGTTGCATGGGGGTTTGAACGCAGGGTTTCCATCTTTGTAGTTGCACCCTTGAAGCTTGGCCGAGCTCCTTCTCCGGCCGTCGCCGTCACCTTTGGTCGCCGGCCAACCACCCAGGTAAACCCTAAACACCATTTTAAGTGTTCCTGTCATTGTGGTGTAGCCCGAAAATCCTGTAGAATCGAGTTGCTCCAACCTACTTTATAAAGGTTTTAGTTGGGTTTTCTCCGGCCGCCGCCGTCTCCGGCCACCGGCGCCGGGCTTGGCCGTGACCAACCTTTATCTGGGAGGGTCTTAATACTGATGCTCACCTTTGCATCAGGTCTGAACCTGGTTTGACCCAAGTTTGGTGCAACCCGAGCCTAGCATTTTGGTGGTGTTGCTCCGGCGACTCCTCCGGCCACCCTCCGGCGCGCCACAGGTGAGCATCACTGTCCTTGATCATCCCTCAGTGCCATGCTCCAGTTATTTCCTTAATTGGTCAAGTAGATCTTAAGATGTAACATAATTGTAATTTGAGCCTAGATGTTATGGGTCAACTTGGTTTTCGGGATCTGTGTCAGTCCAAGCTTGTGAGCACGAGCTTCGTCTCGTCGAAACGGACGCGACAGAATTTACGGTACAGCTTTTGGATCCCCAGATTTGCGAGAACGAATCAAAACAGATAATTAACTTAGTGTTTTTTTATGCAATTAAGATTTGTTATGGCCCTAAACGTAATTTGGATACGTCGGCTGTCTTTAGACAGTGATTTAATGCCTACTGGGCATCTTGTTAGGGTTCCGTGGATTTCTGTTGAGCGGGAAACGGATTTTGTCCGTAAATCGGTTTTATTGTCCCGTGTTGGCGTTGCGTTACTGTAGTGTTGTCGGGATGGGTATGTGTGAGTCTGTCACTGACTACAGTTTCTGTTCAGGGCCCAGTTGTTCAGCACCAGCCTCCCAGTAGCTGAGCGGGAGTTCGAGGATCTGCCTACACTCAGGTGGGTTATCTTCGGTCCGGGCTTTATCTTTTCGGCCCTCTGGTTGCTTTAGTCCAGTCGGACACCTGTTCTTGATTAGCCCTGTTGATTTTATCTACATGCCATATGATCTTTCCTGACAGACGTTGATCTCCTTAGACATGTTATGTACACCTGTTTGTCAGCTTTTATATCTTAGTACATAGATGTCATGATTTGATTATACCTGCTATATTCCTGTCACCTGTGATACTTGCTTTATATTCAGATATGCATGATAGATCCTGATCGATATATACAGATAGTTGATTCCCTGTTGGGATCTCGGCTTGTTGCCGACTACCCGGTCACTAGACCGTGAGCTTGAGCATAGCATGATGATTACCACGCACTGTTGTACTTCACGTACACTGGCGGTTTGGCCACCGTCGTTGTGTTCTTTACCGGTAAAGTGGTCTTGAGATAGGACCCGTGAGCCCGATTGCATCTGTGAGTGCCGGGTTATTGTCAGCGGATGGGGTGCGGATCGGTGGTTTTTTTGCCTGAGGTTCTGTGAGACCGATATTGGCACATGATTGGGTACTTGGGTTTCTATTTTTGACGCATCATTCTCAGCTTGTACTGTCACTTGTAGCTATTTACCTTGTACCTTCGCTGCTCAGTTATGCTTGATTTTTCAGTTATGTCATGATTACCAGCATTATTTATCTGCAGATTCCTTATGCTTGATTATTACAATTATACCATGATTCCAGCATTTATTACCTGCAGTTTCCTTATGTTTGATTATCTGCCTATTCAGTCTTATCTGTGGATTATTTGATTTTCAGTAGACATTATCTGTTATTTCAGCTTTACCCATCGATTATTACTATCCGCAGATTTTAGTACCCAGTAGGTACGATTAGCTATTTCTCGGCTCGTCGTGCCCACTGGGTGTAAGAATTTGAATTTTTGTTGTAAATAAATAAAAGAAGATGAATAAAGGCCAAGTTGAAAATTTCGAATCATAAGTTGATTTTTTTTTCCTGCTGTGTAAATTGCACAGTTATGAGACTAAAATGTCGCTTTTCAATCCGAGCCTAATCTCGAAAATCCGAGATCACCGGCATGACCGTCTCGCTGAACCGAGTGAAAACCATATTAAGCATGTTTTGATCCGATGGTCAGATCTTCCAGAATTCAGCGAAGAAGCGGGCGGGACCCGCGACTTAAAATGAATAGTGCATGAACAGTAAACTCTATAATTCAAATACCCTTAGTGCCAACGTTAGCCGATTCGCTGTCCGGACTCCGATAATAGTGATCCAGGTAGTCGATTCGAACGGTTTCGTCATTCTGAACGCAATGGCACTGACGGAAATTCTGTTTGACGACCCTAAAGTCTCGAAAAACGCGATAACTGTATTTCGGGACTGTATTTTATGGACCGAGATTTTATCTGGATAATTCCTTAAAAATCAAAAATCGCTACCTGATAGGTCTCGT
Source organism: Tillandsia leiboldiana (assembly GCA_029204045.2). Classification (NCBI taxonomy): domain Eukaryota; kingdom Viridiplantae; phylum Streptophyta; class Magnoliopsida; order Poales; family Bromeliaceae; genus Tillandsia; species Tillandsia leiboldiana. The sequence continues at coordinate 402,031 of CM055085.1, forward strand.
CGAGCCGGACGTCATGGCGCAGTCCATTTTTCGTTTCGACGATCGGATCGCCTCGAAAAGCGTGTAATAGGTGGGAAAATAGGGTTTTTACACATTAAACCCTATTCTTTTGCCTCGAACCGCGTGCCCTCCTGGTTAGGGACTTAGTTGGGAAACCAGAAAGTGCTGGGAGGGACCTGGCTTAAAAACCTTGTGAGTGGGAGGACTTATTTGCAAATTGCACCTAGCTATTTATAGGTGCATTTGGCTCGGGCTCTCTCAAGAAACGAACCCTAGATCTAGGTCTTGCTCCCAGCCACCACATCAAGTCTCTTCCTCTCCCTCTGCTCTCTCCACGACGGTTACGCCGCCGGCCGCCGCCTCCTCTCGCCGGAGAAGAAGAAGAAGAAACGGGAAGGTCCGGATCTCGGTTGGGGTGGAGTGCGAAGCAACGGGAGGATCCCATCTCGCTCCAGACCACTTCTGGAACTTCCTCTGTGTTGGTGAGACTCAGCCCGAGGAACCCCGGCCCCGGGCTCCGCCGCGCGCCGTCGGCGGAGGTCATCCTCTCCTCTCCAAACTCCGGTGAAGGTGGGTTATTGAGCTTTTTGATTTGGTTTTGGGTTTTGGGCAAGATCTATGTGCCCCTGACGCCGTGGAGGTCATCCGGGTGCAGGCCGAGCCGTTGCCGCCGTCCCGGTCGCCGGCGGGAACGCTGTCACCGGAAATTTGCGGTTTTGGCCGCCGCCAGACGCCGCCGTTATCCGACCGTCCAAACTAAGATCAGCACCGTTGAACTTCGTCTTCTTGGCTACTGCAACACCTCTGCGAGGTCTGGGCATCATCGGTTGAGGATCGGAGTCGGTCGAGCGTGCCCTAGATTCAGTCTTCTTCAACCTTGGCCGAGCTCGGCCGTCCGGCGCCGCCGCTGCCTCCCACCTCCGGCCAACTCCACCAGAAGGTCCCTGGAACCGATTGGGAGATTTCGGTCCAAGTTGCACCGGTCCGGGACACGGCGGCCGGAAACCGCCATTAACGGCCACCTTGTCTTCCTCCGAGCTTCGCCGCCGCGTCTCTCCGGCGATCCCCGTCGCCGGGAAACCTTCCAGGTAGGACCGTACTGTCATTTTAAGCTTCCCCATCAACTTGCATGGCCCTCCTAACGATAGGCTTGCGAACCCCAGGGTTGCACCCGAGACGACGTTGGAGCTCACCTCCGGCCATCCCCGCCGGTCTGGAACTCCGGCCACTACCTAGGTAAGATCCAAAGGCCCTATGCAAGCTTCCCATCATTTTGTTTTGATCCGAAAAGCCTTTGTATTTTGGGTGTTCAAACTTGCACCGAGATTTCTATTTCGGGCTTAACTCCGGCCGCCGCCGCCTCCGGCCGCCGGGGCTCGACCCCACATGGATCAAACTTCTTCTGGGACCTTCCTCTAACTCATGCTCACCCTGGTGCAGATCTAAACCTGAGTTGATCCAAGGATACCCCAACCCGAGCTTGGGCTTTTTGTGGGTGCTTCTCCGGCCAGTTTTCCGGCCAGTCTCCGGCTAGTTTCAGGTGAGCCCCACTGTCTACAACCCCTACAGAGCATCGTGCTCCAGTTAAATCATCTTTAGCTCTAATAGATATTAAGTTATGGCATTGTCGTAATTGGAACCCTAATGTTTATGGGCCAACTTGTATTTGGGCCTGGGCTCGGCCCAAATCTTGTGAGCACGAGCTTCGTCTCGTCGTAACGAACGCGCTGAAAGTTACGGCGCAGCTTTTGGATTCCCGGATCACGAGAACGAGTCGAAACAAGCTATAACATAGAGTAATTATGTAAATTAAAAATGTATTATGGACCAAAATGGACATTGGACACGCGGGCTGTCAGTAGACAGTATTTATATCTTACTGGGCATCTTGTCAAAGTTCCGTGGGACCTTGTTGATCGGAAAACGGATTTTTTGTCCCGTTAATTAGCGATAGTATTCCGTATAAGCATTTCGCTACTGTTGTGTCGTCGGGATGGGTTAGTGTGAGTTCTGTTACTGATCATAGTTTTTATTCAGGGCCCAGTTGTTCAGCACCAGCCTCCCAGTAGCAGAGCGGGAGTTCGAGGATCTGCCTACACTCAGGTGGGTTATCTTCGGTCCGGGCTTTATCTTTTCGGCCCTCTGGTTGCTTTAGTCCAGTTGGACACTTGTTTTTGACTTAGCCTTGATTGGGTATACCTACTCATAGATTATGACATTTCCTGTTACTTGTCATTATTCAGTACAGTTGATACTTGTGGTCTGATCATGCTTCGTAGCTATCAGTTAGTACACTGCATTGATACCCTGAGATACTTGCATTTATATTCCAGATATGCATGATAGACCATGATTGATTGATTATTGCTGCTAGTTTCATGTCTCTTGTCATATGACCTTATTCAGATATGCATGATTGATTCTGATTGATTGATACAGACAGATGATTGTTTCCCTGTTGGGATACCTCGGCTTGTTGCCGATTACCCGGTCATTAGACCGCGAGATTGAGCATAGCATGATGATTGCCACGCACTGCTGTACTTCACGTACACTGACGGTTTGGCCACCGTCATAGTGTTCTTTACCGGTAAAGTGGTCTAGAGGAAAGACCCGTGAGCCTGTTGCACTAGGACTGCTTGGCGTCTGTAAGTGCAGGTTATGTCAGCGGATGGGGTGCTGTACAGTGGCTTAGCCTGAGGTCCTTGGGACCAATACTGGCGTTGATTGGGTACTTGAGTTCTTTTATTGACGCATTCTTATTATCTTGCGCTGTTATTGATAGATATCTTACCCTGTACCCTTACTGCTCAGTTCATGATTGATTATCTCGTTTACATACATATATGTCCAGCATTTACTACTTGCAGTTTCACTACCCTTGATTACCTGCTTATTCAGTTATCTGTGGATTTTGTTGATTATCAGTAGATCTACTATTTATTCAGCTTACCTATGACTCTTACTATCCGCAGATTATTGTACCCAGTAGGTACGATTAGCTATTTCTCGGCTCGTCGTGCCCACTGGGATGCACTCCGGTGTATCTCACACCCCTGGGTGACTGTTTTTCAGGTCGTTCGGGTAGTGGGGTGTCGGGACGATCCAGTGAGCCTGTCACGATAGAGCTGTCCCCCTGATGATATTTATGGATGATTGATATGCCCGATGACTTGTAGCTGATCTTTATTTATGTTATTTCAGTTTACAGTTTTATGACATTTCAGACTGTTGACATTGTTATATTCGGATTATACCTTGATGTTTAGTATTATTTAGTTGTGATAGTGATTGCTCTCTGATTGATGAATGGATTAACTTAGCCGTGCATGTATAGGGGTTTTTCCTATATGTGTGGCGGTCTGTTACGCCGTTTTTGCAAACTCTGATTTATATAAAAAAAAAAATTTAGACTGGATTTTTAAACTCGGGGCGTGACAGATTTTATGGTATCAGAGAGATAGGTACACGGTACCTAGGAAAGATGGATTAGGAACTGGTTAGGATGAACCCTAGGATGACTTGTCACGTGAGAGCGTTGGGAATATCGAGTTTAGGGGTTAGAAACTTAAACTAATACTATTGGAGTTTGTTTCTAACCTGACTATATTGTTTCAGTGATGGCACGTCCTCCTGGTCGTGGGCGAGGACGGGGTGCAGGCACTGGCCGAGGAGTTGGCCGACCACCCAGGGTGCCAAATGAGCCTGTTGATCAGGGCCGCATAGAGCGACTTGAGGCTCAGATGACGACCCTGGCTGGGATAGTTCAGCAATTTGTGCAGCAGCAAGCGGCTGCTCCTGCCCCACCTGCTCCCCCACCCGTCATTCCAGCTGCTACACCGCCGGTCGCACCCCCTGTTGCACCGGCCGCTGCCGAGCCTGAGGGTTTGGCGGAACCCGCTGCTGACCCCGTACCACCACCTGCGGGGCCCATTCCGGATGTTGCTGCGGCATCTTTCGCGGTACCGGGGGTTTCTGCTGCCCCTGCTGGCACCGCTATGATGGCATCTGCGTCATCCCGCTCCGTCTCCCCTGTTGCTGATTCTGCAGCCAACTCTGAGGCTGATCAAGTGGAAAAGGCTCGAGCAAAGGCGGCTCTGCTCGAATTCAAGAAATTTAAGCCGCAGACATTCGACGGCAAGGACGACGATCACTGGGCGGTCGAGCAATGGATCGACCACATGGAGAAGCTCTTCCAGGATGTGTACACTGAAGAACGCGACAAGTACACATCGCTGTGCATTGCCTGGAGGGCCGGGCGTCAAAATGGTGGAGGCGTCATCGAGAGCGCCACTTTGCAGGCCTTCCTGAACCTTCTTGGGCGGTCTTTAAGGCTTCTTTGTACCAGCACCACCTGAAGGAGACCACCAAGGAGGGTCTCGAACGTGAACTGGAGAACCTCAAGCAGGGCGACAAGAGCGTCCGTGACTACGAGCAGGAGTTCCTGCGCATTGCCGACCTGGTTCCCCAGGCAGTGCGCGAGGAACGCCGCAAGGTACGACTCTTCTCGCAGGGTTTGAGGCACGAGATCCGCCGCCATATCTCCTCCCACTTGAGCACCGACTTCGACAACTGCGTGGAGCGGTGTCTAGCCATCGAGGCTGAGGTCAAGATCTCCCGCTCTGAGCGGATTGCGGCGGACAGGGACAAAGGCAAGAAAAGGGCTCCTTGGGAGGGCGGCAGTGGACAGTACCACCAGAACAAGAAGGCTAAAACGACCACAACTGAAGAAGTGGCCAAAGAGATCTCCAGCCGCCGGCTCTTTCAACAGTCCAACTGGGGCCCCCGGCCATGTGTCTTCTGCGAGGGTACCCACCGAGCGAGAGGACTGTGATCAGAAGCATGGCCGATGCTTCAATTGCGGCCAACCGGGACACATTTCTGCGACATGCCCGCGGGGGTCTACACCTTCGCAGATGACTGCTCCTATTCCTGCACCACCACGACGACAAGCCCCTGCACCGAGTTCTGCTTCCTCGGGTCGTCCTCCTCTTCCTCGACCACCTTCTGGTCACGACAGACAGCTGGTGGGCGTGTATTCGCCCTTACCCATGGCGAGCCCACTCCGGAGGACAACTTGGCAGGTACTACCTCTGTATTTGGACATAATGCTAGAACTCTGTTTGATACTGGGGCGTCGCATTCTTTTATCTCCACCCACTTTATTACTACCCACGGTATTGTCGTCCAGTTCACTAGAGATAGTTTTTTGGGTAGAGATTCCGGGTCATAGTATTCCAATTAACCAAGAGCTCCGATTATGCCCTGTTCATATTGGTGGACGGAGTTTCCCTATTTCTCTATTCGTTCTCAAGCTACGTCACTATGACGTGATCTTGGGGATGAACTGGTTGTCTAGATACAGAGCTACCATCGACTGCACCTTTCGGAGATTGACCTTGGATCCGCCTGGTGGAGCGGAGTTGATCTATTCAGGCTTCGAACCTTCTGCTTATTTGGGGATCTGCTCGGTGACCCCAGTTCGTCGCCTTGAGAGGGGGTGTGTGGCATATCTTGCCATGGCTGTCACCACCCCTACTGCTACTCGTCGGATCGAGGATATTGCCGTGGTGCGGAGTTTCCCAGACGTATTTCCTGCTGAGCTTCCAGGGATGCCCCCTGAGCGGGAAATCGAATTCATTATTGATCTTGTTCCCGGCACAGCTCCTATTTCTCGAGCGCCTTACCGCATGGCTTTTGCGGAGTTAAAAGAGTTAAAGATCCAACTTGAAGACCTAACTGCCTTGGGTTTCATCCGACCCAGTGTTTCTCCTTGGGGCGCGCCTGTGCTCTTCGTGAAGAAAAAGGACGGCAGTCTACGTCTGTGCGTTGATTACCGGGAACTAAACAAAGTTACCATCAAGAACCGCTATCCTCTCCCGCGGATTGACGATCTTTTCGACCAACTCCAAGGGTCGGTGGTATTTTCCAAGATCGATTTGCAATCCGGGTATCATCAGTTGCGGGTTAGAGCGGAGGATATCTCGAAAACTGCTTTTCGAACCCGGTACGGCCACTATGAGTACACAGTGATGCCGTTTGGACTTACAAATGCCCCTGCTGCTTTCATGGATATGATGAACCGGGTTTTCAAACCCTTCCTGGATCGTTTTGTCGTGGTATTCATTGACGACATTCTAATTTATTCGAAAAGCGATCTAGAACATCAGGATCATCTTCGACAGGTTCTCCAAGTCCTGCGAGAGAACAATCTGTATGCTAAATTCAAGAAGTGCGATTTTTGGCTTCGGGAAGTCGCATTTCTTGGGCACATCATATCTGCTGAGGGCGTTGCCGTGGATTCCAAGAAAATTGAAAGCTATTAAAGAGTGGCCCCAGCCGACCATGCCACTGAGGTGCGCAGCTTCATCGGTCTGGCGGGGTATTATCGGCGGTTCGTCGAAGGGTTTTCTAAAATCGCTGCTCCAATGACCCGTCTGACGAAGAAAGAAGAAAAGTTTATATGGACTCCTGAGTGCCAGCTCGCTTTTGATGAGTTAAACGCGACTACTGACTGAGGCACCTGTATTGACGTTACCGGGTCCAAGGCGAGAACTATGTGGTTTATTGTGACGCCTCTCGTATCGGGTTGGGCTGTGTTCTTGATCAAACATGATAAAGTAATAGCCTATGCCTCTCGACAACTGAAGCCTTATGAGCAAAACTATCCGACGCATGATCTCGAGCTCGCCGCGGTGGTTTTCGCTCTCAAGTTATGAGGCATATCTTATGGAGTCCACTGCGAGGTCCTTCACACTGATCCACCAGAGCCTTAAAGTACCTCTTTACTCAGAAGGAGCTGAACTTGAGGCAACGACGATGGCTCGAACTGCTAAAGGACTATGATCTCACTATCCATTACAACCCAGGTCGGGCCAACGTGGTAGCTGATGCTTTGAGCCGAAAGAACGTGTCCCCCAGAACTGTTATTGATCACTGATCAGGACCGCTTGATTTCTGAGTTCCAAGCGCCTAGACTTGGAGATCGTTCCTTCGGGTCTAACCGCTCGACTTTTAGCGATGGTAGTGCAGCTACCCTACTTGATCGCATAAAGGAGGGACAGCAGTCCCGACCCCTCCTTCCAAAAGATTCGAGAGCTGATTTCCATTGGGACAGACTGACGATTTACCAGCTGAACACCGTGGCTCTATCCGATTCAGGGGGCCGTTGGTGTGTCCCAGATGACAGTGAATTAAAGAAGGCATCCTCACGGAGGCGCTCGGTCCTTATACACGGTACATCCTGGCGGAACAAAAATGTACCGGGATCTGAAAACAGCATTACTGGTGGCCTGGGATGAAGGCTGATGTGGCGAACCATGTGGCGCAGTGCCTGGTTTGCCAGCATGTGAAGGCGGAGGGAACACAACGACCGGCGGGAAACTGCAACCGCTTCCTGTGCGGTTTGGAAGTGGGAGCAGATTACGATGGACTTCGTCACCGTCCTTGCCTCGATCCCAGCGAGGCCACGATGCTATATGGGTCATAGTGGATCGACTCACCAAGTCGGCCCACTTCCTGCCGATACACACGACTTGGACCCGTGATGAGACTCGCCCAACTCTATATTGATGAGATCGTGCGACTGCATGGCACTCCCGCATCGATCGTTTCGGATAGGGACACTCGTTTTGTGTCTCAGTTTTGGAAGAATGTGCAAGAGGCTATGGGCACCAAATTGAAGTTCAGTACTGCCTTTCACCCCCAGAGTGATGGGCAGTCCGAGCGAGTCATTCAGACATTGGAGGATATGTTGCGAGCCTGTATACTTGAGTACGGAGATGGTTGGTACCGGTATCTTTCCTTAGTGGAGTTCGCCTACAACAACAGCTATCAGGCGAGTATCGGTATGGCTCCTTATGAGGCACTGTACGGGCGCCGATGTCGTTCCCCCATCTGTTGGGATGATGTCGGTGAGCGCCGTGTTATCGGGGCCAGAGCTACTAGAGGATGCAGAGGCCAGAGTGCGGGTAGCTAGACAGCAGATGCTAACCGCGCAGAGCAGACAGAAAAGCTATGCGGACCAACGACGACGAGACTTGGAAGTTCCAGTGGGCGATCATGTCCTACTGAAGGTATCGCCAACTCGGGGAATCAAGCGATTGGGATTCGCAATAAGCTCAGTCCCCGATTTGTCGGTCCCTTCGAGATTTTGGAGCGCAATTGGTCCTGTAGCTTATCGATTGGCTCTTCCTCCTAGCCTCGCCCGAGTGCACAATGTCTTTCACGTCTCCATGCTACGGAAGTATATCAGGGATCCTTCACATGTGATCAGCCCTACCGCCGTCTAGCTTCGGCGAGATCTGAGTTATGACGAGATACCCCTTAAGATCCTGGCTCGAGATGAGAAACAAGCTGAGGAATAGATCGATCCCCTACGTCAAAGTACACATGGGAGAATCACGAAGAGCGTGAAGCCACGTGGGAACACGAGTCAGCCATGAGGGAGCGTTACCCCCATCTATTTGATTCCTAGTTGTACTAAGTTTCGGGGACGAACTTCTTTTAGGTGGTAGAGATGTAAGAATTTGAATTTTGTTGTAAATAAATAAAAGAAGATGAATAAAGGCCAAGTTGAAAATTTCGAATCATAAGTTGATTTTTTTTTCCTGCTGTGTAAATTGCACAGTTATGAGACTAAAATGTCGCTTTTCAATCCGAGCCTAATCTCGAAAATCCGAGATCACCGGCATGACCGTCTCGCTGACCGAGTGAAAACCATATTAAGCATGTTTTGATCCGACGGTCAGATCTTCAGAATTCAGCGAAGAAAGAGCGGGCGGGACCCGCGACTT
>CM055085.1:410925-532072 GCA_029204045.2 Tillandsia leiboldiana
TACAGACAGATGATTGTTTCCTGTTGGGATACCTCGGCTTGTTTGCCGATTACCCCCGGTCTTAGACCGCGAGAATGAGCATAGCAGTGATTGCCACGCACCTGGCTTACTTCACTACACTGACGGTTTGGCCACCGTCATAGTGTTCTTTACCGGTAAAGTGGTCTAGAGGAAAGACCCGTGAGCCTGTTGCACTAGGACTGCTTGGCGTCTGTAAGTGCAGGTTATGTCAGCGGATGGGGTGCTGTACAGTGGCTTAGCCTGAGGTCCTTGGGACCAATACTGGCGTTGATTGGGTACTTGAGTTCTTTTATTGACGCATTCTTATTATCTTGCGCTGTTATTGATAGATATCTTACCCTGTACCCTTACTGCTCAGTTCATGATTGGATTATCTCGTTTACATACATATATGTCCAGCATTTACTACTTGCAGTTTCACTACCCTTGATTACCTGCTTATTCAGTTATCTGTGATTTTGTTTGATTATCAGTAGATCTACTATTTATTCAGCTTTACCTATGACTCTTACTATCCGCAGATTATTGTACCCAGTAGGTACGATTAGCTATTTCTCGGCTCGTCGTGCCCACTGGGATGCACTCCGGTGTATCTCACACCCCTGGGTGACTGTTTTTCAGGTCGTTCGGGTAGTGGGGTGTCGGGACGATCCAGTGAGCCTGTCACGATAGAGCTGTCCCCCTGATGATATTTATGGATGATTGATATGCCCGATGACTTGTAGCTGATCTTATTTATGTTATTTCAGTTTACAGTTTTATGACATTTCAGACTGTTGACATTGTTATATTCGGATTATACCTTGATGTTTAGTATTATTTAGTTGTGATAGTGATTGCTCTCTGATTGATGAATGGATTAACTTAGCCGTGCATGTATAGGGGTTTTTCCTATATGTGTGGCGGTCTGTTACGCCGTTTTTGCAAACTCTGATTTATATAAAAAAAAAAATTTAGACTGGATTTTTAAACTCGGGGCGTGACAGATTTTATGGTATCAGAGAGATAGGTACACGGTACCTAGGAAAGATGGATTAGGAACTGGTTAGGATGAACCCTAGGATGACTTGTCACGTGAGAGCGTTGGGAATATCGAGTTTAGGGGTTAGAAACTTAAACTAATACTATTGGAGTTTGTTTCTAACCTGACTATATTGTTTCAGTGATGGCACGTCCTCCTGGTCGTGGGCGAGGACGGGGTGCAGGCACTGGCCGAGGAGTTGGCCGACCACCCAGGGTGCCAAATGAGCCTGTTGATCAGGGCCGCATAGAGCGACTTGAGGCTCAGATGACGACCCTGGCTGGGATAGTTCAGCAATTTGTGCAGCAGCAAGCGGCTGCTCCTGCCCCACCTGCTCCCCCACCCGTCATTCCAGCTGCTACACCGCCGGTCGCACCCCCTGTGCACCGGCCGCTGCCGAGCCTGAGGGTTTGGCGGAACCCGCTGCTGACCCCGTACCACCACCTGCGGGCCCATTCCGGATGTTGCTGCGGCATCTTTCGCGGTACCGGGGGTTTCTGCTGCCCCTGCTGGCACCGCTATGATGGCATCTGCGTCATCCCGCTCCGTCTCCCCTGTTGCTGATTCTGCAGCCAACTCTGAGGCTGATCAAGTGGAAAAGGCTCGAGCAAAGGCGGCTCTGCTCGAATTCAAGAAATTTAAGCCGCAGACATTCGACGGCAAGGACGACGATCACTGGGCGGTCGAGCAATGGATCGACCACATGGAGAAGCTCTTCCAGGATGTGTACACTGAAGAACGCGACAAAGTACACATCGCTGTGCATTGCCTGGAGGGCCGGGCGTCAAAATGGTGGAGGCGTCATCGAGAGCGCCACTTTGCAGGCCTTCCTGAACCTTCTTGGGCGGTCTTTAAGGCTTCTTTGTACCAGCACCACCTGAAGGAGACCACCAAGGAGGGTCTCGAACGTGAACTGGAGAACCTCAAGCAGGGCGACAAGAGCGTCCGTGACTACGAGCAGGAGTTCCTGCGCATTGCCGACCTGGTTCCCCAGGCAGTGCGCGAGGAACGCCGCAAGGTACGACTCTTCTCGCAGGGTTTGAGGCACGAGATCCGCCGCCATATCTCCTCCCACTTGAGCACCGACTTCGACAACTGCGTGGAGCGGTGTCTAGCCATCGAGGCTGAGGTCAAGATCTCCCGCTCTGAGCGGATTGCGGCGGACAGGGACAAAGGCAAGAAAAGGGCTCCTTGGGAGGGCGGCAGTGGACAGTACCACCAGAACAAGAAGGCTAAACGACCACAACTGAAGAAGTGGCCAAAGAGATCTCCAGCCGCCGGCTCTTTCAACAGTCCCAACTGGGGCCCCCGGCCATGTGTCTTCTGCGAGGGTACCCACCGAGCGAAGGACTGTGATCAGAAGCATGGCCGATGCTTCAATTGCGGCCAACCGGGACACATTTCTGCGACATGCCCGCGGGGGTCTACACCTTCGCAGATGACTGCTCCTATTCCTGCACCACCACGACGACAAGCCCCTGCACCGAGTTCTGCTTCCTCGGGTCGTCCTCCTCTTCCTCGACCACCTTCTGGGTCACGACAGACAGCTGGTGGGCGTGTATTCGCCCTTACCCATGGCGAGCCCACTCCGGAGGACAACTTGGCAGGTACTACCTCTGTATTTGGACATAATGCTAGAACTCTGTTTGATACTGGGGCGTCGCATTCTTTTATCTCCACCCACTTTATTACTACCCACGGTATTGTCGTCCAGTTCACTAGAGATAGTTTTTGGGTAGAGATTCCGGGTCATAGTATTCCAATTAACCAAGAGCTCCGATTATGCCCTGTTCATATTGGTGGACGGAGTTTCCCTATTTCTCTATTCGTTCTCAAGCTACGTCACTATGACGTGATCTTGGGGATGAACTGGTTGTCTAGATACAGAGCTACCATCGACTGCACCTTTCGGAGATTGACCTTGGATCCGCCTGGTGGAGCGGAGTTGATCTATTCAGGCTTCGAACCTTCTGCTTATTTGGGGATCTGCTCGGTGACCCCAGTTCGTCGCCTTGAGAGGGGGTGTGTGGCATATCTTGCCATGGCTGTCACCACCCCTACTGCTACTCGTCGGATCGAGGATATTGCCGTGGTGCGGAGTTTCCCAGACGTATTTCCTGCTGAGCTTCCAGGGATGCCCCCTGAGCGGGAAATCGAATTCATTATTGATCTTGTTCCCGGCACAGCTCCTATTTCTCGAGCGCCTTACCGCATGGCTTTTGCGGAGTTAAAAGAGTTAAAGATCCAACTTGAAGACCTAACTGCCTTGGGTTTCATCCGACCCAGTGTTTCTCCTTGGGGCGCGCCTGTGCTCTTCGTGAAGAAAAGGACGGCAGTCTACGTCTGTGCGTTGATTACCGGGAACTAAACAAAGTTACCATCAAGAACCGCTATCCTCTCCCGCGGATTGACGATCTTTTCGACCAACTCCAAGGGTCGGTGGTATTTTCCAAGATCGATTTGCAATCCGGGTATCATCAGTTGCGGGTTAGAGCGGAGGATATCTCGAAAACTGCTTTTCGAACCCGGTACGGCCACTATGAGTACACAGTGATGCCGTTTGGACTTACAAATGCCCCTGCTGCTTTCATGGATATGATGAACCGGGTTTTCAAACCCTTCCTGGATCGTTTTGTCGTGGTATTCATTGACGACATTCTAATTTATTCGAAAAGCGATCTAGAACATCAGGATCATCTTCGACAGGTTCTCCAAGTCCTGCGAGAGAACAATCTGTATGCTAAATTCAAGAAGTGCGATTTTTGGCTTCGGGAAGTCGCATTTCTTGGGCACATCATATCTGCTGAGGGCGTTGCCGTGGATTCCAAGAAAATTGAAGCTATTAAAGAGTGGCCCCAGCCGACCAATGCCACTGAGGTGCGCAGCTTCATCGGTCTGGCGGGGTATTATCGGCGGTTCGTCGAAGGGTTTTCTAAAATCGCTGCTCCAATGACCCGTCTGACGAAGAAAGAAGAAAAGTTTATATGGACTCCTGAGTGCCAGCTCGCTTTTGATGAGTTAAAGCGACTACTGACTGAGGCACCTGTATTGACGTTACCGGTCCAAGGCGAGAACTATGTGGTTTATTGTGACGCCTCTCGGATCGGGTTGGGCTGTGTTCTGATGCAAAATGATAAAGTAATAGCCTATGCCTCTCGACAACTGAAGCCTTATGAGCAAAACTATCCGACGCATGATCTCGAGCTCGCCGCGGTGGTTTTCGCTCTCAAGTTATGGAGGCATTATCTATATGGAGTCCACTGCGAGGTCTTCACTGATCACCAGAGCCTTAAGTACCTCTTTACTCAGAAGGAGCTGAACTTGAGGCAACGACGATGGCTCGAACTGCTAAAGGACTATGATCTCACTATCCAGTACCACCCAGGTCGGGCCAACGTGGTAGCTGATGCTTTGAGCCGAAAGAACGTGTCCCCAGAACTGTTATTGATCACTGATCAGGACCGCTTGATTTCTGAGTTCCAGCGCCTAGACTTGGAGATCGTTCCTTCGGGGTCTACCGCTCGACTTTTAGCGATGGTAGTGCAGCCTACCCTACTTGATCGCATAAAGGAGGGACAGCAGTCCGACCCCTCCTTCCAAAAGATTCGAGAGCTGATTTCATTGGGACAGACTGACGATTACCAGCTGAACACCGATGGCTCTATCCGATTCAGGGGCCGTTGGTGTGTCCCAGATGACAGTGAATTAAAGAAGGACATCCTCACGGAGGCGCATCGGTCCTTATACACGGTACATCCTGGCGGAACAAAAATGTACCGGGATCTGAAACAGCATTACTGGTGGCCTGGGATGAAGGCTGATGTGGCGAACCATGTGGCGCAGTGCCTGGTTTGCCAGCAGGTGAAGGCGGAACACCAACGACCGGCGGGAAAACTGCAACCGCTTCCTGTGCCGGTTTGGAAGTGGGAGCAGATTACGATGGACTTCGTCACCGGTCTGCCTCGATCCCAGCGAGGCCACGATGCTATATGGGTCATAGTGGATCGACTCACCAAGTCGGCCCACTTCCTGCCGATACACACGACTTGGACCCGTGATAGACTCGCCCAGCTCTATATTGATGAGATCGTGCGACTGCATGGCACTCCCGCATCGATCGTTTCGGATAGGGACACTCGTTTTGTGTCTCAGTTTTGGAAGAATGTGCAAGAGGCTATGGGCACCAAATTGAAGTTCAGTACTGCCTTTCACCCCCAGAGTGATGGGCAGTCCGAGCGAGTCATTCAGACATTGGAGGATATGTTGCGAGCCTGTATACTTGAGTACGGAGATGGTTGGTACCGGTATCTTTCCTTAGTGGAGTTCGCCTACAACAACAGCTATCAGGCGAGTATCGGTATGGCTCCTTATGAGGCACTGTACGGGCGCCGATGTCGTTCCCCCATCTGTTGGGATGATGTCGGTGAGCGCCGTGTTATCGGGCCAGAGCTACTAGAGGATGCAGAGGCCAGAGTGCGGGTAGCTAGACAGCAGATGCTAACCGCGCAGAGCAGACAGAAAAGCTATGCGGACCAACGACGACGAGACTTGGAGTTCCAAGTGGGCGATCATGTCCTACTGAAGGTATCGCCAACTCGGGGAATCAAGCGATTTGGGATTCGCAATAAGCTCAGTCCCCGATTTGTCGGTCCCTTCGAGATTTTGGAGCGCATTGGTCCTGTAGCTTATCGATTGGCTCTTCCTCCTAGCCTCGCCCGAGTGCACAATGTCTTTCACGTCTCCATGCTACGGAAGTATATCAGGGATCCTTCACATGTGATCAGCCCTACCGCCGTCTAGCTTCGCGAGGATCTGAGTTATGACGAGATACCCCTGAAGATCCTGGCTCGAGATGAGAAAAAGCTGAGGAATAGATCGATCCCCTACGTCAAAGTACAATGGGAGAATCACGAAGAGCGTGAAGCCACGTGGGAACACGAGTCAGCCATGAGGGAGCGTTACCCCCATCTATTTGATTCCTAGTTGTACTAAGTTTCGGGGACGAAACTTCTTTTTAGGTGGTAGAGATGTAAGAATTTGAATTTTTGTTGTAAATAAATAAAAGAAGATGAATAAAGGCCAAGTTGAAAATTTCGAATCATAAGTTGATTTTTTTTTCCTGCTGTGTAAATTGCACAGTTATGAGACTAAAATGTCGCTTTTCAATCCGAGCCTAATCTCGAAAATCCGAGATCACCGGCATGACCGTCTCGCTGAACCGAGTGAAAACCATATTAAGCATGTTTTGATCCGACGGTCAGATCTTCCAGAATTCAGCGAAGAAGCGGGCGGGACCCGCGACTTAAAATGAATAGTGCATGAACAGTAAACTCTATAATTCAAATACCCTTAGTGCCAACGTTAGCCGATTCGCTGTCCGGACTCCGATAATAGTGATCCAGGTAGTCGATTCGAACGGTTTCGTCATTCTGAACGCAATGGCACTGACGGAAATTCTGTTTAACGACCCTAAAGTCTCGAAAAACGCGATAACTGTATTTCGGGACTGTATTTTATGGACCGAGATTTTATCTGGGTAATTCCTTAAAAATCAAAAATCGCTACCTGATAGGTCTCGTCGAGCCGGACGTCATGGCGCAGTCCATTTTTCGTTTCGACGATCGGATCGCCTCGAAAAGCGTGTAATAGGTGGGAAAATAGGGTTTTTACACATTAAACCCTATTCTTTTGCCTCGAACCGCGTGCCCTCCTGGTTAGGGACTTAGTTGGGAAACCAGAAAGTGCTGGGAGGGACCTGGCTTAAAAACCTTGTGAGTGGGAGGACTTATTTGCAAATTGCACCTAGCTATTTATAGGTGCATTTGGCTCGGGCTCTCTCAAGAAACGAACCCTAGATCTAGGTCTTGCTCCCAGCCACCACATCAAGTCTCTTCCTCTCCCTCTGCTCTCTCCACGACGGTTACGCCGCCGGCCGCCGCCTCCTCTCGCCGGAGAAGAAGAAGAAGAAACGGGAAGGTCCGGATCTCGGTTGGGGTGGAGTGCGAAGCAACGGGAGGATCCCATCTCGCTCCAGACCACTTCTGGAACTTCCTCTGTGTTGGTGAGACTCAGCCCGAGGAACCCCGGCCCCGGGCTCCGCCGCGCGCCGTCGGCGGAGGTCATCCTCTCCTCTCCAAACTCCGGTGAAGGTGGGTTATTGAGCTTTTTGATTTGGTTTTGGGTTTTGGGCAAGATCTATGTGCCCCTGACGCCGTGGAGGTCATCCGGGTGCAGGCCGAGCCGTTGCCGCCGTCCCGGTCGCCGGCGGGAACGCTGTCACCGGAAATTTGCGGTTTTGGCCGCCGCCAGACGCCGCCGTTATCCGACCGTCCAAACTAAGATCAGCACCGTTGAACTTCGTCTTCTTGGCTACTGCAACACCTCTGCGAGGTCTGGGCATCATCGGTTGAGGATCGGAGTCGGTCGAGCGTGCCCTAGATTCAGTCTTCTTCAACCTTGGCCGAGCTCGGCCGTCCGGCGCCGCCGCTGCCTCCCACCTCCGGCCAACTCCACCAGAAGGTCCCTGGAACCGATTGGGAGATTTCGGTCCAAGTTGCACCGGTCCGGGACACGGCGGCCGGAAACCGCCATTAACGGCCACCTTGTCTTCCTCCGAGCTTCGCCGCCGCGTCTCTCCGGCGATCCCCGTCGCCGGGAAACCTTCCAGGTAGGACCGTACTGTCATTTTAAGCTTCCCCATCAACTTGCATGGCCCTCCTAACGATAGGCTTGCGAACCCCAGGGTTGCACCCGAGACGACGTTGGAGCTCACCTCCGGCCATCCCCGCCGGTCTGGAACTCCGGCCACTACCTAGGTAAGATCCAAAGGCCCTATGCAAGCTTCCCATCATTTTGTTTTGATCCGAAAAGCCTTTGTATTTTGGGTGTTCAAACTTGCACCGAGATTTCTATTTCGGGCTTAACTCCGGCCGCCGCCGCCTCCGGCCGCCGGGGCTCGACCCCACATGGATCAAACTTCTTCTGGGACCTTCCTCTAACTCATGCTCACCCTGGTGCAGATCTAAACCTGAGTTGATCCAAGGATACCCCAACCCGAGCTTGGGCTTTTTGTGGGTGCTTCTCCGGCCAGTTTTCCGGCCAGTCTCCGGCTAGTTTCAGGTGAGCCCCACTGTCTACAACCCCTACAGAGCATCGTGCTCCAGTTAAATCATCTTTAGCTCTAATAGATATTAAGTTATGGCATTGTCGTAATTGGAACCCTAATGTTTATGGGCCAACTTGTATTTGGGCCTGGGCTCGGCCCAAATCTTGTGAGCACGAGCTTCGTCTCGTCGTAACGAACGCGCTGAAAGTTACGGCGCAGCTTTTGGATTCCCGGATCACGAGAACGAGTCGAAACAAGCTATAACATAGAGTAATTATGTAAATTAAAAATGTATTATGGACCAAAATGGACATTGGACACGCGGGCTGTCAGTAGACAGTATTTATATCTTACTGGGCATCTTGTCAAAGTTCCGTGGGACCTTGTTGATCGGAAAACGGATTTTTTGTCCCGTTAATTAGCGATAGTATTCCGTATAAGCATTTCGCTACTGTTGTGTCGTCGGGATGGGTTAGTGTGAGTTCTGTTACTGATCATAGTTTTTATTCAGGGCCCAGTTGTTCAGCACCAGCCTCCCAGTAGCAGAGCGGGAGTTCGAGGATCTGCCTACACTCAGGTGGGTTATCTTCGGTCCGGGCTTTATCTTTTCGGCCCTCTGGTTGCTTTAGTCCAGTTGGACACTTGTTTTTGACTTAGCCTTGATTGGGTATACCTACTCATAGATTATGACATTTCCTGTTACTTGTCATTATTCAGTACAGTTGATACTTGTGGTCTGATCATGCTTCGTAGCTATCAGTTAGTACACTGCATTGATACCCTGAGATACTTGCATTTATATTCCAGATATGCATGATAGACCATGATTGATTGATTATTGCTGCTAGTTTCATGTCTCTTGTCATATGACCTTATTCAGATATGCATGATTGATTCTGATTGATTGATACAGACAGATGATTGTTTCCCTGTTGGGATACCTCGGCTTGTTGCCGATTACCCGGTCATTAGACCGCGAGATTGAGCATAGCATGATGATTGCCACGCACTGCTGTACTTCACGTACACTGACGGTTTGGCCACCGTCATAGTGTTCTTTACCGGTAAAGTGGTCTAGAGGAAAGACCCGTGAGCCTGTTGCACTAGGACTGCTTGGCGTCTGTAAGTGCAGGTTATGTCAGCGGATGGGGTGCTGTACAGTGGCTTAGCCTGAGGTCCTTGGGACCAATACTGGCGTTGATTGGGTACTTGAGTTCTTTTATTGACGCATTCTTATTATCTTGCGCTGTTATTGATAGATATCTTACCCTGTACCCTTACTGCTCAGTTCATGATTGATTATCTCGTTTACATACATATATGTCCAGCATTTACTACTTGCAGTTTCACTACCCTTGATTACCTGCTTATTCAGTTATCTGTGGATTTTGTTGATTATCAGTAGATCTACTATTTATTCAGCTTTACCTATGACTCTTACTATCCGCAGATTATTGTACCCAGTAGGTACGATTAGCTATTTCTCGGCTCGTCGTGCCCACTGGGATGCACTCCGGTGTATCTCACACCCCTGGGTGACTGTTTTTCAGGTCGTTCGGGTAGTGGGGTGTCGGGACGATCCAGTGAGCCTGTCACGATAGAGCTGTCCCCCTGATGATATTTATGGATGATTGATATGCCCGATGACTTGTAGCTGATCTTTATTTATGTTATTTCAGTTTACAGTTTTATGACATTTCAGACTGTTGACATTGTTATATTCGGATTATACCTTGATGTTTAGTATTATTTAGTTGTGATAGTGATTGCTCTCTGATTGATGAATGGATTAACTTAGCCGTGCATGTATAGGGGTTTTTCCTATATGTGTGGCGGTCTGTTACGCCGTTTTTGCAAACTCTGATTTATATAAAAAAAAAAATTTAGACTGGATTTTTAAACTCGGGGCGTGACACTGGGATACATGTATAGTGTATCTCACACCCCCTGGGTGACCATTTTCCAGGTCCGTCGGGTGGAGGGATGTCGGGACGATCGAGTGAGGCCGTCACGATAGAGCTGTCCCCCTGATGATATATATTGATGATTGAGATCCTCGATGATTGTAGCTGACTTCCATTTGATAGTTTTCAGCTCCTATTTTGTTTGGATATTCATATTGATATTAGCATGACTTAACTTGGATTATTCATGTTGATTAGTTATTGTTAGTTGAGATATTTATTGCTCTCTGATTGATGATTATTGTATTCGCCTAGCCGTGCATGTATAGGAGAGACTCTGTCCATTGGGATAGGAGATTTTCTATATGTGTGGCGGTCTGTTACGCCCAATTTGCAAACTCTGATTTCTTCAAAAAAAAAAAAAAAAATTTAGACTGGATTTTAAAACTCGGGACGTGACATTTATTTAAAAGGATTTATAATAAAATTGGGCAAGAGATAGAGCTTATTTTCATGAGACCTTTTGATGGTGATCGATTAAGTGTTTCGATTGTTGTCGGTGAGCCTGTAAAAGTGAATAGGTAAACTATTCTATCCTCTTCTGTTAATTTTGTTGTATGCTGATATATAAATTTTTTTTAATATGAAAATAAAATAATTGTCAGATTTAATATTTTTGAGCTATAGTTTCAGTATCTATAATTTTTTTTTGTTAAGATCTACTTTAATAATTTATACTTCATCACTTATCATGCATCTTGATTTGCTACTTGATATTTTCAGCTGGCCGCTTCCTGGGCGTTGGCAAACTTGGAAGAGAAGGCGGCAAGGATAGACTACTAGGTCATTCTCTTTTTGGTCTAGTTTGTGGAAATTTAATATGTGGTTTTTTTATTAGGTTCCTAGTTTAAGTATACTTTAATATCTTAACATTTTGATTTATCTTAGTTCTCGACATTGTAGAACTTTTTTTCACATTTTGATTTATCTCAGTTCCCGTCATTGTATAATTTTTTAGTTTTGGTCAGATTCTTATTGATTACTCATTCGTTTAGTTATGTAGTATTTTTTTAATTGTCAATATAATTAGATTAACTTATAGACTTTGCAATTGGTTTATTTTTGTAGTTAATCGTTTAGTTATTAACTCTGATTGCATGATTGATATTTTTGTACTTGCCTAGCAGAGTGCATACAGAAAAGACTCTTCGAATTCTGATTTAAAAAAAAAAAGGAAAAAAAAAAATAGAAGTATGGCTCATAACATAAACATTTTGATATATTAATTATTCATCGATTAATTTTATGGGTGTCATCATATTCGTAAAAAATGAGAGAGATAAGTTGCCGATATGTTATTGTAGAAATATTGCACCTGTTGAATATATTAGGAGCTAATAATATTTTTCAATTCAATTAAAATGAGAATATAAGATAAGCAGCTGTATATCTAATACATGATTTTTTTTGTTTAAATTATAGATTAATTCAAAATTTAAAATTTGTTAGGAAATATATAAAATGTTTAACGGATAAAAATACAAAGAATCTATATGCATCCTATCAAATTTTAATAATTTTTATTTATAAAAAAATATGTAATATATAATTTTTTTTTTAAAAAGTCATACTCTTATTTATATATATATATATATATATATATATATATATATATATATATATATATATATATATATATATATATATATATATATATATATATATATATATATATATATATATATGTTACCGTCCAATTATATCTATTCAATGGTTCAAATTTAATTATTTTTAAATTATGATCTGTAATAACAAGTCATTTTGAGAAAGTTACCGGTTACCAGATAACCAAAAATAAGATATTTTGATCTTTTAATTCAAAAATAATTAAGTAATTTTATTTTTATTTTAATTTTTTTTACAAATATTATAAATTTTAAAAATTTAAATTTAGTGAGAGTTTTTTTTTTGGAAAAATTATAAATTTTAAATATTCCAATTTAGTTATCGTATTTAAATGATAATATTTTAATAGTCTTTATTTAATATATTGTAAATATTTTTAATTTTAGAAAATTATTTTTAGGAATTAGAATTTAGGAATCTATTAATTTCTAATTTAAATTTTACTATTTAAACTTGATTTAACTTAGCCCGCACAATTCTATTCTAAAAATAAATTTAAATTATACCGTATATTTCTATTAAATCAAATATTTAAGCACATTAAATTTTTAAAAAATTATAATACAAAATTAATGTTTAAATAAAAAAAATTAAAATTCTTTAAACAAATTAAACTCTTTAAATTAATGACTAAATTGTAATATTAAAACTCTTTAAATTAATGCCTAAACTGTAATTCTAAAACTATTTAAATTAATGACTAAATTGTAATTTTAAAACTCTTTTGAATTAATGCCTAAACTGTAATTCTATTTTTTTTGAATCAAACTCTTTAAATTAATGACTAAATTGTAATTCTAAAACTCTTTAAATTAATGTCTAAATTGTAATTCTATTTTTTTAAAACTTAAGCTCATTAAATTAATGTATAAATTATAATTTTAAAATATTTTAAATTAATGTCTAAATTGTAATTCTAAAACTTTTTAAATTAAACTGTTTAAATTAATGCCTAAATTGTAATTCTTAAACTCTTTAAATTAAACTCTTTAAATTAATGACTAAATTGTAATTCTAAAACTCTTTAAATTAATAACTAAATTGTAATTCTAAAACTCTTTAAATTAATGACCAAATTGTAATTATAAAACTCTTTAAATTAATAACTAAATTGTAAATCTAAATTTGTTTAATTTAAACTCTTTAAATTAATGCGTAAATTATAATTATAAAACTTTTTAAATTAATGCCTAAATTGTAATTCTTAAACTCTTTAAATTAAACTCTTTAAATTAATGACTAAATTGTAATTCTAAAACTCTTTAAATTAATAACTAAATTGTAATTCTAAAACTCTTTAAATTAATGACTAAATTGTGATTATAAAACTCTTTAAATTAATAACTAAATTGTAAATCTAAATTTTTTTAATTTAAACTCTTTAAATTAATGCATAAATTATAATTATAAAACTTTTTAAATTAATACCAAAATTGTAATTCTAAATTTTTTTAATTTAAACTTTTTAAATTAATGACTAAATTGTAATTCTAAAACTCTTTAAATTAATGCCTATATTGTAATTCTATTTTTTTTTAAATTTAAACTCTTTAAATTAATGCATAAATTATAATTCTAAAACGTTTTAAATTAATACCTAAATTGGAATTCTAAAACTCTTTAAATTAAACTTTTAAATTAATGTCTTAATTGTAATTCTAAAACTTTTTAAATTAATGGCTAAATTGTAATTCTAAATTTTTTTAATTTAAACTCATTAAATAAATGTATAAATTATAATTCTAAAGCTTTTTAAATTAATGTTTAAATTGTAATTTTAATTTTTTTTAAATTATACTTTTTAAATTAATGCCTAAATTATAATTCTAAAGCTCTTTAAATTAAAATATTTAAATTAATGTCTAAACTGTAATTCTAAAGTTGTTAAATTAATGCATAAATTATAATTCTTTTTTAAGCTAAACTCTTTAAATTAATACCTAAATTCTAATTCTAAAACTTTTTAAATTAATGTCTAAATTGTAATTCTAAAACTATTTAAATTAATGCCAAAATTGTAATTCTAAAACTCTTTATACTAAACTCTTTAAATTAATTCCTAAATTGTAATTCTAAAACTTTTTAAATTAATGTCTAAATTGTAATTATAAAATTTTTTAATTTAAACCCGTTAAATTAATGCATAAATTATAATTCTAAATTTTTTAAAATTAATGCCAAAATTTTAATTATAAAACTCTTCAAATTAAATTCTTTAGATTAATGTCTAAATTGTAATTTTAAATTTTTTAAAATAAACTCTTTAAATTAATAGTTAAATTGTAATTCTAAAACTCTTTAAATTAAATCCTAAATTGTAATTCTAAAATTTTTAAAATTAAAATTTTTACTTATATGACTAAATTGTAATTCTAAAACACTTTAAATTAATACCTAAATTGTAATTCTATTTTTTTTAATTTAAACTCTTTAAATTAATACCTAAATTATAATCCTAAAACTCTTTAAATTAATGTGTAATTCTTAAAATTTTTAAATTAATGCCTAAATTGTAATTTTAAAATTTTTGAAATTAAATTTTTTAAATTAATGACTAAATTATAATTCTAAAACTTTTTAAATTAATGTCTAAATTATAATTATATTTTTTTTTTAAAATTTAAACTTTTTAAATTAATGCGTAACTTGTAATTCTAATTTTTTTTTAAAATTAATGACTAAATTAGTAAAAAGTATTTTAATTAATTATTTTTTTATTTTTGTGATGTTTACTTTTCAAAAATATATTTTTTTATAAAATATCTGTTAATCTGTTAATAAATAAAATTATTATTTTATTCTTTTGTAAATAAAAAAATATTTTTATTATTTATAAAAAAAAAATATCAAAAAATTTCTCTTTAGAAAATAATATATAAAATAATATATACGAAAATAATATATAGTTTTTGATATTACAAAACCATATAAATATTTTTAAAATATGTGGTGTGATTAAATTTTCTGTATAACAAATTAATTATATCTCTTTATTTAAAAAAAAAAAATATTAAAAATATTTTTTAATAACCATAATGGATAGGATGTATCCACCCTGTTCTCCCGCCGACACACCTCCCAGGAGCCTCCACCAGCACTTAAGACCTCTCCCACCCCACAATTAATGCCGCTACTCCTATAATCAATGCTCTCATTCCTACACTTCAAGTCAAGAGCGCACTAAGCAGCCTCCTCGTATTTCGAACCAAGCAACTCATCAAAAAAATTCATCCAAATTAAATCTCCACCCACTTCAAAATCTAATATAGAAATATTGTGAGTAGAATTATCTACATGTCAGTAGTTCTCTCTCTCTGGGCCCTCCTGTCATTGCATCTTTCCCTCTCGCCGCTCGCCGCCTCGGACTCTCCGCATGGCCCCGAGTCAGTAGGCATTGTCTTTTCATCTCTCCCCTTGGGCCCACATGTCACACACTCTTTTAATAAAAATAAATTTTTTTAAGCCTTCTTCACGTCACTTCATGACCATCCCATCTCCATCTTTTTTTTTTCTTTTTTTTTTTTCCATAAACTCACTCACCTACTCCCACACCCTCTATCACCCTTTCTCACCAACTCCTCTCCGACACGTCGCTATTACGTCCGCAAACTCTCTTATGTCAACAGCTTTTTTTTTTTCAAAACCATTCTTTTTTTTCATCCTCTTTCTCTTAGCTCCGTGGTCGTCCGCTGCTCCTCCCTCGCCTGCTTCGCCCCGAGCGTTCCGTCGCACCGTCTATTTAGTCCGCCACCTCCCCACCTCCTCCCTCTTCGCCCTCAAAGTCTTTTACCAACACCACACCGACACAGACACCAACTGCAGCAGCGGCAATCATGAGGCCGACGTCCTCGCCCGCGTGGAGGACTGCCCCAACGTCGTCCGCTGCCACGGCGTGCTCGACGTCGTCGGGCTCTGCTGCCTGGTCCTGGAGTACATGCCCGGGGGCTCCCTCCTCGACCTCCTGCGGGCCCGAGGAAGGCTCTCCGAAGAGCTCATCGCGTCCGCAAACTCTCTTCCCTTATATGTCGACAGCATTTTTTTCAAAGCCATTCTTTTTTTTCATCCTCTTTCTCTTAAGCTCCGTCGTCGTCCGCTGCTCCTCCCTCGCCCGCTCCGCCCCGAGCGTTCCGTCGCACAAGTCCTCCGGTGAGGGGTGAGTTCGGAGGGGAACAAGAGTGCACTTGGGAGAGTCACACTGGTGAGAAATAGAAATTCATTTTTTTTTTAAAAAAAAATTTCGTGTTCTTTGATTAAGATAGGTAAAAGATGACTCTTTTATATGTTTATTATTGCTTATGATCAAATTGCCAATATTTTTTTTTTGATGTATAATATGCCTAAACTGGTCGGATTATATGGTATTTATGTCCAATTATATAAATGCGTTTGCTAGAAGGTGGAATGGTGTGAAAAAAACTATATTTTAGAAAGAAAATGAATATGGAAATAATGGTTGGTTGATCTTGTGAAGCTGAATGCTCTAGCATGTGAGGAGATCGTATTTATTTTTCGAAGGCGTAAATGTTTATGTTGTAAGGGAGGTATCTTAGTTGAGGAAATTTTTTGGTCATTGTTATGTTGATGCTGGGTGATTTTTATATGCATTTATTAGTTCAATGTGTTATATAAATGTGGAAAAAAGAAATAATTGCATAATATTATCGGCATAGATGTGCCTTGCCTGTCGAATTTGTTGCAGGTTTTTCTGCAGGCGTTCCTCATGCAAACATGAAATCTGTTCAGATATTCTAGGAGATGGCGAATATTTTCAGTTGGACAATCCTGGCCATTTGCTGCACGGAGTCGTACATGCCAATAGCTACGGTCACCTTCTCAGAATAAATGGCCGTGAAGGCGGCTTAAAAATCTTAACAGGGTGTGAATTGATGACTTAAAAATCTTAACAGGGTTTGAATTGATGAGTTTCTGGGATCGCCTTTGTAAGTTCCCGTGTCAGGTATGTTTTAGAATATTATGTATAGTTATGTGTTTCCTTTCTATTAAAATTCAAAATGAAAGTTTTATCTTTTAAACTGCTGCTAAATTAGTATATTATTCGATTGCTACATAAAAAGTTAAAAAATTGTACAATTAGTAATAGTGATCGTGCAAACGAAACCATTTAATTCATGCATGTCATTAGTATCTATGTGATCTTATGTTTTGCTTTAAGAAGGAAGTATATCTACCGTCAACATTAAATAGGATGTATCATCACCAATCTCAGCCCAAAATTGATCCTTAAAATTTTCATGAGTTCTGAATATATTGAACATATATGGAATTAACATTGCTCAGCATATATGTAAGCCTAATATTATTTCTGCATGGCAGAAAAGTTACCGTAATGGATGTGTCGAAGAAATTCGGCATGCCATACTGTCACGCCCCGAGTTTTGAAAAGCAGGCTAATTTTTTTTTTTTTTTTTTTTTTTTTATAAATCAGAGTTCGCAAACCAGGCGTAACAGACCGCCACATGTATAGTAAATTCCCTGCCCAACTAGACAGATCCTTTCCTATACATGCACGGCTAATCATAATCAGTCAATATCAGAGTAGTCTAAACTACGCATGCAAGACTAGTCAATTTATAATAATTAAACTGAAATGCGAAAAATAAAATACACTGACTAAATAAGGGTCGATACTATCGCAATCGTCTCACCAACGTGTCCCGACATCCCACCACCCAGCGACCTGAAAAACAGTCACCCGAGGGTGTGAGACACACCGGAGTGTATCCCAGTGGGCACGACGAGCCGAGAAATAGCTAATCGTACCTAGTGGGTACAATAATCTACGGATAGTAGATAAATCCATAGGTAAAGCTGAATAACAATTAGGATCTACAGATAATCAGGAATTCTACAGATAGAACTGAATAAACAGATAATCAAGTATAAGGAGCTGCAGATAACAAATGCTGGAAATCAGGGTATAGCCGTGCAGATATGAATATATGAATAAACAGCAAAACATGCTAGCATATCGAACTATCAGCTATGCATCAACAAAAGAATAGTATGTACTAACCGATGCCACTATTGGTCACGAGGACCTCAGGCGAAGATATCTATGCCGGGCCAATCACAATCACACTGGTTTCCACCTAGCAGAGCTGAACAGCAACCCCGTACCATTGATACAGCCGAGAGGATCCTCGTACCTAAAGGTACAACCGAGAGTTTCCTCGTATCGGTACAGCCAAGGGGCTCCCCGTACCTAGTGATACAGCAATAGGGGAAAAGCTCACGGGTCGACCAGACCCTTTACCGGTAAAGAACGCAATGTGGGGGATCAATCCCACAGCGTACGCGAGTGAACAACAGGTGCACAACCATCACAATGCGAATACTCAAGCTCACGGTCCACAGACCGGGTAATCGGCAACATGCCGGGAATCCCCACAGGGATGCGATGTCTATATATCAATCATAGGATGCATATGTCTGTATATCAATCATGTATCATGCGTATCTGGAATGTAAATACAAGAATAACTCGGCACGAAAGCAGGGTATCAATCAACTGTACTGATAATCAGACGATCAAAAATAGTCCAATAATGTCTATCATCTATGAACAGGGAGCATTTAGGCATAATCATCAAGTAGCATCTATCAATCATGCATGTCGGAACATCGAGTAGTATCTATCGATCAGGATCAATCAATCATGCATATCGGAATATCAACAATATATCGGCTGACAGGAATCAACAGGTATAATCCGATCATGACATCTATGTAACAAGATGTGAAAACTGACAAGCAGCCGTATATCATGTATCTACGGAATCAATGTCTATCGAACAATCATGCGGTATATAGATCAACTCATCAGATATAATCAAGAATAGGAGTACTGACAAGCAGATGTATATGGTGTGACTAAGGAATCACTGTCTATCATGAAACTCATATGGCATAGTCAAGCATAGGGGTACATGATAAAATCTCTAGGGCTAATCTCAAGCACAGGTCTAACAGAGTCAATGTCAATCAGAGGGATCATGATATGTCAAACGAGATCAACATATGTCAAGATATGTCATATAGATATAATCAGTAGGGCAAATCAAAAACAGGGGTCCGACTGGACTAAAGCAACCAGAGGGCCGAATAGATAAAGCCCGGACCGAAGATAACCCACCTGAGTGTAGGCCGATCCACGAACTCCCGCACAGCTACTGGGAGGCTGGTGCTGAACAACTGGGCCCTGATAAGAAGCTATAATCAGTAATAGACTCACACATACCCATCCCGACGGCACGACAGTAACGGGGTGCTTATACGGGACAATATTGCCGATTTACCGCACAAAATCCAATTCTCGATCAACGAGAATCTACTGAACTCTAACAAGATGCCTAGTAGGTGTGTAAACACTGTCTAAAGACAGGTAGCATGTCCAATTTACAATTTGATCCCTAACATCTTCTTAAATTGCATAAAAACTTAACATTATTGCTCGTTTCGGCTCGTTCTCGAAATCCGGGGGTCCAAAAGCTGCGCCGTAACTTTCAGCGCGTTCGTTACGACGAGACGAAGCTCGTGCTCACAAGATTGGGCCGAGACCAGGCCCCAATACAAAGTTGGCCCATAAACATTAGGGTTCCAATTACAACTATTCACCAACTTAACCTATACTTGTCCAAAACCAGAGTTTACTGGAGCATGATGTTAAATAACTGTTAAGGACCATGGTGATCACCTGAGGCTTGCCGGGGACTGGCCGGAACAGTGGCCGGAGCAGCACCCAAATCCGCAAGGAGCACGGTTTGGTTGTCCTTGGAGCAGACCTGGTTCAGACCTGCCACAGAGTGGAGCACCAGATAAAGGAAGGTCCCAGAAGATTCTTGGTCCATGCTGGTTCGAGCCCCGGCGGCCGGAGGCGGCGGCGGCCGGAGACAAGCCCGAAATGATGATTTCGGGTGCAACCATGGAACCAGGCTACAGGAGGGTTCTCTGCCCAAAATAAAATCATGGAACACCTTAAACTCTTATTTAAGGCTTACCTGCAGAGGTGGCCGGAGCCCGGACCGCCGGAGATGGCCGGAGTGGAAGCTCGGAGCAACCTCGGGTGTAGCTGCAGAGATCACACTCCCGACGTCAAAAAGGCCATGCAAGATGATGGGGAAGCTCCACAAGGTCCAATAAGCTCACCTGGGCGGTTTTCCGGTGCCGGGGATCGTCGGCCAGGCGCGGCGGCGAAGCTCAGTTGAAGATTAGTTGGCCGTTAATGGCGGTTTCCGGCCGACTAGCTCCGGGCCGGAGAAACTTGGACCAAAATGGTCCACTCGGTACCAGGAGTCTTCTGGTGGAGTTGGCCGGCGGTGGGAGGCAGCGGCGGCGCCGGACGACCGTGGTCGGCCAAGGTTGAAGAAAACCCGTTTCTAGGGCACGCTCGCCCGGGTCCGATCTTGATCCGATCGTGGTCAGACCTCGTGGAGGTGTTGCAGTCGTCAAGTGGACGAGGTTCAACGGTTCTGATCTTCAGTTGGGCGGCCGGATCACGGTGACGCACGAGATCGGCCAGGATGGCGATAATTCCGGTGACAGCGCTCCCGCCAGCGATGGGGGCGGCGGCAGCGGCTCGGCCTGCACCCGGATGATCTTCTCGATGTCAGGAGCACACTGGTCTTGCCCAATTACCGAAACTAAATCAAAAGTTCCAAGAACTCACCTTCACCGGAGTTTGGAAGGGAGATGGTGCCTCCCGCGGCGGCGCAGGGCGGCGGCCGACGTCGGATCACCCCGGGCTCGGCTGCGGCTTCACCGAGGAGTCCTCAGGTACAGACTTGATCAAGTTGAGCCCCCTCCCAACACCCTCCTCACCAAGACACCCGCGAGCAAGGTGATCATTGAGGTTTTCTCCTCCGGCGACGTGGTGGCGGCCGGTGCGGGGAAACTCCGGGGAGCGCGGCAGAGAAGAGGAGGTTTGTTGAGGGTTGCGGCTAGGGCTACAGGGTTTGGGTTTAGGTTTCGTGTGCAGGGAACCCTAGCTCGGTTATACACCTATATATAGGGTTTGGCAATCTTGCAATTAAGCCCTTCTAGCTTTGCTATTTGCTGTTGGGTCCTCCACAGTAGCTTTCCTTTGCACTTAAGTCCTTCTCCAAGAACAGGCACGCAATTCGAGGCGACTTCAATAGGGTTTCATGTGCAATTGTCACCTTTTTCGCCTTGTTTCACGCTTTTCGAGACAACCGGACTATCAAACTGAAAAACTGACACCGCCACGACGTCCGGCTCGACGAAACCTATCAGGTAGCGATTTTGGTTTGCTAAAATTTAGCTCCATAATTTTTAAATTCCATCTTATACTGTAAATTATACAGTTCGGCACGCTTTACGATACTTTAGGTTCGTCAAATGCAAATTTCGTCAATGCCATTGCGTTCAGAACGATGAAACCGATCAAATCGACTACCTGGTTCACTATGTTCGGATTCCGGACGGTGAATTGGTCAACGTTGCAACCGCCGGAGTCCTTCACTGTTCATCTACAGTAATCACTAATAGCACTGTGCGCACAGGCCACTGTTACATTGGTCGCGGTAATTCACCCGCTTCTTCACTGATTTCAGGAAGATCCGACCGTCAGATCGGAAAGTGCTGAATATGAATCTCGCTCAGTTCGACGAGACGATCGTAACGGTCAACTCGGATTTCTAAGATCATGTCTAGATTGGAAAATAGCGTTTTTGCCTCGTAAATCGTGCAACTTGCACACTGGCGATTGACCATATAGGCCAACAGGGGTCCTTTGAATTCAAAACCAGATCAAAATTCACTTTTAGACTATTTATTAGAAATAAGATATTTCGAGTTTCTACATCACTTACAACTTAAAAGAAGTTTCGTCCCTGAAACTTACAACTTAAAAAAAAGTTTTATTCCCGAGGCTTACAACCTAAAGTCATACTTTATGAAATGCTCAAAACGGTTTATTCGAGAACTACAAGTTAGTCGCAAGGTATCGACAACTCTAAGGCTACTCATTTAAACCCAATCTGATACTCCCCATTACAGGGCAGAGTATTTCCTCAGTTCTTTCGACAGTACGTTGTCTGCAGCCAACGTGCTTACCAAAAGAAAAGCGAAATACCATAGATCTGTCGCCAACATCTAGTTGGGGACGCAACTCCTATCAGAAGGTATATCACATACCTCCCAACACAATCTCAGTGCTAAAAACATAACCTTTATCAAGGATTACTACCACCTCGTGGTCATAAATATCACCATGACTAACTCATAGGAGAGTCCACGTCGGTCCACAAAATCTGTGCAAAAGGTGGGGCCAATTCGAATCCATCTCAAAACAGGTTTACCATCGGGCCCATAGGCTACTGAATTATGACACGGGGACAGCTGGAAAATCAACAACTTTCCCGAGCATCTGGGCTAGTGATGGGGCCGGTGCAAAAATAGCAGTCATCTGCTACGGTGCCATCATTGGCTTTCTCGACAAAAGCGGTGAGCTCCAACCGCAGCAACCGATCCGAGCCTTTTGGCTCCACTGAAACATCAAGCCCATGACACATATCACGGCCATAGCTAACACTGCACCCACAACACCCCCAAAGCCCAGAGTGCGTGCAAATACCATTCGTAACCACAACAACGAGACTCAATAGTGCGTAAACACACCTGAGCTCCTAACCACTATACAAATACCCCGCGCTCTCACGTGGATCACCAGTCATCCTAGGGCTCAATCCTAACCAAATACCTAGGTATCGTGTACCTATGCTCTGATACCATCTAATCTGTCACGCCCCAAGTTTTGAAAAGCAGGCTAAATTTTTTTTTTTTTTTTTTTTTTTTATAAATCAGAGTTCGCAAACCAGGCGTAACAGACCGCCACATGTATAGTAAATTCCCTGCCCAACTGGACAGATCCTTTCCTATACATGCACGGCTAATCATAATCAGTCAATATCAGAGTAGTCTAAACTACGCATGCAAGACTAGTCAATTTATAATAATTAAACTGAAATGCGGAAAATAAAATACACTGACTAAATAAGGGTCGATACTATCGCAATCGTCTCACCAACGTGTCCCGACATCCCATCACCCAGCGACCTGAAAAACAGTCACCCGAGGGTGTGAGACACACCGGAGTGTATCCCAGTGGGCACGACGAGCCGAAAAATAGCTAATCGTACCTACTGGGTACAATAATCTACGGATACTAGATAAATCCATAGGTAAAGCTGAATAACAATTAGGATCTACAGATAATCAGGAATTCTATAGATAGAACTGAATAAATAGATAATCAAGTATAAGGAGCTGCAGATAACAAATGCTGGAAATCAGGGTATAGCCGTGCAGATATGAATATATGAATAAACAGCAAAACATGCTAGCATATCGAACTATCAGCTATGCATCAACAAAAGAATAGTATGTACTAACCGATGCCACTATTGGTCACGAGGACCTCAGGCGAAGATATCTATGCCGGGCCAATCACAATCACACTGGTTTCCACCTAGCAGAGCTGAACAGCAACCCCGTACCATTGATACAGCCGAGAGGATCCTCGTACCTAAAGGTACAGCCGAGAGTTTCCTCGTATCGGTACAGCCAAGGGGCTCCCCGTACCCAGTGATACAGCAATAGGGGAAAAGCTCACGGGTCGACCAGACCCTTTACCGGTAAAGAACGCAATGTGGGGGATCAATCCCACAGCGTACGCGAGTGAACAACAGGTGCACAACCATCACAATGCGAATGCTCAAGCTCACGGTCCACAGACCGGGTAATCGGCAACATGCCGGGAATCCCCACAGGGATGCGATGTCTATATATCAATCATAGGATGCATATGTCTGTATATCAATCATGTATCATGCGTATCTGGAATGTAAATACAAGAATAACTCGGCACGAAAGCAGGGTATCAATCAACTGTACTGATAATCAGACGATCAAAAATAGTCCAATAATGTCTATCATCTATGAACAGGGAGCATTTAGGCATAATCATCAAGTAGCATCTATCAATCATGCATGTCGGAACATCGAGTAGTATCTATCGATCAGGATCAATCAATCATGCATATCGGAATATCAACAATATATCGGCTGACAGGAATCAACAGGTATAATCCGATCATGACATCTATGTAACAAGATGTGAAAACTGACAAGCAGCCGTATATCATGTATCTACGGAATCAATGTATATCGAACAATCATGCGGTATATAGATCAACTCATCAGATATAATCAAGAATAGGAGTACTGACAAGCAGATGTATATGGTGTGACTAAAGAATCACTGTCTATCAGGAAACTCATATGGCATAGTCAAGCATAGGGGTACATGATAAAATCTCTAGGGCTAATCTCAAGCACAGGTCTAACAGAGTCAATGTCAATCAGAGGGATCATGATATGTCAAACGAGATCAACATATGTCAAGATACGTCATATAGATATAATCAGTAGGGCAAATCAAAAACAGGGGTCCGACTGGACTAAAGCAACCAGAGGGCCGAATAGATAAAGCCCGGACCGAAGATAACCCACCTGAGTGTAGGCCGATCCACGAACTCCCGCACAGCTACTGGGAGGCTGGTGCTGAACAACTGGGCCCTGATAAGAAGCTATAATCAGTAATAGACTCACACATACCCATCCCGACGGCACGACAGTAACGGGGTGCTTATACGGGACAATATTGCCGATTTACCGCACAAAATCCAATTCTCGATCAACGAGAATCTACTGAACTCTAACAAGATGCCTAGTAGGTGTGTAAACACTGTCTAAAGACAGGTAGCATGTCCAATTTACAATTTGATCCCTAACATCTTCTTAAATTGCATAAAAACTTAACATTATTGCTCGTTTCGGCTCGTTCTCGAAATCCGGGGGTCCAAAAGCTGCGCCGTAACTTTCAGCGCGTTCGTTACGACGAGACGAAGCTCGTGCTCACAAGATTGGGCCGAGACCAGGCCCCAATACAAAGTTGGCCCATAAACATTAGGGTTCCAATTATAACTATTCACCAACTTAACCTATACTTGTCCAAAACTAGAGTTTACCGGAGCATGATGTTAAATAACTGTTAAGGACCATGGTGATCACCTGAGGCTTGCCGGGGACTGGCCGGAACTGTAACGACCCGGCCCACTAGCAATAATAACTCGTTGGGCCAAACCACAGCCCAAAATGCTTAAGCCCAGTTATTATTACTAGTGTCCATGTCTCATATAAACCCAATCACAATTCCATCCACATCCGATGTGGGACTATTGGGGGCGTCACAGACTCCCCCCGTTTAGGCCTGACGTCCCCGTCAGCCCAAACATACACACAGCAGCCCAAGATCACCAGGCGGTGTGAGACTTGTCTCGCTAGCCCTCCCATCTAGACCCAGGCTCAGCCGAGACTCGCCGCACACTTCCGGCTGGTTATTGGCTCTGATACCAAATATAACGACCCGGCCCACTAGCAATAATAACTCGTTGGGCCAAACCACAGCCCAAAATGCTTAAGCCCAGTTATTATTACTAGTGTCCATGTCTCATATAAACCCAATCACAATTCCATCCACATCCGATGTGGGACTATTGGGGGCGTCACAGGAACAGTGGCCGGAGCAGCACACAAATCCGCAAGGAGCTCGGTTTGGTTGTTCTTGGAGCAGACCTGGTTCAGACCTGCCACAGAGTGGAGCACCAGATAAAGGAAGGTCCCAGAAGATTCTTGGTCCATGCTGGATCGAGCCCCGGCGGCCGGAGGCGGCGACGGCCGGAGACAAGCCCGAAATGATGATTTCGGGTGCAACCATGGAACCAGGCTACATGAGGGTTCTCTGCCCAAAATAAAATCATGGAACACCTTAAACTCTTATTTAGGGCTTACCTGCAGAGGTGGCCGGAGCCCGGACCGCCGGAGATGGCCGGAGTGGAAGCTCGGAGCAACCTCGGGTGTAGCTGCAGAGATCACACTCCCGACGTCAAAAAGGCCATGCAAGATGATGGGGAAGCTCCACAAGGTCCAA
Organism: Tillandsia leiboldiana; assembly: GCA_029204045.2. Lineage (NCBI taxonomy): Eukaryota > Viridiplantae > Streptophyta > Magnoliopsida > Poales > Bromeliaceae > Tillandsia > Tillandsia leiboldiana. The sequence continues at coordinate 436,692 of CM055085.1, forward strand.
TAAGCTCACCTGGGCGGTTTTTCGGTGCCGGGGATCGTCGGCCAGGCGCGGCGGCGAAGCTCATTTGAAGATTAGTTGGCCGTTAATGGCGGTTTCCGGCCGACTAGCTCCGGGCCGGAGAAACTTGGACCAAAATGGTCCACTAGGTACCAGGAGTCTTCTGGTGGAGTTTGCCGGCGGTGGGAGGCAGCGGCGGCGCCGGACGACCGTGGTCGGCCAAGGTTGAAGAAAACCCGTTTCTAGGGCACGCTCGCCCGGGTCCGATCTTGATCCGATCGTGGTCAGACCTCGTGGAGGTGTTGCAGTCGTCAAGTGGACGAGGTTCAACGGTTCTGATCTTCAGTTGGGCGGCCGGATCACGGTGACGCACGAGATCGGCCAGGATGGCGATAATTCCGGTGACAGCGCTCCCGCCAGCGATGGGGGCGGCGGCAGCGGCTCGGCCTGCACCCGGATGATCTTCTCGATGTCAGGAGCACACTGGTCTTGCCCAATTACCGAAACTAAATCAAAAGTTCCAAGAACTCACCTTCACCGGAGTTTGGAAGGGAGATGGTGCCTCCCGCGGCGGCGCAGGGCGGCGGCCGACGTCGGATCACCCCGGGCTCGGCTGCGGCTTCACCGAGGAGTCCTCAGGTACAGACTTGATCAAGTTGAGCCCCCTCCCAACACCCTCCTCACCAAGACACCCGCGAGCAAGGTGATCATTGAGGTTTTCTCCTCCGGCGACGTGGTGGCGGCCGGTGCGGGGAAACTCCGGGGAGCGCGGCAGAGAAGAGGAGGTTTGTTGAGGGTTGCGGCTAGGGCTACAGGGTTTGGGTTTAGGTTTCGTGTGCAGGAAACCCTAGCTCGGTTATACACCTATATATAGGGTTTGGCAATCTTGCAATTAAGCCCTTCTAGCTTTGCTATTTGCTGTTGGGTCCTCCACAGTAGCTTTCCTTTGCACTTAAGTCCTTCTCCAAGAACAGGCACGCAATTCGAGGCGACTTCAATAGGGTTTCATGTGCAATTGTCACCTTTTTCGCCTTATTTCACGCTTTTCGAGACAACCGGACTATCAAACTGAAAAACTGACACCGCCACGACGTCCGGCTCGACGAAACCTATCAGGTAGCTATTTTGGTTTGCTAAAATTTAGCTCCATAATTTTTAAATTCCATCTTATACTGTAAATTATACAGTTCGGCACGCTTTACGATACTTTAGGTTCGTCAAATGCAAATTTCGTCAATGCCATTGCGTTCAGAACGATGAAACCGATCAAATCGACTACCTGGTTCACTATGTTCGGATTCCGGACGGTAAATTGGTCAACGTTGCAACCGCCGGAGTCCTTCACTGTTCATCTACAGTAATCACTAATAGCACTGTGCGCACAGGCCACTGTTACATTGGTCGTGGTAATTCACCCGCTTCTTCACTGATTTCAGGAAGATCCGACCGTCAGATCGGAAAGTGCTGAATATGAATCTCGCTCAGTTCGACGAGACGATCGTAACGGTCAACTCGGATTTCTAAGATCATGTCTAGATTGGAAAATAGCGTTTTTGCCTCGTAAATCGTGCAACTTGCACACTGGCGATTGATCATATAGGCCAACAGGGGTCCTTTGAATTCAAAACCAGATCAAAATTCACTTTTAGACTATTTATTAGAAATAAGATATTTCGAGTTTCTACGCATACCTTCTCCTACATGCAGTTTTCGCCGGCAATTCTTGGTACGGAGAATGGGGATACCAATTTGGGTCTGGAAGCTAAAAGCTCAGAGCGATGGCCTCCTCGCCATGAAGAATAAGAAGCAGCAGCTCTACGCTCCCGTCTTTGCTTCTGCTTCTGCTTCTGCTTCTGCTTCCGCTGGGAACGAAGAAGGGCCGCGCTTTGATTCCAAGGTACACCTTCCGAGATTCTCTCTCCCTTTCTCCTTTCTAGTGTTGTTGTTGCCGTTGCCGTTGCCCCATCATCATTCCAAGCACTACTTCAGATGTCTTCAGTATATCACCACTATTCATCGATACATCTCTTAATAATACAAATTTTCGACTTTCATTTATCTACTACGCCTCCTTAATTTGATATGACTATTCTTTAATTTAATTTAATCTGCATCTCTCTTTTGCTTTGATTTCGGCAACAACCGAGATCGATCTCGCTTCGATATAGTTGATAAGTCATGCAAAGGCGATGGAGGCATACTACAAGTGGTTCAGTGGCGATCTCCCTCTGCTTGTGCCGCCGCAAGCGGTAGCGTCGTCGAGCAGCGGCGCAGCAGCACCGCGGCAACAGGGCGTGGCGAGGACAAGTTTCCGACCCTCACAGCATCGCTGAACAAGTAAGCTCTTCTTTTTTTATTTTAATTGTCAAAATAAATTTAATAATTTGATTTTATTTAGTTAGTAAATGATAGCATATTCGGTCGCTTCCCCGCCTCCGATCTCTGATCCGCCGCCGATGGCCAGATCGTTAAGATCACCAGGGTGCATTCGATTTCTCTAATCCTTAGCTAATTCCGCAATTTATTGTTCAAGATACAATAAAGTTATGCAAAGATTATGAGAAAATAAGTAATGATCTAGATTGACCGATCTTTTCAAATTTTGAGCACAGGCAAACAACTATAAATTGAGAACATTTCTTTGTATTTTTTACTTTTTTATCCTTCCAAAGTGCATTTTTATGCAGATAAATTTATCTAAGAAGGTATTGGAGATCCCTCAATTATAGGCCACATTTCATAATTGATCCCCTACTTTATATGTTTTGGTCAACATCTCCTAAACTTTTGACTATTTTGATTTTGTGAGTTTGAACTGGGGATCCCGTTAAACTTAACATTTTAATTAGTTGTTAGCTCTTAACAGCTAAAATAATCTGCAAGTCTCTCACTGGAAAAGCACATGGAGTAATTAAGTTTAGGGGAATTAACCTTCAATTAACTAAATCCTAATTCAATTAGGTGAAATAACTAGATCAAAGTAAGCAAAAGTTAAGTTGTTGTCAATCAAATAAATAAGTTTGGTGACCTATTTCAAAATAGCCTGAAGTTGGGGTTCGTGCAATTTTTATGATTAAACTATATTCTGCCTCTATAATACATCTTCTAAATTTATATCTCCATACTTGGTTGCAATTCTAATTTTTCAGACCAGTAGTTCTCACATCTTAAGATGATTACAAAGATGCTGCTATGTACTTGGGGATGAAGAAACAACTTTTTACCTGCAAGTGGCATCTTGTGCCATTTATTACATGCACATACTTAAGTGAACTGATAAATGATTTCCTTGGGGTGTATTCTATGCTATTTGCTATTTTGTAATGCTACTATCTTAGCTAATTGTATTTCCCCTTTGTCACTTACAGTATTCATGCCTACATTGTTTTCAAAGACAAGCAATCAGCACATGCAGCTTTGTCTCACAATATAGCACTGGTACATAACTTGATTTATGTCGTGATCAGAAAAATGGATGCAAGGCTTGCTTCTAACTTTATCATATATAATGTATGTTTCATTGCAAATTCCAACATTTTATATTGCAGCAGATGCTGCAACTTATGTTTAATTACCTTTTCCTATTGCACCTCACATAAAAAGAATTAGTCAGACAAGTTAATATGTTGTTTATTAGATCAATCAGAGTTGTCAATCTTCTGCGAATGTCGGACTGGCTTTGAGATAAGTGTGTGCCCCTGATGAGGAGGATGCATCAGGCTGGCATGCACCTTCATAGATCCTTCGGTTTGCAGCAGATCCGTGAATTCACCCTCTTCCATTTACTGTAACAACAACACGCAAGTTAGACACTTAGGTAAAAAGAATTGATTTTAAAACGAGAGGAAAACATGCACACTAAACAACTCCTGTCATGGAAAAGAAGGAAACCAATAAAATTTCTAACAATTTTACAGTTCATTGATTGTTTTCAGAATTCTCCAATGCTAGCTGCACCACTAACTGTTTGGCACCCCTAGCTAAGGTATTGTGGTTTCTATATTGTCTTCTCATAGTTACATAATAAAAAGATTATGGGAGAGAGATATTAGTATTTGCAAACTGTTTGGCAGGTCATCCATGATAGGTTTGGTATTATTGAGGGCTTAATGACCACAGTGCACTCTATTACAGGTGACAATTTATTATTGTGTCTGAACTTGCTGTGCGCATTCATGAAGAAGATTATCTGCGTGTACGTCTAACAAATCGACATTAAGATCATACCTGCCTAATAGATAATGAGAGAGAGGATTACACCATGCATTACAACTATATGCTTATTAAGGTTTCCTAAAAATTCAATTACCCAGTAAGGTCCAGACCAGGGTCAAATAGGTCCTATCTCTGAAAATAATGACTTACAAAACATAATTTGCAAGTATTAAAATACGACATATTTGAGTGGTAAAGTTTTCTTACAAAGAAAGTGCCAACACATTTTTTTTTTTTTTTTTTTTTTTTTTTGAGAGAAAGGTAGCATGCTACCCGCTTCGTTTATTTTTTGAAATAAACTTAGCTAGAAATGTGAAGCAACTAGGCTTCGAACTCGGGTCACGGGTATCAACCACCAAGCCCTTTGCCACATGCACTAGGGACGGTTGATCATTAAGATCATTAAGATTCAACAATAGGGATCCCAAAAAAACCCTAGAAACATCGTAGAGAAGGTTGATTCCTGCGATTGCTCTCTCTCATACCTGGGATCTCGAGATCGATAAAGGAAGAGCACATCTCGGGGCACGATTGAGCCTGGGAATAGCGATCAATCGAGGGCGCGGAGAGGCCGTTGAGGGCTCCGCACAGGGCGCAGTCGACGGCGCGGAGAGGCCGTTGAGGGCGCCGCACAGGGCGCAGGTCCATGACCACTGGTCGAGCTCGCAGTAGGTGTTGAAGTAGCTGTAGCAGATATCGCGGCGGGGGAGGTGTCCCTTTGCGCCGCCTCGGAGTGGCGCTCTAAGGAGTACAGCACGCTCCGCGGTAAATATAAGCGTCTTCAGAGCGACTATACCCTTTTAAAGGGTTGTTACGGTGGTCTCCTTGCTGAGAAGGAGCACACCGACGCTGAGCGGAAGGAAATCCTCGAGAATTTCGAGAAATGTTTGGGTGTCCTGAAGGGCTCCAATCCGGCTGATGTTACTCCAGGCGGCGGTGGGGTTCCTTCTGAGGAAGATCCTGCAGTTCCGTCGGGCTTTTTTGTGACCTGATCGGTCGCCGTCTGGTTCAGACTTTTATATTTTGGTTGCTGTCCCTTAGCCTCTACAATGCTGCTTTCTGTTTACCTGGGACTTCCCCTAGCCTCTACTGTGTTGCTTTCTCTTTAATTTGGTTTCTGTCCCTTAGCCTCGACTATATATTTTGCTACTCGGGTTTCCTAGCTGGGTGTTGTGTAAAAAAGGGTTTGAACAGTTGTAATTTTTTGGATGTGGATAAGTTTTTCTTTATTTTTCTGTTTGGCTTCCTCTTTATTTTTTTGCAATTTCGTTTCTTTTTATATTTTCCTTTTTTTTTTTTATATATAAGGCGATGCAAAAAAAAAAAAGAAAACTCATGTTGATGTTGAGCTTGCCGATAGATAATATTTGTGGAGTCTAAATAGAACCTCTGGTGGAGGCGGCAGGGGCTGGGGTTCTCTAGACTCTAGGGTTTCTTAGTTAACCCTAATGCAACTTATATACTTAGTGTAACAAGATGCTAACTGCCCCTTCCACACTTAATATTTTGAACCAAGTCCTTCACAGAATCTCTGTCTCGCGATAAACTCCCTCTCCATGAATTTGCACGCTTTTTGGAGCATAAAATATAAAGGTCTTTGTGCAAATTACGGCATTTTTCGCTGTTTTCACGCTTTTCGAGGCAGTCGGGTCGTCAAACTGAAAAACAGACACCACCACGACGTCCGGCTCGACGAAATCTATAAAGTAGCGTATTTGGTTCCTCAATTTAATGCCCCTAAAGATGTTTGGCCTATTTAATACAGTAATTTCTACTGTATGGCACGCATCCCGACGCTCCAGAGCCGTCAAACGCAAACTTCGTCAGTGCCATTGCGTTCAGAATGATGAAGCGGTTAAAATCGACTACCTGGACCAATATGTTCGAACTCCAAACGGTCGATTGGCCGATGTTGGACGACGGGAGAATTAATTCAGGATTACTATTCACAACTTAAGTTGTGGGCCCCGCTCGCTTTTTCGCTGATTTCTGGACGATCCGACCGTCAGATCGAGAACATATGAATATCAATCTTTTATGTTTCGACGATACGGTCGCCCTGGTGATCTCAGATTTTCGAGATCAGACCCCGATCAAAAGTCGGTATTTTCGGGCCATAATTGCACTACTAATAACCCATTTTTGCCATTTAAATAATCCAGAAAATTATTTAACTTAGATCTTGGATTTCAAAAATCATGGTTACTACAATATATATATATATATATATATATATATATATATATATATATATATCTTCTAATATATATGTATCTTCTAATAATTGTAGCTAAAAGACTTTATATAGACCTCATTAGTGCAGTTAAACCAAGATTCATAATATTCTTTTATATTGACCTCATTAGTGTGGTTAAAGGACTTTGATTCTGAATACTATTCATGTGTAACATCTAATAATTAACAATAAAGCAAGTTGAATACTATTTCTACTGCTATTAAAAATGTTATCGGCCAAATTTATATCTTTCAGATCTCTATTGATTTTCACAGACTTAATATTGATGTGCAATCATTTAGAGTTACAAAAAAATTTACATCAGATTTAAATGTAAAAGGAACAGAACAACAGTTGAGCAAAACCGCAAAAAGAACCGATACAATTCTCATTTTAGATGATTGTCGTCATGATATACCAGAGGAAACATCGATGGAGACAACATCGCAATCATTGTGAGTACTGCATTTTAAAATCCTTCGTTATTACTATATTAATTTATTTGCTTTCTTTTCCTATTAATAATTATTTAATAATATTTTTTATTTATATATATTAAATTTATTAAGTTGTATTCCAGAAATTTTCAATTAAGTCAGGAAATGCTTTCGAAAAAAAGAGAAAAAAAAGCTTTCAGGTAGATTTTTCTATATCTTTTACTCTATAGTTTTGGGGTTTTTTTTTTTTATGAAACATCCATAAATTTTTTTTTATATTTTTGCAGATGCCTAGAAAACTAAATATATGTTATTATCTAAAATTATAAACAGAACCAAAAAGAGAAAAAAATTGATCAACGTGCAGAAGGAAAAAGTTATATTGTAATCTAAATGTTACATGTGAAAATGTGGGAATTAACTTTTTATAAAAGACTGATTATAATTATATTTAATTTAAATAGATAAAAAAAGGTAAAATATATCATATAAAAAAACTTATTTATGTCGAAATTGATTTTTATTGGTAATAAATGTATGATTAATTGAATCGCTTTTATAGAAATTTTAATAATTTGTAGTTGGATCTCTAATAATATTTTACTTTTTAGAGTAAAATTTTATACTGATATCATAGTAGTAATTAGGCAGTCAACCAAATTACAAAAACAGTTAATTACCTAGAATCCTATCAATTGATCTTTTAAAGAAGAGTTATGCTACCTGTACATTCCAAATGGGGTGTATATTCTACACCTAGTCCATCCTAGAGTTGGTATTCATCCACTCGTCATTTCGAAATGACCAGTGAAATTCACTCCATTCTAGAATGGGTGAGGTGTAAAATGTACACCCCAAATGGAGTGTACATCTAGTATTTTTCTTTAAAGAAAGGCTATATATTTTTATATATGTGACAATTTAATACTTCAAATGTTTATATATTTGATCAATGCATTGGGTAATATAGTAGTACAGCTAACTCTGAACTCTTTAATGCGTGCTTTAGCGAAGCTGATATATCGGATAGTTTATAGTCCTGCACAATTTTAAGGTTCGTCGCGGCCTGGTACCTTCACCGTGCGTGAGGGGCTTAATTCGCAATTTATTTAAAAAATTATGATAGCTCAGAGCAATGGTCTTTGCAATTATTTTTGGGTCTATGCAAAGATGGTCTTTGGTTTATGCAGACAACTCACAATATTTCTATATTGGGTTTTGAAGAGGGTGGAGATTTAATTTAGATGAACTTTTTTGATGAGTTGCTTGGTTCGAAGTACGAGGAGGCTGCTTCGTGCATTGATGTTTTTCAACAGGGGCTCTTGACTTGAAGTGTAGGAATGGGAGCATTGATTGTAGGAGTAGCGGCATTAATTGTGGGGTGTGAGAGGTCTTAAGTGCTGGTGGAGGCTCCTGGAAGGTGTGTCCACCCATTCCTACATCCTACATTTTAGTCCCGCCAGGATGTACCGTATATAAGGACCGATGAGCCTCAGTAAGAATATCCTTCTTCAATTCACCGTCATCTGGAACACACCAACGGCCCCTGAATCGGATAGAGCCATCGGCATGCAACTGATAATCGTCAGTCTGTCCCAGTGCTATCAGCTCCCGAATCTTCTGGAAGGAGGGGTCCGGCTGCTGTCCCTACTTTATGCGATCAAGCAAGGTAGGCTGCACTACCATCGCTAAGAGTCGAGCGGTCGACCCCGAAGGAACGATCTCCAAGTCTAGACGCTGGAACTCAAAAATCAAGCGGTCCTGATCCGTGATCATTAGCAGCTCTGGCGACACGTGCTTTCGGTTTAAGGCATCCGCTACCACGTTGGCCCGATAACTTGTTCGTTGACCGAACATACACGGTCCTTAATGTCAATGCACATTGTACTGTGCGGTTTGTAATAACACTCGGGTTCACAATTCTGTTTCATCCAAACTGCTAAAAATTCTGGTTCATAAAGATACCACACAGGGTATGCGATATAAAGGGTCGACGTACCCTAATTATGATCTTTCAATTCTTTAACAATATTGTTAAAGCGTATTAACGTTCTTACGAACTGACGGACACATTAGAGATAACATCCAAGATCATTATACTTTCAGATCTATTAAAATTTCCATCTGTGCATACAAGCTAACCTTTCAACATAACCGGTCAACTATTCAATCGGGGTTCACTCATTTTAGTAAATAATGAGCAGGAACAGGCTCTACACTCTAGAGATCACCTTTCCGATAATTTCTTCGGAGCATTCAAGCGGTTCGGGAAATTCTCCGCTTTCAATTCATATTCTCATGTGGCATTCATTTCACCACCAGCTTTCAGAACTAAACCTCAGACAGTTAAAAGACGCACAAATGCCTTAAACAGCCTAACAAATTTATCGAACCTCTGGCGACAACTGTTGGTTAAACCTCAGACGATCAGTCTCTTAGCATCATAATGCATGGCAACCCATAGTCACCTTTCGTAACGCTTAAGATATCCGGTTTGGACATGTTGTCCCACCTTACAGCTTAACCCACTTATTTCTATTATTGAATCAGTTGCAAGATCTGGTGAGATCAACGTGGCTATTGGCCGCAAGCTAGGACGAATGTCTACATTAATGACAAATATAATCTGTCCACTATGTACACAACTATCTGAGACCTACCTAAGGTCCGATATGGTCTGGAATATCAATACTGAAACTATAACATCGTTGTCCAAAGACAACCTTGGAAACTAAAATTTAAGTAAGCAGCCAAATAGACCCAATCATGATATTCCCCTTTTACAGGGTGGAGTATTTCCTCAGCTCTTTCGACAGTACGTTGTCTGCAGCCAACGTGCTTATCAAAAGAAAAGTGAAATACCATAGATCTGTCGCCAACAACTAATTGGGGACACGACTCCCACCGAAATCCAATAGAAGGTATGACACATACCTCACAACACAAATCTATGCCGATACTATAACCTCCATCAAGGGTAACTATCACCTCGTGGTCATGAGTGCCACTCTGACCACTCACAAGAATCTAGAACCATATTCCACTGTTCACCATTACCTTAATGCATCACCACTTGCTAACATAGCTCTAGCGACACCAGTCTCAACTCAAACATCGACAGGGGAGATTGCGACCGCAAATCATTTCACACACAATGTCCGAAATTACCACAAATCGAATTCGTTTAACATAGAAATCAAATCCTCAACCTATCATCATCACTCCGTACGTCAGACTCTTCCGTCATATCTCACCATAACAACAGCCACAACGATTACAATTGTTGTATACTCCTAGGAGAAACCGAGTCTTCATTAATTTCGTGCAAAAAGGTAGAGTTTAAATCTGGATCCATCCCAAGTCAGAGTTACAATCGGGCCCATAGATCACCGAATTTAGCCTGTCCATTAACCATGTCCGCGCCAATGCGCTCACTGTTACCATTTCTAACGAAATAATCATGAATTCCAAGCTATTTGCACTGATCAGGGTTGAGACACAACTCAATAAGGACTAATATTTACCAAGTGTCGTCAGAATCATTCCGTCCAAAGCAACAAGATTGCTAACCTCGTAGGCATCCCGATAACTATAATCGGGGAATCTCCAGTAATAGCAGCCACAACATAGTTTTGATAACCACGGCTGCGACAAAAGTACTATATCCAGTGATACGAGGACAACTGGAGGATCACTGACTTCTCCAAGCACCTGGACTAGTGGTGGGGCCAGTGCAACAATAGCAACTATCTAATGCTGAGCCATCTGCTGGACTATCCCAGCAAAAGCGGTGAGCGGTGAGCTGATTCTCTAACCGCTGCCAACAATCCGAGCTCTAAGGCTCCACTGATATATCAAACCCATGGCTCGTACCACAACCGCAGCTAACACTGCACCCACCACGATCACTAAGCCCAGAGCGCGTGCGAACACCGCTCGTAGTCACAACGACAAGACTTGGAAACGACTCATAGTGTGAAAATACACCTGAGCTCCTAACTGCTAGACAATTACCCGCGCTCTCACGTCATAAGTCATCCTAGGGTTCATCCTAACCAGAACCTAATCATTTTTCCTAGGTACCGTGTACCTATTGCTCTGATACCATAAAATCTGTCACGCCCCGAGTTTTGAAATCCAGTCTAAATTTTTTTTTTTTTTTTTTGAAGAAATCAGAGTTTGCAAATTGGGCGTAACAGACCGCCACACATATAGGAAATCCCCTATCCCAATGGACAGAGTCTTTCCTATACATGCACGGCTAGGCGAATACAATAATCATCAATCAGAGAGCAATAAATATCTCAACTAACAATAACTAATCAACATGAATAAACCAAGTTAAATCATGCTAATATCAATCTGAATATCCCACAAAATAGGAGCTGAAAACTATCAAATGGAAGTCAGCTACAATCATCGAGGATCTCAATCATCAATAAATATCATCAGGGGGACAACTCTATTGTGACGGCCTCACTCGATCGTCCCGACATCCCTCCACCCGACGGACCTGGAAAATGGTCACCCAGGGGGTGTGAGATACACTGTACATGTATCCCAGTGGGCACGACGAGCCGAGAAATAGCTAATCGTACCTACTGGGTACTAAAATCTGCGGATAGTAATAATCGATGGGTAAAGCTGAAATAACAGATAATGTCTACTAAAAATCAAATGATCCACAGATAAGACTGAATAGACAGATAATCAAGCATAAGGAAGCTGCAGGTAATAAATGCTGGAATCAGGGTATAATAGTAATAATCAAGCATAAGGAATCTGCAGGTAATAAATGCTAGAATCAGGGTATAATAGTAATAATCAAGCGTAAGGAATCTGCAGGTAATAAATGCTGGAATCAGGGTATAACTGTAATAATCAAGCATAAGGAATCTGCAGATAAATAATGCTGGTAATCATGACATAACTGAAAAATCAAGCATAACTGAGCAGCGAAGGTACAAGGTAAATAGCTACAAGTGACAGTGCAAGCTGAGAATGATGCGTCAAAAATAGAAATCCAAGTATCCAATCATATGCCATTATTGGTCTCACAGAACCTCAGGCAATACCACCGATCAGCACCCCATCCGCTGACAATAACCCGACACTCACAGATGCAATCGGGCTCACGGGTCTCATCTCTAGACCACTTTACCGGTAAAGAACAATCTCCACGGGGAGCGACCCCGGCCATGTTCGTGAAGTACAGCAGTGCGTGGCAAATCATAATGCTCAATCTCACGGTCTAGTGACCGGGTAGTCGGCAACATGCCGAGATCCCAACCGGGAATCATCAATCTATATCTATCAATCAGGATCAATCATGCATATCTGAATAAAGCAGTATGACGAGTGACATGAAACTAACAGAAATAATCGATCATGACATCTATACACCAAGATATGAAAGCTGACAAGCAGATGTATATAAATATAGTGTGTCTAAGGGATCAATGTCTAGAGAAATCAATAGCTGTCAAGATAGGTCATATAGATAAAATCAACAGGGCTAATCAAAAACAGGTGTCCGACTGGACTAAAGCAACCAGAGGGCCGAAAAGATAAAGCCCGGACCGAAGATAACCCACCTGGATGTAGGCAGATCCTCGAACTCCCGCTCTGCTACTGGGAGGCTGGTGCTGAACAACTGGGCCCTGAATACACAGCTATAATCAGTAATAAACTCACACATACCCCTCCCGACGACACAACAGTAACGGAAAGCTAAAACGGGACAATATCGCTGATTTACCGAACAAAAATCCGATTCCCGATCAACGAGAACCTACGGAATCCTAACAAGATGCCCAGTAGGCATGAAAGCACTGTCTAAAGACAGCCCGTGTGTCCAAATTGCATTTAGGTCCATAACATATCTTAATTTGCATAAAAACACTAACATTATCGCTTGTTTCGACTCGTTCTTGAAATCCGAGAATCCCAAAAACAGCGCCGTAAGTTTCAGCGCGTTTGTTTCGACAAGACGAAGGCCGTGCTCACAGGTTTGGGCTGGCACGGGGCCCGAGGGCAAAGTTGGCCCATAAACTATTTTAGCTCTATATGCAACTTGCAACATCTTAATATTTACTTGATCCTTTAAGCAGCTAACTGGAGCACAGTGTTAAACATGGACTTGGGGCAGTGGTGCTTACCTGAGGCGCGCCGGAGGCCGGCCGGAAAACGTGCCGGAGCAAAGTGGTGCTCCAACCAAAGCAACCCAAGGCTCGGGTTGGGTTCACTTGGGACAAACCAGGCTCAGATCTGCCCCAGAGGTGAGCATCAGTGAAAAGGGGGTCCCAGATGATGTCTGGTTCAGGCCAGGTCAAGCGCCGGCGGCCGGAGGCGGCGGCGGCCGGAGGCAAGCCCGAAATGGGTGGCTCGGGTGCAAGATTGGAAACCCAATTACAGAGGTGCCCTGGCCCAAACAAAAATAACGGGAATCTTACAACGAGTATTTAGCGCTCACCTGGGCAAGTGGTCGGAGCCCGAGACGCCGGGGATGGCCGGAGGTGAAGATCGAAGCCAATTCGGGTGCAACCTTGAAGATCAAAAATCCGACGTTAAGAGTGCCATGCAAAGCCTCCATCGACCTCAAAACGATGAAGTAGGCCTACCTGGGTGGTTGTCCGGTGACGGGAGGCCACGGTGACGCAGGACGGCGATGATCGGCCAAGGGGGAGAAAGTCCGGTTTCTAGGGCTGGCTCGCGCGGTCCCGATCTTGATCCGATCATCCTAAGTTTTGGTGGAGAGGTGGCAGTCGACGAGAGGGAGCGATCCAACGTTTCTGATCTCACGTTTGACGGTCGGATGACGACGGCGCTAGAGATCGGCCGAAATAGTGATTTCCGGCAACAAGGTTCCCCGGCCGGTTAGCCGGAGCACCGGAGGCCTCGGAGCTACACGAGGATGATCCTCAGGAGGTCAGAAACACGGTGCTGGAGTCCTTAGAAGAATTAAAACTCGAAACCTCCATGAACTTACCTCGCCGGAGTTCGGAAGGAGAATAGTGTCTCCCGCGGCGGCGCGCGGCGGCGGCTGGGGACGGGTCCACCACAGCTCGGTCGCGGCTTCACGGAGGACTCCACCGGACAAGGTCTTGATCGCCTAGGACCCTCTCGATCACCTTCCTCTCCAAGCACCCGAGATCAAGATGAGTTCTTGATCCCTTCTTCTCCGACAAGGGAGAGGTGGCGGCCGGTGCGGGGAGGTTCCGGGGAGCGCGGCAGAGAGGGGGAGGTTGTTGGAGGGTGCGGCTAGGGCATAGGCTTCAGGGTTTAGGGATGTAGAGAAGCCCTAGCTCGTGAGGGGGTTTATATATAGGATCTTGTACGTTTGCGTTTTAGCCCTCAATCTTCCAATATTTGGAACTCAGTTCCTCACAGCATCTCTTATTCACAACTAGGTCCCTCTCCATAGAGGTGGCACGCAAAACAAGACATAAATACAGGGGGTTTTGCGCAAAATGCAGCCTTTTTTAGTGTTTTTCACGCTTTTCGAGACTCTAGGGTCGTCAAACGGAAATTCCGTCAGCGCCACTGCGTTCAGAACGACGAAACCGTTCAAATCGACTATTTGAAGTGCTATGATCGGTTTCCGGATGGCGAATTGGCCAAAGTTGGCACTTGGGAATTTCGAAAAATAGGGTTTACGGTTCAACTTACTGTTCCAAAGCACTATTCACTTAAGTCGCGGGTCCCGCCCGCTTCTTCGCTGATTTCTGAAAGATCCGACCGTCGGATCTAAACTTGCTTAATATCGTTCTCGATCGGTTCGACGAGACGGTCGTACTGGTGATCTCGGATTTTCGAGATTAGGCTCGGATTGAAAAGCGACACTTTAGCCTCGTAAACTGTGCAATTACACAGTGGAAAAAGGGGTCAACTGGATATTTCATTCTTTTCCCCTTTATTTATTTACAATAAAATTCAAGTTTTTACATCTCTACCACCTAAAATGAAGTTTCCTCCCCGAAACTTGGTACAACTAGGAATCAAATAAATGGGGGTAACGCTCCATCATGGCTGACTCGCGTTCCCATGTGGCTTCACGCTACTCGTGGTTCTCCCATTGCACCTTGACGTAGGGGATCGATCTACTCCTCAGCTTCTTTTCATCTCGAGCCAGGATCTTCAGAGGTGTCTCATCATAACTCAGATCCTCGCGAAGCTGAACGGCGGTAGGGTTGATCACATGTGAAGGATCCCTGATGTACTTCCGTAGCATGGAGACGTGGAAGACGTTATGCACCCGGGCGAGGCTAGGAGGAAGAGCCAGTCGATAAGCCACAGGACCAACACGCTCTAGTATCTCAAATGGACCGACAAATCGAGGACTGAGCTTGTTGCGGATCCCAAAACGCTTGATTCCTCGAGTTGGTGACACCTTCAGTAGGACGTGGTCACCAACTTGGAACTCCAAGTCTCGTCGTCGTTGGTCCGCATAGCTCTTCTGTCTGCTCTGCGCGGTCAGCAACTGCTGCCTTGCTACCCACACTCTGGCCTCTGCATCCTCAAGTAGCTCTGGCCCGATAACACGACGCTCACCGACGTCATCCCAACAGATGGGGGAACGACATCGGCGCCCGTACAGTGCCACATAAGGAGCCATACCGATACTCGCCTGATAGCTGTTGTTGTAGGCGAACTCCGCCAAGGGAAGATACCGGTACCATCCGTCTCCGTACTCAAGTATACAGGCTCTCAGCATATCCTCCAACGTCTGAATGACTCGCTCAGACTGCCCGTCACTCTGAGGGTGGAAAGCGGTACTGAACTTCAGCTTCGTACCCATAGCTTCCTGCACATTCCTCCAGAACTGAGACACAAAGCGAGTGTCCCTATCCGAAACGATCGATGCCGGAGTGCCATGAAGTCGCACGATCTCTTCAATATAGAGCTGGGCGAGTTGATCACGGGTCCACGTCGTGTGTATCGGCAGAAAGTGGGCCGACTTTGTGAGTCGATCCACAATGACCCATATAGCATCGTGGCCTCGCTGGGATCGAGGCAGACCGGTAACGAAGTCCATCGTGATCTGCTCCCACTTCCAAACTGGTACAGAAAGCGGTTGCAGTTTTCCCGCCGGTCTATCGTGTTCCGCCTTCACCTGCTGGCAAACTAGGCACTGCGCCACATGGTTCGCTACGTCAGCCTTCATCCCAGGCCACCAGTAGTGCTGTTTCAGATCCCGGTACATTTTAGTCCCGCCAGGATGTACCGTATATAAGGACCGATGAGCCTCAGTAAGAATATCCTTCTTCAATTCACCGTCATCTGGAACACACCAACGGCCCCTGAATCGGATAGAGCCATCGGCATGCAGCTGATAATCGTCAGTCTGTCCCAGTGCTATCAGCTCCCGAATCTTCTGGAAGGAGGGGTCCGACTGCTATCCCTCCTTTATGCGATCAAGCAAGGTAGGCGGCACTACCATCGCTAAGAGTCGAGCGGTCGACCCCGAAGGAACGATCTCCAAGTCTAGACGCTGGAACTCAGAAATCAAGCGGTCCTGATCCGTGATCATTAGCAGCTCTGGCGACACGTGCTTTCGGTTTAAGGCATCCGCTACCACGTTGGCCCGATAACTTGTTTGTTGACCGAACATACACGGTCCTTAATGTCAATGCACATTGTACTGTGCGGTTTGTAATAACACTCGGGTTCACAATTCTGTTTCATCCAAACTGCTAAAAATTCTGGTTCATAAAGGTACCACACAGGGTATGCGATATAAAGGGTCGACGTACCCTAATTATGATCTTTCAATTCTTTAACAATATTGTTAAAGCGTATTAACGTTCTTACGCACTGACGGACACATTAGAGATGACATCCAAGATCATTATACTTTCAGATCTATTAAAATTTCCATCTGTGCATACAAGATAACCTTTCAACATACCCGGTCAACTATTCAATCGGGGTTCACTCATTTTAGTAAATAATGAGCAGGAACAGGCTCTACACTCTAGAGATCACCTTTCCGATAATTTCTTCGGAGCATTCAAGCGGTTCGGGAAATTCTCCGCTTTCAATTCATATTCTCATGTGGCATTCATTTCACCACCAGCTTTCAGAACTAAACCTCAGACAGTTAAAAGACGCACAAATGCCTTAAACAGCCTAACAAATTTATCGAACCTCTGGCGACAACTGTTGGTTAAACCTCAGACGATCAGTCTCTTAGCATCATAATGCATGGCAACCCATAGCCACCTTTCGTAACGCTTAAGATATCCGGTTTGGACATGTTGTCCCACCTTACAGCTTAACCCACTTATTTCTATTATTGAATCAGTTGCAAGATCTGGTGAGATCAACGTGGCTATTGGTCGCAAGCTAGGACGAATGTCTACATTAATGACAAATATAATCTGTCCACTATGTACACAACTATCTGAGACCTACCTAAGGTACGATATGGTCTGGAATATCAATACTGAAACTATAACATCGTTGTCCAAAGACAACCTTGGAAACTAAAATTTAAGTAAGCAGCCAAATAGACCCAATCATGATATTCCCCTTTTACAGGGTGGAGTATTTCCTCAGCTCTTTCGACAGTACGTTGTCTGCAGCCAACGTGCTTATCAAAAGAAAAGTGAAATGCCATAGATCTGTCGCCAACAACTAATTGGGGACATGACTCCCACCGGAATCCAATAGAAGGTATGACACATACCTCACAACACAAATCTATGCCGATACTATAACCTCCATCAAGGGTAACTATCACCTGGTCGTCATGAGTGCCACTCTGACCACTCACAAGAATCTAGAACCATATTCCACTGTTCACCATTACCTTAATGCATCACCACTTGCTAACACAGCTCTAGCGACACCAGTCTCAACTCAAACATCGACAGGGGAGATTGCGACCGCAAATCATTTCACACACAATGTGCGAAATTACCACAAATCGAATTCGTTTAACATAGAAATCAAATCCTCAAGCTATCATCATCACTCCGTACGTCAGACTCTTCCGTCATATCTCACCATGACAACAGCCACAACGATTACAATTGTTGTATACTCCTAGGAGAAACCGAGTCTTCATTAATTTCGTGCAAAAAGGTAGGGTCTAAATCTGGATCCATCCCAAGTCAGAGTTACAATCGAGCCCATAGATCACCGAATTTAGCCGGTCCATTAACCATGTCCGCGCCAATGCGCTCACTGTTACCATTTCTAACGAAATAATCATGAATTCCAAGCTATTTGCACTGATCAGGGTTGAGACACAACTCAATAAGGACTAATATTTACCAAGTGTCGTCAGAATCATTCCGTCCAAAGCAACAAGATTGCTAACCTCATAGGCATCCCGATAACTATAATCGGGGAATCTCCAGTAATAGCAGCCACAACATAGTTTTGATAACCACGGCTGCGACAAAAGTACTATATCCAGTGATACGAGGACAACTGGAGGATCACTGACTTCTCCAAGCACCTGGACTAGTGGTGGGGCCAGTGCAACAATAGCAACTATCTAATGCTGAGCCATCTGCTGGACTATCCCAGCAAAAGCGGTGAGCGGTGAGCTGATTCTCTAACCGCTGCCAACAATCCGAGCTCTAAGGCTCCACTGCCAACAATCCCGCCCGCTTCTTCGCTGATTTCTGGAAGATCCGACCGTCGGATCTAAACTTGCTTAATATCGTTCTCGATCGGTTCGACGAGACGGTCGCACTGGTGATCTCGGATTTTCGAGATTAGGCTCGGATTGAAAAGCGACACTTTAGCCTCGTAAACTGTGCAATTACACAGTGGAAAAAAGGGTCAACTGGATATTTCATTCTTTTCCCCTTTATTTATTTATAATAAAATTCAAGCTTTTACAAGATATTTTATAAAAAAATATATTTTTGAAAAGTAAACATCACAAAAATAAAAAAATAATTAATTAAAATACTTTTTACTAATTTAGTCATTAATTTAAAAAAAAATTAGAATTACAAGTTACGCATTAATTTAAAAAGTTTAAATTTTAAAAAAAATAGAATTATAATTTAGACATTAATTTAAAAAGAGAGACGCAGATTAAATTAAATTAAAGAATAGTCATATCAAATTAAGGAGGCGTAGTAGATAAATGAAAGCCGAAAATTTGTATTATTAAGAGATGTATCGATGAATAGTGGTGATATACTGAAGCCATCTGAAGTAGTGCTTGGAATGATGATGGGGCAACGGCAACGACAACAACAACACTAGAAAGGAGAAAAGGAGAGAGAATCTCGGAAGGTGTACCTTGGAATAATTATAATCAGTCTTTTATAAAAAGTTAATTCCCATATTTTTCACATGTAACATTTAGATTACAATATAACTTTTTCCTTCTGCACGTTGATCAATTTTTTTCTCTTTTTCATTATGTTTATAATTTTAGATAATAACATATATTTAGTTTTCTAGGCATCCGCAAAAATATAAAAAAGATTTTATGAATGTTTCATAAAAAAAAAAAAAACCCCAAAACTATAGAGAGTATCTAAAGTTTTATGGAGACTGAAAAAGATCCGTTGGGTGGCCATCTTTATTGCACTTCGTACTATCGTGTGGGCCCTACAGATAGATTTTTCAGAATATGCTCTCAGAATAGTACAACGCCGGTACTCTGCAGACGCGATACGTACACCATTCACCACAAATCTTAAAACTATACACGGAGATTTTAAAATTAAAATTTAATTTACAAAATATATTTTATACAATTTACAACGTCTCCTTATCAAAAACTAGTTAAGTAATCCGTACGGCGAAAAAATTATATCAGATTAAATTATATTTTTTTATAATTAATAACAGTATTTTTTATTAAATATACATAAAATATATAAAATATATATATTTGAATTTGTATAAATTTATAACTTTCTGTCATTATTAGTAGCCTGTAATAATATAATTATTTTCATTCAAATAATTGTGTACTGTTTTGAAGTTCTATTCATATTTTGTAGTTCCGTAGGACCTGCATCTATTAAGACTTAAAAAAAAAACACTATTATTTGAATTTTTGAAAATATTAAAATTTTAGTATTGTTAAGATTTTAATATATTGCAACAATATATTAAAAAATATGCTTCCTCAAATTGTTCAAGTGTCATTCTTAGTTGCTTCCTCAAGTTGCCTTGGAAGACTATTGCTTAATGTCTCTGTATATATATGTACATGCTATCATAATTTTTTAAATAAATTGCGAATTAAGCCCCTCACGCACGGTGAAGGTACCAGGCCGCGACGAACCTTAAAATTGTGCAGGACTATAAACTATCCGATATATCAGCTTCGCTAAAGCACGCATTAAAGAGTTCAGAGTTAGCTGTACTACTATATTACCCAATGCATTGATCAAATATATAAACATTTGAAGTATTAAATTGTCACATATATAAAAATATATAGCCTTTCTTTAAAGAAAAATACTAGATGTACACTCCATTTGGGGTGTACATTTTACACCTCACCCATTCTAGAATGGAGTGAATTTCACTGGTCATTTCGAAATGACGAGTGGATGAATACCAACTCTAGGATGGGCTAGGTGTAGAATATACACCCCATTTGGAATGTACAGCTAGCATAACTCTTCTTTAAAAGATCAATTGATAGGATTCTAGGTAATTAACTGTTTTTGTAATTTGGTTGACTGCCTAATTACTACTATGATATCAGTATAAAATTTTACTCTAAAAAGTAAAATATTATTAGAGATCCAACTACAAATTATTAAAATTTCTATAAAAGCGATTCAATTAATCATACATTTATTACCAATAAAAATCAATTTCGACATAAATAAGTTTTTTTATATGATATATTTTACCTTTTTTTATCTATTTAAATTAAATATAATTATAATCAGTCTTTTATAAAAAGTTAATTCCCACATTTTCACATGTAACATTTAGATTACAATATAACTTTTTCCTTCTGCATGTTGATCAATTTTTTTCTCTTTTTGATTCTGTTTATAATTTTAGATAATAACATATATTTAGTTTTCTAGGCATCTGCAAAAATATAAAAAAAAATTTATGGATGTTTCATAAAAAAAAAAAACCCCAAAACTATAGAGTAAAAGATATAGAAAAATCTACCTGAAAGCTTTTTTTTCTCCTTTTTTTCGAAAGCATTTCCTGACTTAATTGAAAATTTCTGGAATACAACTTAATAAATTTAATATATATAAATAAAAAATATTATTAAATAATTATTAATAGGAAAAGAAAGCAAATAAATTAATATAGTAATAACGAAGGATTTTAAAATGCAGTACTCACAATGATTGCGATGTTGTCTCCATCGATGTTTCCTCTGGTATATCATGACGACAATCATCTAAAATGAGAATTGTATCGGTGCTTTTTGCGGTTTTGCTCAACTGTTGTTCTGTTCCTTTTACATTTAAATCTGATGTAAATTTTTTTGTAACTCTAAATGATTGCACATCAATATTAAGTCTGTGAAAATCAATAGAGATCTGAAAGATATAAATTTGGCCGATAACATTTTTAATAGCAGTAGAAATAGTATTCAACTTGCTTTATTGTTAATTATTAGATGTTACACATGAATAGTATTCAGAATCAAAGTCCTTTAACCACACTAATGAGGTCAATATAAAAGAATATTATGAATCTTGGTTTAACTGCACTAATGAGGTCTATATAAAGTCTTTTAGCTACAATTATTAGAAGATACATATATATTAGAAGATATATATATATATATATATATATATATATATATATATATATATATATTGTAGTAACCATGATTTTTGAAATCCAAGATCTAAGTTAAATAATTTTCTGGATTATTTAAATGGCAAAAATGGGTTATTAGTAGTGCAATTATGGCCCGAAAATACCGACTTTTGATCGGGGTCTGATCTCGAAAATCTGAGATCACCAGGGCGACCGTATCGTCGAAACATAAAAGATTGATATTCATATGTTCTCGATCTGACGGTCGGATCGTCCAGAAATCAGCGAAAAAGCGAGCGGGGCCCACAACTTAAGTTGTGAATAGTAACCCTGAGTTAATTCTCCCGTCATCCAACATCGGCCAATCGACCGTTTGGAGTTCGAACATATTGGTCCAGGTAGTCGATTTTAACCGCTTCATCATTCTGAACGCAATGGCACTGACGAAGTTTGCGTTTAACGGCTCTGGAGCGTCGGGATGCGTGCCATACAGTAGAAATTACTGTATTAAATAGGCCAAACATCTTTAGGGGCATTAAACTGAGGAACCAAATACGCTACTTTATAGATTTCGTCGAGCCGGACGTCGTGGTGGTGTCTGTTTTTCATTTTGACGACCCGACTGCCTCGAAAAGCGTAAAAAACAGCAAAAAATGCCGTAATTTGCACAAAGACCTCTATATTTTATGCTCCAAAAAGCGTGCAAATTCATGGAGAGGGAGTTTATCGCGAGACAGAGATTCTATGAAGGACTTGGTTCAAAATATTAAGTGTGGAAGGGGCAGTTAGCATCTTGTTACACTAAATATATAAGTTGCATTAGGGTTAACTAAGAAACCCTAGAGTCTAGAGAACCCCAGCCCCTGCCGCCTCCACCAGAGACTTCTCCTCTCCCTCTGCGTCCCTTCCTGGCGTTATGCCGCCGGCCGCCGTCGTCCCACGCCGGAGAAGAAGAAGAAGACAAGGAAGCTTCTTCTCTCGGGTTGTTGGTGAGGAGGGTGCTTGGGAAGGACCCAAGTTGATCAAACCTTTTTCCTGTGGAGTCCTCTGTGAAGCCGCAACGGAACCCGGGGTGAACCGACGCCAGCCGCCGTGCGCCGCCGCGGAGGTTGTCTTCTTCCTTGGTTTTTCGGCGAGGTAAGAAGGTTGAAAACTTTTCGTTTATAGTGGCCTTTGAACCCAACCATCTTGTTCTTAACGTCGAGTGGCACGTCTCTGTGAAGTTCGGTCCATCGCCGTCCACCCCATCGCCGGCGGGAGCGACTTCTTGCCGGAAGTGCAATTTCCGGCCAGATCTGCGGCCGAGCTTTTTCCGACCGTTGAAACTCAAATCAGAGACGTTGGGATTGATCTCCTCGTCGACTGAAACCTACTCCCGAAGTTTGGGGATCATCGGGCAAGGATCCAAGTCGATCGAGCCTGCCCTAGGTTCGGGCAAAAGTGGTCCTCCACCGATCTTCGCCGTCCGGCGCCGTCGCTCACCCGCGCCGCCGGCCACGACCTCAGCAAGCTCCGTGGAGCCGACGGGAACATCTTGGTCCAAGTTGCGCCGGTCCAGGAGCCGCCGGCCGGAATCCGCCATTAGAGACCTTCTTCTTCACCGAGCTTGGGGTTGATCTCGAGCTCCGGCGATCGCCGCCGCTCCCAGTCGCCGTATGGTGGCCCAGGTGAGTTACTTGGACACTTAGAGAGCTTCTCATCAAGTTGCATGGAGCTTTTAACGTATGGTTTCTCTCTGCTGTAGTTGCACCCATCGTTGCAACCGAGCTCGGGCTCCGGCCGCCGCCGACGCCTCTGGACTCCGGCCACCTACCCAGGTGAGTCGTTTACACCTTATTAAAGGTTTCCATAAAGTTGTTTTAGATAAATAACCCCTGTGATTAAAGTTGGTCCAACTATCCATTTGAATGGGTTTTGTGGGTGTTTCTCGGCCGTTGCCGGCCGCCGCCGCCGTGCCTGACTTGGTCTGGACCTCTTCTGTCACGCCCCGAGTTTTAAAAATCAGGTCTGAAATTTTTTTTTTTTTTTTTTTTTTTTGAATAAATCAGAGTTTGCAAAACGGGCGTAACAGACCGCCACACATATAGGAAATCCCCTATACATGCACGGCTAGGCTAATCCAAACATCAATCCGAGATCAATCAACATCTAAACTAAACAATGACTAATCAGTAGGAATAATCCAAATAGACATGCTAACATCAATCTGAAATATCGAATAAACTGAAAGCTGAAATAACATAAAGGAAAGTCAGCTACAGATCATCGGGGATCTCAATCATCAATCTATATCATCAAGGGGACAGCTCTATCGTGACAGCCTCACCGGATCGTCCCGACACCCCTCTACCCGAACGACCTGAAAAACAGTCACCCGAGGGTGTGAGACACACCGGAGTGTATCCCAGTGGGCACGACGAGCCGAGAAATAGCTAATCGTACCTACTGGGTACAATAATCTGCGGATAGTAATAATCAAGGGGTAAATCTGAAATAACAGATAAGATCTACTGCTAATCAATAATCCACAGACGAAACTGAATAGGCAGATAATCAAGCACAAGGAAACTGCAGGTAATAAATGCTGGAATAAAATCAGGGTATAGCTATAGTAATCAAGCATACGAAACTGCAGATAAATAATGCTGGAGATCTGGACAAAACTGAAATAATCAAGCATAAGGAATCTGCAGGCAATAAGTGCTGGAAAATCAGGGTATAGCTATAATAATCAAGCATAAGAAACTGAGAATGATGCGTCAAAAATAGAAATCCAAGTATCCATCATAAGCCATTATTGGTCTCACAGAACCTCAGGCAATACCACCGATCCGCACCCCATCCGCTGACAATAACCCGGCACTCACAGATGCAATCGGGCTCACGGGTCCAATCTCCAGACCACTTTACCGGTAAAGAACACAACGACGGTGGCCAAACCGTCAGTGTACGTGAAGTACAACAGTGCGTGGTAAATCATAATGCTCAATCTCACGGTCTAGTGACCGGGTAGTCGGCAAACCTGCCGAGATCCCCTCAGGGAAGCAACTATCTGTCTGTATATAAATCATGGGTCGATCATGCATATATGAATATATAAGCCAGTATCTCTGGATATAAACGCAGTATAACAAAGGGGCATATATGATAGAAATCAACAGGCGTGATCAGACCCTGAACATCTACTGTACTGGGATATAAACTGACGAGCAGGTATACAGGATATATCCAATAAGACCAATGTCTATCAGGAAAGATCATATGGCATATAGACAAAATCATCAGGACTAAATCAAGAATATAAAGCAAGTATCCTAAGTGACAGGAAATATCAGGCATAATCAGAATCGTGACATCTATGTACCAAGATATAAAAGCTGACAACCAGGTGTACATGATATGTCTAAAGAAATCAATGTCTGTCAAGATAGGTCATATGACATATAGATAAAATCAGCAGGGCTAATCAAAAACAGGTGTCCGACTGGACTAAAGCAACCAGAGGGCCGAAAAGATAAAGCCCGGACCGAAGATAACCCACCTGAATGAAGGCAGATCCTCGAACTCCCGCACAGCTACCGGGAGGCTGGTGCTGAACAGCTGGGCCCTGAATAAGAAGCTGTAATCAGTAATAGACTCACACATACCCATCCCGACGACACGACAGTAGCGAAATGCTTATACGGGATACTATCGTCGATTTATCGCACGGGATCCGATTCCCGATCAATGAGAACCTACTGAACTCTAACAAGATGCCTAGTAGGTGTGTACACACTGTCAAAAGACTGCCATCATGTCCCATTTACAATTTGACCCATAATAATTTCTTAATCTGCATAAAAACCTAACATTATCGCTCGTTTCGGCTCGTTCTTGAAATCCGGGGGTCCAACAGCTGCGCCGTAACTTTCAGCGCGTTCGTTATGACGAGACGAAGCCCGTGCTCACAGGATTGGGCCGAGACCAAGCCCATTTACAAAATTGGCCCATAATCATTAGGGTTCCAATGACAACTATGCACCCACATTACTTATACAAGACCAAAACCAGAGTTTAATGGAGCATGGTGTTAGATAACTGTTAAGGATCATGGTGCTCACCTGAGGCTTGCCTGAGCTTGGCCGGAACAGTGGCCGGAGCAGCACCACCCAAATTGCCCAAGCTCGGGTTGGGTGTTCTTGAGCAGCACAGGTGCAGACCTGTTACCAAGTGGAGCATCTGGTAAATGAAGGTCCCAGAAGTTTCTTGGTCCATGTTGGGTCGAGCCCCGGCGGCCGGAGGCGGCGGCGGCCGGAGACAAGCCCGCAATGATAGCTTAGGGTGCAACAATGGAACTAAGCTATGGGGGTGCCCCCAGACCTGAAATAACATCGTGGGGAACTTATATTAAACATTTAGAGCTTACCTGTGAGGTTGGCCGGAGCCCGAGACGCCGGGGATGGCCGGAGGTGAAGCTCGGATGCAGCCTCGGGTGCAACTACAGAGATCAAGGTCCGAACGTTAAAACCTCCATGCAAGATGATGGTCAAGCTCCAAAAGGTCCAAGAAGCTTACCTGGGCGGTTTTCCGGTGCCGGGGAGCGCCGGCACGGCGCGGCGGCGGAGCTCGGTGGAGCTCCAATGGCCTTTAATGGCAGCTTCCGGCCGACGTGCTCCGGATGACCCCGATCTTGATCCGATCGTGCTCTAACCTTGTGGAGGTGTTGCAGTCGTCAAAAGAGCCAGATTCAACGACGCTGATCTGTTTCTTGACGGTCGGATGACGGCGGCGCACGAGATCGGCCAAGAAGGCGATAATCCCGGTGACAGCGCTCCCGCCGGCGATCGGGACGGCGGCAGCGGCTCGGCCTGCACCCGGGTGATCTTCTCGATGTCAGGAGCACACCGGATATGCCCACAAGCCGAAACTAAATAAAAAGTTCCATAACTCACCTTCACCGGAGTTTGGAAGGAGAAGGTCGTCGCCGAGGGCGGCGTTCGGCGGAGGCCGGTTGCGGTTTCACCTCAGCTAGGTTGCGGCTCCCAGGGAAACTCCTCAGGCAGGAACTAGATGCCCCAGGACCTTCCCGAGTACCCTCCCCTTCAAGCACCCGAGATCAAGGTGCTCCTTGATGCTTTCTTCTCCGGCGATGGGGGGGGGCGGCGGCCGGTGCGGGGAAGTTCCGGGGAGCACGGCAGAGAGGGGGAGTCTGTTGAGGGTTGCGGCTAGAGAGGGTTATAGGTTTAGGGTTCTGTGGAGAAACCCTAGCGGCGATACTACCTATATATAGTATAGGTACATTTGCATAATAGCCCTCGATCTCTCAACGTTTCAAGCCAGGTCCCTCACAGCAATTTTAGTTTCCCAATTAGGTCCCTAACTAGGGAGTGGCACGCAATTCGAGGCAAGAAGAATAGGGTTTATTGTGCAAAACCCTATTTTTCGTCTTATTTCACGCTTTTCGAGACTTTAGGGTCGTCAAACGGAAATTCCGTCAGCGCCATTGCGTCCAGAACGACGGAGCCGTTTAAATCGACTACCTGAAGTGCTATAATCGGTTTCCGGACGGCGATTTGGCGAACGTTAGCACTTAGGGGCATTTAGATTTAGGGTTTACTGTTCATCAACCGTCCCAAGCACTATTCACTTAAGTCGCGGGTCCCGCCCGCGTCTTCGTTGATTTCTGGAAGATCCGACCGTCGGATCTGAACTTGCTTAATATGGTTTTCACTCGGTTCGACGAGACGGTCGCACTGGTGACCTCAGATTTTCGAGATTCGGCTCGGATTGAAAAGCAACATTTTGGCCTCATAACTGTGCAATTTATACTGCAGGAAAAAGGGTCAACTTATGATTCAAAATTTCAACTTGACTTTTATTCATCTTCTTTTATTTATTCACAATAAAAATTCAAATTCTTACATCTTCTGGGAACACCCTTGCACTAATGCTTGCCTCTGTTGGCCTTGTGATTTAGGGTTGGTCCAAGTTTGTGCAACCCGAGCCTTGTGCATTTGAGGGTGTTGCTCCGGGCAACTTTCCGGCCACTCTCCGGCAAGCCGCAGGTGAGCATCACTGTCCTTTGTCCTCACTAAGTGCCATGCTCCAGTTAGTTTACAATTTGATCAAGGGTATAGATGAGTGTAGCATAGTTGTATTTGGACCCTAAATAATTATGGGCCAACTTTGTCGTTGGGCCTTGTGCTGGCCCAAGCCCGTGAGCGAGACGACGCAAGATGGACCAAGGCACTCTACTGAAGACCAGGAACCTTCCTGCAGTGGTGGCCGGCGACGGGGTCGAGCGGCGACGCCGGTTGGAGGAGTTCCGGCGAAGATGCAAAATATTCGGTTCTAGGGCATCCCCGTACGACGCGGTCCCTCAACCGATCTTCCTCAAACTTTGCAGGTGAGTTGCAGTCGATGAGGAGAAGAGAATCAACGGTACCGATCGTGTTTTCAACGGTCGGAAAAACTCCGCGCTCAAGATCGGCCGAAATATAGTTTTCCGGTGACAAGGTTCCTCCGCCGGCTACCGGAGGCACGGCGACGGCTCAGGCTTCACAGAGAGAACCCTCTCAACGTCAGGAACAAACTACTGAGGTCCAAAGTCCTTTTAAAATAAATCCTTTCCATGAACTTACCTCGTCGGGAAAGAGAAAGGATGAGAGATCCTCCGCCGGCGGCGTACGGCGGAGCAGGGTGCCGGGACTCCTCGGCTGGGTCTCTCAAGCACAGAGGATGTCCAAGAAGATGTCTGGTGAATTTTGGAGTCCTCTCGTTGCTTCCTACTCCAACCCAAGATGAAGGGTTTCTTGATGCCTTTCTTCACCGGCGACGGGGTGGCGGCGGCCGGTGCGCGACTTGCGAGGAGTGCGGCGGAGGGATGGGTGCAGTTGGGAGCTGCGGCTGGGGGCAGAGGCTACGGGTCTAGGGTTTCCAAAAACCCTAACCTTGCATGTGTATAAATAGTGCATATGCACAATTGCATTTAAACCCTCCATCACTTGATATTAAAAGCTCAGTCCCTCACAGCAGCTCATATTCACACTTAGGTCCTCCCCCAAGGAGTGGCACGCAAAACGAGGCATGGAATATAGGGACTACTGTGCAAATACCGCATTTTCCACTGTATTTCACGCTTTTCGAGGCGTTTTACTCATCGAATCGCGAAACAAACTTCGCCACGACGTCCGGCTCAACGAAACCTATCAGGTAGCGATTTTCGTTTTTCGAGAAAACGCCCGGATAAATTTTGGGTCCATAATTACTGTATCAAAATACAGTTTATCGCGCTTTTCGAGACTCTAGGGCCGTCAAACGGAAATTCCGTCAGCGCCATCGCGTTCAGATCGACGAAACCGTTCGAATCGACTACCTGGATTGCTATGATCGGAGTCCGGACAGCGAATTGGCTAACGTTGGCACTTAGGGGTTTCAAAAATAGGGATTACTATTCATTACTGTTCATAGCCCCTAATCACTTTAGTCGCGGGTCCCGCCCGCTTCTTCACTGATTTCTGGAAGATCCGACCGTTGGATCTGAACTTGCTTAATATCATTTTCGATCAATTCAACGAGACGGTCGCACTAGTGATCTCGGATTTTTGTGATTCGGCTCGGATTGAAAAGCGACACTTCAGGCTCGTAAACTGTGCAATTTACACAGTGGCAAAAGGTCAACTACACTCTTATGCCATTTACATTTCAAACTAAACTTGGCATTTCATTGTTTTCCTTTTATTTAGTCACAATAAAAATTCAAGTTTTTACAGGAGCAATGATGGATAGCAATGTGGAGTAAAATATTGAGTTGATAATTTATATTTGACTTAGTTATGTGAACTCAAATTTGACAAATTTATCAAATTTTACAGATTTTTAAAATTAGCTAATATTTTTAATTTATTCTAGACTGTTGAGTGTTTCTATGCAGGTTGGAGCCAAACTTTTAAAGGGAGGAGCAATGATGGATAGCATTGGAGTGAAATATTGAGTTGATAATTTTTATTTGATAATTTTTATTTGACTTATGTGAACTATTTGTTGTTATTTTTATGTTGTACTTTTTATTTAATCATGTTATTTACTATATATATATATATATATATATATATATATATATATATATATATATATATATATATATATATATATATATATGTATAGTCGTTAATATATCTAAACAGTAATTTTCATTAAGTTTGGCTATATAAACTTTGTTTATTTGAATGTATTATGTACAATATTTATGTAGTAATTTTGAAATTGTAATTTTTATTGGATCCAAGTTATTGGAATATGCTATTTTTATGTTGTACTTTTTATTTAATCATGTTATTTACTATATATATATATATATATATATATATATATATATATATATATATATATATATATATATATATATATATATATATATATATATATATATATATATATATATATATATATATATGTATGTATAGTCGTTAATATATCTAAACAGTAATTTTCATTAAGTTTGGCTATATAAACTTTGTTTATTTGAATGTATTATGTACAATATTTATGTAGTAATTTTGAAATTGTAATTTTTATTGGATCCAAGTTATTGGAATATGCTTTAATTTATATTTGACTTAGTTATGTGAACTCAAATTTGACAAATTTATCAAATTTTACAGATTTTTAAAATTAGCTAATATTTTTAATTTATTCTAGACTGTTGAGTGTTTCTATGCAGGTTGGAGCCAAACTTTTAAAGGGAGGAGCAATGATGGATAGCATTGGAGTGAAATATTGAGTTGATAATTTTTATTTGATAATTTTTATTTGACTTATGTGAACTATTTGTTGTTATTTTTATGTTGTACTTTTTATTTAATCATGTTATTTACTATATATATATATATATATATAGTCGTTAATATATCTAAACAGTAATTTTCATTAAGTTTGGCTATATAAACTTTGTTTATTTGAATGTATTATGTACAATATTTATGTAGTAATTTTGAAATTGTAATTTTTATTGGATCCAAGTTATTGGAATATGCTTTTTACACCAAATTAACATATTGGCAGCAAATTTTAAGCCTTGAAACGTATTTGAATTTTCGCTATTAATTTTAAAAGTTTTAGAATTACAATTTAGACATTAATTTAAAAAATTTAAATTAAAAAATTTTAGAATTACAATTTAGGCATTAATTTAAAACCTTTAATTTAAAGAGTTTTTAAAATTTTAATTTAATCATTAATTTAAAAAATTTTAAAATTATAATTTATGCATTAATTTAATGAGTTTAAATTAAAAAAAAATTACAATTTAGACATCAATTTAAAAAGTTTTAGAATGACAATTTAGTCATTAATTTAAAGAGCTTTAGAATTACAATTTAAGCATTAATTTAAATAGTTTTAGAATTACAATTTAGACATTAATTTAAAGAGTTTTATAATTACAATTTATGTATTAATTTAAAGAGTTTAAATTAAAAAAAATTAGAATTACAATTTAGACATTAATTTAAACATTAATTTTATATTATAATTTTAAAAAATTTCAATGTGCTTAAATATTTGATTTAATAAAAATATATAGTATAATTCAAATTTATTTTTAGAATAGAAATGTACGGGCTAAGTTAAATCAAATTTAAATAGTAAAATTTAAATTAGAAATTAATAGATTCCTAAATTCTAATTCCTAAAAATAATTTTCTAAATTTAAAATCATTTACAATATATTAAATATGAGTCATACTTTTGTATTTTTTTTTAGTTACCGTTCATTTATATCTATTCAACGGCTCAGAGTTAATCATTTATACCTACAATAACAATTCACTTTGAGAGAGATACCGGTTACCAGGTACACAAAATAAAATATTTTAGTCTTTTGATTCAATAGTAATTAAGTAATTTTATTTATATTTTGAGATTTTTTATTTTTATAAATATTATAAATTTTAAAAATTTAAATTTAGTAAAAGTCTTTATTTTTGAAAAGATTATAGATTTTAAATATTCCAATTTAGTTATCTTCTTAAATGATAATATTTTGATGGTCATTATTTAATGAGTCAAACTCCAATACTTTTTTTTTTTTTATTACCGTCCATTCATACCTCTATACTTTTTTTTTTTTTTATTACCGTTCATTCATACATATTCAATGATTCAGATTTAATTATTTTTAAAGTGTGATCTGCAATAGCATATCATTTTGAGGAAGGCACCAATTACCAGGTAGTCAGGTACCACAAAATAAGATATTTTGGTCTTTTGATTCAAAGATAATTAAAAAAATTTATTTCTATTTGGAAATTTTTATTTTTTTTGTAAATATTATAAATTTAAAAAATTTGAATTTAGTGAGATTTTTTTAAAAAAAAAAATTATAAATTTTAAATATTCCAATTTAGTTATCGAATTAAATGATAATATTTTAATGGTCTTTATTTAATATATTGTAAATCATTTTTAGGAATTAGAATTTAGGAATCTATTAATTTCAAATTTAAATTTTAGTATTTAAATTTGAATTAACTTAGCCCGTACAATTCCATAATAAAAATAAATTTGAATTATATCATATTTTTCTATTAAAACAAATATTTAAGCACATTAAATTTTTTTAAAATTATAATACAAAATTAATGTTTAAATTAAAGAAACATTAAAATTCTTTAAACAAATTAAACTCTTTAAATTAAACTGTTTAAAGTAATACCTAAATTGTAATTCTAAAATTATTTAAATTAATGACTAAATTGTAATCGTAAAACACTTTAAATTAATGTCTAAATTATAATTTTATTTTTTTTTTGAATTAAACTCTTTAAATTAATGACTAAATTGTAATTCTAAAATTCTTTAAATTAATGCCTAAATTATAAATCTAATTTTTTTTAATTTAAACTCATTAAATTAATGCATAAATTATAATTCTAAAACTTTTTAAATTAATGTCTAAATTGTAATTTTAAAACTCTTTAAATTAAATTTTTAAAATTAAAGCATAAATTGTAATTATAAAACTCTTTAAATTAAACTCTTTAAATTAATGACTAAATTATAATTATAAAATTTGACTAAATTGTAATTCTAAAACTTTTTAAATTAATGCCTTTATTGTAATTCTAAAATTTTTAAATTTAAACTATTTAAATTAATGCGCAAATTATAATTATAATTTTTTTTAATTTAATGCCAAAATTGGAATTGTAAAATTCTTTAAATTAATTATATAACGATACAAAAGATCATACCGAGAAATTTCGTTATGCAGTATTGCCAAATCCAAATGGCGATTTTCTCCTGTTGCCGCCCTCGCCGAATTGTTGGTTCCATTTTCTGAGTTCAAGCATACTAACAGTGTCGTAGGCGACCGATGCGCTGACCTGAATGAAAAATGAGATCATAAAAACACAAATTGTATACTTAAAAAGGCCTGTTGGCTGTGCAATTGAAGAATGGCTAGTGGACTGCAAACACTCAATACCTTGGCTTTTGCTTGGATAAAGTCATCCAATTTTAAGGGCCATAGAGAAGGTTTTGGACTAGTTGCACCTCCCTGATCAACAAAGGATAGTTATATTAGGATATCGAAAACATACCAGAAAGTGAAACAAAGAATATTTTCGCATAAAGATCTGTATAGTTAACAGGAAATAGAATAGAAAGACGTAAATTTATCACCTCCTTTTCTTCTTGCAGAGTTCTTGAACTGGCTTATACGCAGCAGTAACACACAAGTTCTACACAAAGGAGAGTGCTAAGCGAAGGCATTCATATAAACATGGGTCTGAAGCAATCAGAATGCCATACCTTCAAGTCGCTTCCTGAATATCCTTCAGTTGCATTGGCAAGTTCTTCATATCTAAAACCTTGTTCGAGGTTTTCTTTAGAAAGAATAATCTTTAGGATTTTCGTTCGGTTCTCGGTGTCAGGAAGGTCCACAAATATCCTACGTGTAAAAAAGATATTTAAAGTAAGAGGAAAGAAAGAGGAGAACAATTTATCTGTGTGAAGCTATTCCGATTATACCTTCTAGGCAAGCGGCGTATTACAGCATCATCTAGATCAAAAGGACGATTCGTCGCTGCAAGAACAAGAATCCTTTGGTTTTCCTTTGTCCTAAGCCCATCCCATGCGGCCATAAATTCATTTCGCAATCTTCTTGTTGCTTCATGCTCAAAAGGACCACCTTGAGCACCAAGTAAGCTGTCAACCTTCCATTATAGCAATCAAAGTACTTAAAATCAGAATTATTCCTACAGGACCTGATTAAGAATAAGGTATTGCTAATTATACATTGATATTACTGACATAGAACAAACCCAAGCATAAAATGTTTGCTTCAAAAAGATTGAATTTCTACCTCATCAACAAATATGATAGCAGGGGCTAGTCGACTCGCAAAGGAAAAGAGAGCTCTAGTGAGCTTCTCAGCATCTCCAAACCACTGTTTTAAAAGATAAAGGGCAATAATAAGAAAGGGAACCTTGAGAACAACTAGTAACTAATTTATTTATGTTCTCATCATATTGCTAGCCCTCAAGCATATGGGAGACTACATATAATTTACCTTAGATGTAACAGTTGAACCAGTTATGCTAATAAAATTTGCACCAGATTCGGTGGCAAGTGCTTTTGCCAGAAGAGTTTTTATTGCTCCAGGAGGCCCAAAGAGCAAAATCCCTTTGCAAGGCTGAGGGAATCGAAAAAGGAAAAATGTTAGCTAATAATCAACTGGAAATGGTGCCATAATAATTTCTACAAACAGTTCTCCTACACAGAAAGTTAAACACAACTGCATAAAGAAAAATGAGAAATGTAGCATCCCATGTGCAGAAGTTTCAATTGACAGACTTCAGTGTTGACAGTGAACATAACAATGCATTCACCTATCCAGGAGACGTTTTCATATATTAATTGTATTTTATACGACCCCACATATTGTTGAGGGAAACTTTGGCGGCTGTTAATCAGTTTTTTATCAGAGATTTCATCCTTCTAGGATATCTAACAGATTGCACCAGTGATTACAATCATACTGCTTGTTATCGAAGCAAGTTGTATAAAAAAAGACCAAGCAACTTATGCAAATATTGAATTCAAGCCCACCAAAGATGTGCGAGACAAAGGCTCACAAGTAAATCTTTACTCGAGTATCAACTCCTGGTGAAAAAAGAGGAAGTGCTTTTTAAATAAGAAGAAAAATTAGAGCTCACAAGTAAATCTTTACTCCAGGTAAAAGAAGAGGAAGTGCTTTTTAAATACGAAGAGAAATTAGCCGGTACTACCTCCAGGGGGGGGAGGGAGAAAAGAAAAGTTTCTATTTTGAATTTAATTATTCACCATTCTCAAAATTTCTGCAAAGGCCATATGATTTTGCTTGATCAGGTCTCAGAACGATATAGATGCAAATATTAAGGAAATATACCCTTAACAAATTTCCATGCGTAGAGAGCTCTGGTCTCCTCATAGGAAGTGTGACAAGCTCATCAAGTGTCGTCTTCACCTCCTCGAGCACACCTATATCATCAAACCTCACTCCTACTTCCTCAGGGGGAACTACCGCTGAAATGAAGTTGCTCTCAAACTCATCTTTGGCCAGATTCTGCACTAAACACATGCTTTAGAAATCATAATATTCACTTGTGACATAAGATGACTAAAAGAGCTTGATAACTAATTTTAAAGCTAAACTCATAATCTATATACGAAATAAAGAACACTAACCTTCAAATTTTGTGATGTCTTCTTGGAAGTTGACTCGTGTTCTCTTAGCCTTGCGATGACTATGTCCAAGCTACAAGGAGAAAATAGAGGTTTAATTTATAAAAACCAAGCCACTACCAGAGGTTACAAATACTAACATGCAGATTTTCCATCTCAATAATCTCTTGCTGAAAAATTAAATTAAATTATAAATTCAGTATACAATATAAAATAAATGGTAAAAAAAATAAAAATTCAAAATCATTGCATACTTACAAATTTAGATTTCGTAGACTTTTGTGAAGTTGGAGAAGACATAACTAAAAACATAGAGAGAGAGATAAATAAATACTTACTAGCATACTACATACTAAAGAGTAAAGAACAATAATATGAAAAAAAAAAAATTATGATTCATTCAAAAAATGAAAACTGTGAACTTACTAATTATGATTCATACCTCTAAAATTAACTACATACTGTGAACTTACTTAAAAATTATGATTCATCACGTGATTCTTACTGTCAAAGAAGATTTCTTCTTTCAAAGCTCCACATGTAAATGGAAGATGTGTTAGATTGCAGATCAGAACAATAGGGAACTTGGTAAATATTAAAAAAATATTTTCTATTAAATAATCTTAATATGGTAAAAAATTGCAAAAGTTTAACTAGTGTTAAGTACGCAGGAGGAATTACTAGTAGCTCACTCACGAACACAAAGTAAAAATAAAAAATTGCATCGCTTTAAGAAATAGCGGAATTAAAAATTCTTGATGGTGAACAAAAATTGAAGCAGAATAGCAAATATATCATAAATGAAAATGAGAAACTATTCCATGGTCCTGGTCCACCATGTTAGCCAAGGAGAGCCCAGCTACCAGACCTCCACCTCATTCCTTTAAATCCATATCACGGAATCACTAAGTGAATTGCAGCCTATTCAAAACTTAAAAAACTATTTAAGAAAAGGGGTAATGTTGAAAGGAAGGATGAAATGAAAGAAGAATGGGATGGAGAGCATATGACTATAAGCTCTGCGGCTGACAAGGTGGACCACTTTTATGTAATATCTCAAAGTACACATTTACGTAAATTCTCAATGAAATTATTGAAGTTGCTTCAGCTTCAAAAACCAAGATTAGAATCACAAGATTTTTACCTTTATACGTTCGTATTCTCTAAGTGCGCAACTTTTAGCATCTTCTGTTATTTTTATTGTTTCCTTCAGCTCTTCTATTTTACGAGATCTAGTACGATCCAAGCTAAAAGTTTTTGAGGATGCAGCTTCAAGTCTTTCTGCCCTTGCTTCCAATGAAAACAAATCCGATGAAAGTGTTTGTACAGTCAATAATGCACTAGAGCGATCAGCAAAAGCATTGTGAACGGCTAGCATTACACCCAAGTACTCATGGAGAGTATCCTGCCAAAAACATGAATTATTATTGTGTCAAAATACATATAACAAATAATTAAAAAAACTTAAATGAGAACTTCATTTTCTTCGCCTTTTGAGTTTCATGATCTAAAACTTTCATATATACCAGATATTTAACTATGTATGCATTAAATCCTCGGTATGATCTGCTAGCCTTCAGAGCAGCCGTCGCAAATTTTTTAACCTCTGTAGCTCTTATCCTCTGAGAACTACATGTCGTCTCCTCTGTTTCAAACTTTCCCAGCTTCATAAATGTCAATCCTAAATTACCCATAGTTTCTCCAATAAACTGCTGTGCTTTAGCCTGCAGATGACAAAAATTTAAAGATGATACATCTAATGCTTATGGTTACTACCGATAGAGAAATTGTTTTGAACAGAGAATAGAAAACTCTTTCACATGTTAGGAAAACTAATTCAGAAGTGCTACTTTGTACATCAAACAGCAAATCATACATGCAACTGAAAGGAAAAACCGTGCCTTA
The DNA here is from genome assembly GCA_029204045.2 of Tillandsia leiboldiana. NCBI lineage: Eukaryota > Viridiplantae > Streptophyta > Magnoliopsida > Poales > Bromeliaceae > Tillandsia > Tillandsia leiboldiana. The sequence continues at coordinate 473,916 of CM055085.1, forward strand.
CAGATGAATATGGTAATCTATAACAAATCTAGCATTCCCTTCTCCATGTAAGTGCTCCATAATAGATCTAATCTAAAGCTAATAAGCCCTCGTAGCACAGTATCAAATAGCATAACCAAGAATACCGATTCATTCAGACGCTTGTGCCATGATTTGGCATGTATGTGTTTATTGCTAGTATCCTGGCCATTTACTCAGTAAATCAGATCAAATTAATATAAGCAACAAACAAAAACTACTTTTAATGTTACACATAGAAACTAAAGGCACAATTGTGCGAAGAATATCTACTGAACAACTTCAAATCCACCTTCTTGCATTAGTCTAGGAAGCTGCCATATATATAAAACGTTTATTCAAACAGATGGTTACATTAGAATAAAAAACCATTCCATATATATAAAACGTTTATTCAAACAGATGGTTACGTTAGAATAAAAAACCATTCAATTGGTTAATTACGCCAATTAGGTCGGACACGGAAGCCTACAAATTATTGCAGATACACATATTTTTCCCAGGGTAGAAGCTTATGCAACATTTGTTATACAAGTTTCAGTGAAAAGAAAAAGAAAATATATTCTTGGAGTAATGTTCTCCAAGATGGTAGCATGAGGTGAAAACCCCTCGATTTGAGAAATTCCGGTGGGCCGAACCTTATAAAATGTCATACTAAATCTAGCAGGCCTGCAATACTTAATGGCACACATGTAGAATCACATAACACAATTGCATCACAAACCATTGAACCTACTTCATAGCTTCTCTAGTGAAGTAGGCAGCATTTGCAGTCAAAATAATCTGTGAAAAGCTTGGTCACAAATTTCAAAGAATGGTGACCTGCATTTTCACACCTCCTAACTAGCTTTCCTTGTCTTTCCGCTCAGTAACTTGAAGCTATTGAATTTACAAAATAAAGGATCACCTTTACCGCAGAGGTGGCTAAGAACAATTTGGTCGTCAAAGATTTAGTAGAAGAGATAGCCCAAAATAGGATTGAGTGTCACACTAGGATTCAATTATTCAAATGATAGATCCTAACTAAGATCTTTTAAGGACTCATATTTCCAGCTCTGATAGTATTGAATAAGATTGAGTCACCAAATATATTGTTGGATTAATGTTGGCGCTTACCTATGAAACTCGGATGAAGCACGCAAGTGTATAACAAACAATTTCCTAGGATGTTTTTGAAAATTAACACAATTCATGCCCCAGTTCTGGTACCATGATGATGACTGTATATTGTATAGTAAATAAGGAGTCAAGTTTCCTCCTTTCCTAAGAAGAAAAAGGTGAACGAGTACAAGCACTTGTCTAACATGACCTATCAACCTAGCAGGGCTTCAATAGTAGTATTTAAGAATTACCTATTAATACTCCGGCACTGTACATTAAATTTCTCTTTATTAACATAATGTATCAACTGCGCAGAGGAATAGTGTGACAGTTAAACTACTAAGAGCCTCTCCTACTGAAACAAAATCCCTGAATCTTTGCATTCCGATGAACCTGGTGAGAATCAATATTTGTCACAGAAACGCAAATTCAAGGCAAATTTATGAAGAAAGAATCCCAAAGTTACATATCATGCAAACCTGATTCTAACATCAACAAGCAGTTTCCTACCAACAGAAATTTAAAATCAAAATTCTAAGATCTTAAGAATAAACAAAGAAGAAGGAGACTACATACCTGCTGCGAGGTGGAGCTGAGCTGCTTCTCCCATTCCTGTAACTTTATCTTCCTCTCTAAGAACTCTTTATCCTCGTCCACATCCAGGCCCCGTCCCCTGCCGCCCCAATCGTTCACCACCGACTGCTTGAGCTCTCGAAACATTCTGAACATATCCCTTCCCCCCTTTCCCGTCGGCATTGCCGCTCCGCTCTCCCTCGCGATCGGCCTCGCCGCCACATCATCCGCCAGCGGTGGCAGCGAAAACCTCCCCGGCGCCCTCAGGAACGCGCGGAGCTCCTCGCTCCGCCCGATCACGGGGTGCGCCGTGTTACAATCTGTAGTAGTGTAGTGTTGGGGAGTAGTGTAGTGCTCAGCAGAGATGAGAAGAGAAGAGCGTAGTAGAGTTGGCGAAGGAGAAGAGATGGACTAACCAGGGTGAAGGCGAAGGTGAGTTAGGGTTACGTACGGGGTAGGTGAGAAGCGACCGTTCGTCAGAAGCACCAGAGCTTCGGGAGTCTTCGGCGGATCGGGCAAAGGAAGCGGGGCGGAACCCGGTTTTCGAGCCTTCTATGGATCGGACGCGGTTGGAGAGGAGGAACCCAATATGCGGAGAAGGAACCCAGCTTGCGGAGGTGCTGCCGCACTGTACCGAAGAACGGCCCAACCCAACGGCCCACCGTAGCTACGAATTGAGCCCAATTCGAGGCCCATATTGCATAAATACAATTTTACTGATAACTACACTAGTTATTACAAATTGCAATTAGACCCAAATAACTGAACAGTATAAATAGCACACTGTATGATTGAGAAGGCAACGAATTAATGAATTGCTTTACTTCTCTTTTTAAATCCTTCCCTCTAAATCTCTCTTTCTCTCTCTTCTCCCAACTTCCCTTCTAAACTTCTCCCAACTCTTTCCCAAACCCCAATCCGTGATCCAAATTCTCTTGATCCAAGGTCAATTTGATCGAATTGATCAAATTGAGCCCCATCATCCTCCCCGTCGCAGAGCTCAGAGCAATCTCATCACAGATCTGCGACGGATCGTCCGGGAATTGTTCATCATCCTCACCGCCAAGCCAGGATCTCAGCTCAAAGCCTCACCGATCGGCTGCGGCTCGTCAGTTTGTTACAAATTGGTATCAGAGCTGTTCCGATCCCAGGGATCGTGAACATCAAGCAACAAATCGAGGCAACAAGCAACAGATCGAGGCAACAAGCAACAGATCGAGGCAACAAGCAACAGACCGAGGCAACAAGCAACAAATCGAGGCAAAGAAGCAAGAAAGTGAATCAATAACCCACAGATCTGTGGATCATAGCCACAGGAGCTCACGAGCATCATAAGCAAGCAGTTTACCACCAAATCCCACTTTAATCGACCAGTACTCCACTGGTTGGAAGGTATTGAGATCCTTCCAAATCTGCTTGATTCATTTCTATAGAATTGTTGCATCGATTCCATCTGAGTAGAGGAAAGAAGAAAAAAAAAAATATTAGCAATCAAAAGTTCCAAGATAGCGAAATCTAAACATAATAAATCCCAATACAATACAAGAGAACCATACCTCATAGAAATGGCAGAGGGTACCAGATTGAGAGATATGAATGAGCAGATCAAAAATCTTGAGGAGAGAATACAGTCGATGACCACTGATTGTCATACCATTATTGATAGTAAGTTGCAGCAATTTGGTAATGAGTACAATCAGAGGTTTGGCACAATAGGGCACCAGTTGGAAGAGATTCAAGTGGTAAGCCAGCAGAGGTATGATGCACAGCAATTAGAGTCAGCAAAAAGACACGAGCAGTTGATGAAGATGTTTAGCTCACAAGCTCATTCCCACAAAACTGAACCAATGCCAACTTTTCAGATCAAGGAGAGTAAAGTGGGGTATACAGGAATGCCTGGTAGTAGCACTAAGAATACCTACAGAGATGATAGGGGCAAAGGGGTATTGCCCACACCTCAAGTGGGAACAGAAAACCAGCACATCCAGCAAAATCATAGGCAGCAGTATTATGTTCCATATCCCAAATTGGATTATCCCACATTTGGAGGTGAAGAGCCTAGAGAGTGGTTAAGTAGGAGTGAGCAGTTTTACAAGTTATATCAGATTCCAGATGAGCAGTGGGTTGAAATAGCAACTATGCATTTTGTTGGGAAGGCCCACAGATGGAAGGAGGGGTACATGATTGATAAGATTGAGTTGGATTGGGGAGAATTTGTAGATGCTGTGTGCAGGCGGTTTGAGGGGCCCTCAATGAAGAAGTTAATTAGAGAATTTCACAAGTTAGAACAAACTACAAGTGTGGAGGCTTATCAGGAGAAGTTTGAGGATCTAAGGGCTAGAATGTTGTACTTAAACCCCACTCTAAATGAAGAGCATTTTATCCAGAGTTTTATCAGTGGACTCAAAGAAGAATTGGTTCCCTATATAGATCTCTCCAACCCAACTACATTGCAGGAAGTATTTGAGCAAGCTAGACTTCATGAACAGGCCATATCACTGTTGTGGAAAAGACATAAGAACATGTACAGGGCAGGCAATGTACTGAATCCAGGGTACCCAACACCCAAACCATACAATCAGAAAGGCATCACAAAAGGAACTGAGGATGGTAAAGCTACTAATTACAGAAATTCAAATTGGCAACCTGGGGCTAATAGACAGTTAATAGAACAGAGAAGGGCAGCTGGGTTGTGTTTTAAATGTGGGGAAAAATATTTCTCTGGGCATCAATGTCAAGGTAAATCCTTAAATCAGATGGAGGGTGAGTCAGAAATAGATGAAGTATTTGATGAAGTACTGCTCCAAGAAGAAGAAGAAGATGAGTTAGCTGAAACAGATGAGAAAGCAATATCAGTCCATGCTCTTAGTGGAGAAGTACCCCAAGAGACTATTAAGGTGCAAGGGGAGTGCGGGGGAAAACCATTAGTACTTCTCATTGATACTGGGAGTACCCACAGTTTCATAGACTATCAAGTAGCCAAAGAGATGAAAGCTAGTATGACTGCAGCTACACCCCTCATTGTTACAGTGGCTAATGGGCACAAAGTGTTGAGTAAGCTGAAATGCTCAGGTTTTCAATGGTTAATGCATGGGGAACCTTATCAAGCTGATCTTAGGGTCATTAGACTTGATGGCTCAAGCATAATACTTGGCATTGACTGGCTTAAAAGATATGGAAGAGTGACATTTGACTACTCCAATCACTCAATCACCTTCAGCAAGGAAGGGAAATCCATAACTATAGAAGGAATCACTGAAGGAGCCAAGCTCAAGACCATTGGAGCTAAGCAATGGATTAAGGCTAGCTTGCAAGGCAACTGCTGTGCCATAGCCCAACTCAAAGATAGCTCCAAGAAGTGTGAGGAAATTGTTCCAGAACTAGTACAGAGGGTACTGGATCAGCATGCAGAAGTCTTCCAAGAACCCAAAGGGTTGCCCCCAAAAAGAGAACAGGATCATAAGATCTCCCTACAGCCAGGAACCAAGCCCCTAAATACCAGACCTTATAGACATAGCTTTGAACAGAAAGGGGAAGTGGAGAAGCAGGTAGCAGATCTACTAGAGTCCCAATTCATTAGAAAGAGCACTAGCCCTTTTGCTTCACCAGTTCTATTAGTAAAAAAAAAAGATCAAAGTTGGAGAATGTGCATGGATTACAGAAAACTGAATCAAGCCACTGTAAAAGACAAGTACCCTATACCCATAATTGATGACCTACTGGATGAGCTAGGGGGTTCAAAATGGTTTTCCAATATTGACCTAAGGTCTGGTTACCATCAAATCAGGATGTCTGAGAATGACATAGAAAAAACTGCATTTAGAACACACTCTGGGCATTATGAATTCTTAGTTATGCCTTTTGGCCTAACTAATGCCCCGGCCACATTTCAGGCAGTAATGAATGAGATTTTCCAACCCCATCTAAGAAAATTTGTTCTTGTATTCTTTGATGATATACTCATCTACAGCAAGGATTTGATGGAACACTCAAACCATTTGAACATAGTACTGGGACTGCTTGAGAAGAATCAACTATTGGCTAAGAGGAGTAAGTGTTCTTTTGGTCAAGGTTTTGTGGAATACCTTGGGCACATCATATCCAATAAAGGAGTAGCTACTGATCCCAGCAAGATCACAGCAATGGAACAATGGCCACAACCTACTACTATCAAGGGATTGAGGGGGTTCTTGGGACTCACTGGCTACTACCGCAAGTTTATCAGGGGTTATGGGGGAATCAGCAAACCCTTAACTGATCTATTAAAAAAAGATAACTTCAAGTGGACAGAAGGGGCACAAAAGGCATTTGAGGACTTAAAGGTAGCTATGACCACTGCCCCTGTATTAGCTATGCCTGATTTCACAAAGGTATTTGTGGTGGAAGTGGATGCTTGTGATACAGGAATGGGGGGAGTTCTATCACAAGAAGGAAAGCCCATTGCCTTTATCAGCAAGGCCATTAGCCCCAGAAACCTTGGGCTTTCCACCTATGAGAAAGAATTCTTAGCTATATTACTGGCAGTGAGCAAGTGGAAGCACTACTTAAGCCCCAGACCCTTTGAAATTCATACAGATCATGAAAGTCTGAAGTATCTGCTAGAACAGAGAATTACCACAGCCACCCAGCAGAGAGGGATGCTGAAATTAATGGGCCTAGAATACACTATTAAGTACAAGAAGGGGAAGGAGAATCTAGCTGCAGATGCTCTTTCAAGAGTGGTTACAGAAGTAGGTAGTAATCATGCTCTATCAGCAACTGTTCCTTCTTGGGTAATTGAGGTGGGGGATAGCTATAAGGATGATCAAAAGGCTCAGCAGCTACTGGTAGAAACACTTATACAACCTAATCAACCAGGGAATTATACACAGAAGCAGGGGTTATTAAGATACAAAGGAAGACTCTATATAGGCAGTCATGGCTCATTGAGAACTACTCTGGTGGATCAGTTGCATGCTTCAGCTCTAGGGGGGCATTCAGGTGTGGACAACACTTACAAGAGAATTAAGTCATACTTCTATTGGCCAGGGATGAAATTGGATGTGGAAAACAGGGTGAAGTCATGTGAAGTGTGCATTAAAAACAAAGTAGATGGGACTCCTTACGCAGGCTTGCTTCAGCCACTACCCATACCCACGCAAGCCTGGCAAGTAGTAAGTATGGACTTTATTGAAGCATTGCCAAAATCTGAGTCTAAAGATACAATACTGGTGGTAGTGGACAAGTTGACAAAATATTCACACTTCATTCCCCTAACCCATCCCTATACAGCTTATATAGTTGCAAAAGCATTTTTTAACACCATCTATAAGTTGCATGGAATGCCGCAGGAGATTATTTCTGATAGAGATAAGATATTCACCAGTGAGTTTTGGCAAGGACTATTCAAAATAGCAGGAGTGAAGTTGCACATGAGCACAGCTTACCACCCCCAGACCGACGGCCAAACAGAGAGGGTGAATAGGTGCCTTGAGACATACTTGAGGTGTATGTGCTCTGAGCAACCGAGTAAGTGGTCAAGGTGGTTATCCCTGGCTGAGTGGTGGTACAATACCAGCCACCACTCCTCCTTAGGGATGACACCCTTTGAAGCTCTCTATGGATATCAACCACCTACAACCACTATGGCTCAGGCAGTAACAGAGGTTGTTCCTTTGGTAAAGGAGTGGAGACAGGATAGAGAACATATGCTACAAGTTCTTAAGGAGAGGCTCCAGATGGCACAAAACCGCATGAAACAAAACGCAGACCGTGGAAGAATAGATAAGGAATACAAGGTTGGTGAAAAGGTATACCTCAAGCTTCAACCATACCGGCAGAGTAGCGTAGCTGTACGCAAGAGCTTGAAGCTTACCTCTAAATATTTTGGACCATACGAGATACTCCAGAGAGTTGGACCGGTAGCCAACCGGCTAAGACTACCGGAAGGCGCCAAGGTACATCCAACCTTCCATGTCTCGCAGCTTAAAAGGGGGTTACCACAACCAGAGCAGCATACTGAGATGGATCTCCAAGGTGAAGAAGATGGACAGCTGGTTACGGGGCCGGAGCAGATCTTGGCAAGGAGATTGATGAAGCGCGAAAATGTAGCCGTCACACAAATACTTGTCAAGTGGAGCAACTTGGGTCCCGAGAAGGCCACTTGGGAGGATTATGAAGATATGAAGTCTAGGTATCCTACCTTCGATCCTTGAGGTCAAGGATAGTTTCGAGGGGAGTGGAGTGTTACAATCTGTAGTAGTGTAGTGTTGGGGAGTAGTGTAGTGCTCAGCAGAGATGAGAAGAGAAGAGCGTAGTAGAGTTGGCGAAGGAGAAGAGATGGACTAACCAGGGTGAAGGCGAAGGTGAATTAGGGTTACGTACGGGGTAGGTGAGAAGCGACCGTTCGTCATAAGCACCAGAGCTTCGGGAGTCTTCGGCGGATCGGGCTAAGGAAGCGGGGCGGAACCCGGTTTTCGAGCCTTCTATGGATCGGACGCGGTTGGAGAGGAGGAACCCAATATGCGGAGAAGGAACCCAGCTTGCGGAGGTGCTGCCGCACTGTACCGAAGAACGGCCCAACCCAACGGCCCACCGTAGCTACGAATTGAGCCCAATTCGAGGCCCATATTGCATAAATATAATTTTACTGATAACTACACTAGTTATTACAAATTGCAATTAGACCCAAATAACTGAACAGTATAAATAGCACACTGTATGATTGAGAAGGCAACGAATTAATGAATTGCTTTACTTCTCTTTTTAAATCCTTCCCTCTAAATCTCTCTTTCTCTCTCTTCTCCCAACTTCTCTTCTAAACTTCTCCCAACTCTTTCCCAAACCCCAATCCGTGATCCAAATTCTCTTGATCCAAGGTCAATTTGATCGAATTGATCAAATTGAGCCCCATCATCCTCCCCGTCGCAGAGCTCAGAGCAATCTCATCACAGATCTGCGACGGATCGTCCGGGAATTGTTCATCATCCTCACCGCCAAGCCAGGATCTCAGCTCAAAGCCTCACCGATCGGCTGCGGCTCGTCAGTTTGTTACACGCCGCCAGGCGGCGCAGGTAGCGCTCGATCGCGGCGCGGCGCTGCTCCACGAACTCGTGCTTCTGCATCACCTGCCCCTCCACCATGCTCTTGTCGGGGCGCGCCGGCACGAAGAGCCCGCGGTAGGCCTCCGCAAGGCGGTCAGCGAGCGCCACCACGTCGCGGAAGCGCCGTTGCACGCGGAACTCGCCGCCCCGGTCAGCGGCGCGTGCCGTGATGAGGTAGGTCACGAAGGTGCTCGACCCGGAGATCAACGACGCGGTGGGATCGTGCGCCTTCTGGGGTTCGGAGACGGTGATGCCCACGAACTCAGTCGCAACGGCGGCGCGGCGGGGTGAGGGTGGTGCGGCAACGGCGGCGGCGGCGGCGCCATTTCCGCCGCGTCCGCCACCGCCGACGCCGTTTTGGGACTCGAAAACAGCGGCATAGGCGGAGGTGGGGGACGAGGAGGGGGAAGAGGACGTCGAGGAGGAAGGAGGGCAGGGGCGGGGGCGGAGGAGTGGATCTCCGCCGTCGATGGCGACGGGGACAGTGGAGAGGAGACGAGGGGAGAAAGAGTCGTCGTCGTCGTCGTCGTCGTCAAGGGCTAGGGTTTCCAACTCGTCCATGATCGGCGGCGGCCGTGGCGACGGAGGGTCGAAGTCCACGTGGTTCACCGCCGCCATCATCTTTCTCTCTCTCTACGAATAACTCAGAAGAAGAAACTCCGAAATATATATATATATATATTTTTTTTTTTTTTTGAGAAAAGGTAGCATGCTACCGCTTCATTCATGATGTGATGAACTAAGCAACAACTCCGAAATATATTAATGGACAAATAAAGGGGATTTGATTAAAAGAATTGGATCTGCGTGAGACGAGAGGAAAGGTTTCTGAAAATAATAAGAGCATGTTCAGTGATTATTAAAAAATAAAATAAAATTTTAGTTTACAACTTATTTAATATTTTAAAATATTTAATATTATGTAAAAATATTATTCTGTTTTTACTGTTTGGATTGTGAACTACAAAAAAAATTATTTTAAATTTAAATTTTCGATATAAAAAATTAAATTTAAAAATATATTTTTTTAATTTTTAATTTTAAAATTTTTAAATTTTTTAGTTTCAAATTTTAAATTTTAAAATTTCAAATTTCAATTTTTTTAATTTTTTATTTTTTAATTTTACATTTAAAATTTTAAACTTCAAAATTTTAAAAGGAGGTGAAATTTGAAAGAGGGCGTACGCGGAAAAAAAAAATTGCAAAGCTTTTATTTTTGGAAAATGCTACTTGTACACCCCATTTGGGGTGTACATCATACACCCCACCCATCCAATGGGTGGGGTGTGGTGAGAGGTCACTTCACAATTTGTAAAGTGACCCCCCCACCCTTAGATGGATGGGTGTAAGATGTACACCCCTTTTGGGGGTGTACATCTAGCATTGCTCTTTATTTTTTCCAAGAAGTCCAAACTTTTTTAAAAAAATAAAAATTTTTACAAAATAAAATAAAATAGTTCAAAACTCTATTTTGAAGATTTTAAGTAATGCTACTCATTCATAAGCCTTATTTTTAAAATATAAATTTTACACTAATTAATTTTAGTTAACTAATATTTTTTAATTATCATGTCAGTTTTTTTTAAATTAAAATTTAATTAAATTTTTTTTTATTAATAATTAATCTCAAGTCTCAACTATACGGCAGACTTAGCAGTGGGTATTTTGATCCAATTTTTTTTAAAAAAATAATTAAAATTTTATTAACTTATAAAGTTTTTAAACTTTTATTATTTTATAAATTTTATATTTTTTTAATAAAAATATCAGATTAATATATATTTTCAAAAAAAATTTGACAGTAAAATATTTATATATATATATAGTACCTATCCGGCCTTAATAAAAAATCCGGCCTAACCAAGATTAAGAACACCGGGCTGTTCTGGTCCTGGTAAATGTGGCTGCCGGATTATTGAATATTTTGGTTCAAATATTAATTATTTTGATTGAAATATTTAAGTCCAAAAATTTTAAAAATATTTAAATTGTGGTAGCATTTTTGGACCACACATTTCGATTGGTTGCTGGGAGAAATTTTTTTTTTTTTCTTAATGTATAATTCTATAAATTTTTTTAATTAAATAAAAATATTAATTAACATAACAATATTTTAGTCATATGCATTTTTTTTTTTAAAAAAAATAAAAAATAAATAAAATAAAGCGCAGGTGCCACGTGTGGCCCGACTAAAGGGAAGTGCTAGGTAAATAACCTCCAAAGTTTTTGCCACACGTGTTCGGAGTTTTATTTAAGTGCAGGATCTATAATAGAGTAAAAGTGACAGCGGTGGCACTTGGACAGGCTCTCGATAATTCAGTATATAGTTACAGAAAAGTAAATAATCTACTGTTGCATGTAATGAGATTAGAAGGATACTGAAAGATAAGTGTAGTTGTTTTTATGACAGCTTAAAATGAACATGCAATAAAAATATTTTTTCTATTAAACATGATGGGATGGATTAATCACAGGAGACCAATCTGATTGGTTGAGACACGCCGGATAGAATAAGTAAATGCTGGAGTATAGAGTTTTTATGCTAGAGGACCGGTCTTAACCAATCATCACCATCTGAGTACTCCAAAAAATTAACGTTATTCGGTGCACTGCACTGAATATATTATTATTTTTTTTTTTAGAGAAATGCAGCATGCTGCCGCTTCATTTAAGGCGGAGATGAATTTAGCAAGAAAAAAGTCGGTAAAAGCAGCCGGCAAAAAAAAAAAAAAAAACCCAGGGCCTAGGTAAAAAATTTAGACCACTGCGAGCGGCAAAGTCTGATTTCGACGAGAATAGTGTCAAAGCTACGACTCTTATTATCGAAAACCCTTCTGTTTCTTTCAAGCCAAACCATCCATCAAGTGGTCGCGATAGTAGTAAGTGTCCTTCTGCCCCAGGCCCCCCTCTTGTGTGAGCTTGCCTCCCACAGCAAGGCGACGGTCGGACAGTTTCGAATCATCTGGTGGACTGAATATATTATTATATTTTATAAATCACTTTGTAAAAATTTATTTTATTTGGCTTAATATCAAAATCTAATTCATTTGATATGTTCTACAACATTCCAATGTCCATAAATAAAATATCATAAATTATGAAAATTAAAATTTCTTTAATCCTCGTGTGTGTTTTTTATTTTTGAGGGCTAAAATAATAGCAATATATCATATATCTAAAGTATCAGTAAATATGCTCATGACTCAATAATTTGATGATTAATATTTCAAACAAAATTCTCTAATAAACATATAATCTACAACCGAAAAAACTCTATATTCGAAAAATTGTAAGTTCAAAAATCTATAATTAGACATCAAATAATATAAAAAATTAACGGCAAAAAAGAAAAATTATAGTTTAATTTTTTATAGGTATATAAAATATAGTGTAAAATTTCTAATTGTTGAGTTTTAAACATTTTGATTGTCATTGATTATATTAGAATAATATAGGTTTTAATTTTGGTACGGGTCAGTCCGGCCCGGCCCGGCCCGGCCCGGCCCGGCCCTGAAGTCGGGCATGCCGTTCCAGGCTAGAGTCTTTAGACCCCGGCCGAACACAACCCCCGGCCCGCCCAGCACGAGTCGTGTTAGGCCAGGCCGGACTTCGGCCGACTTATTATTTTTTATTTATATTATATAATTTTTTTAAAATAAAAATTAACAAACTAAATTTTTAAACAATTTATTAGTAAAAAAAATTATAAAGTTGAAAATAATATTTTTTGGATCAGAATACCTTCTCAACAATAAAAAAACTAAGCAATATTATATATATACCTCTTTGGAATGTACATCTCACACTCCCACCTTCCAACGGTCCGGCCCCATAGACATAAAAAGTTCCCCACTGTCCAGTATATCAGGCCGGGCAGCTGCCCGGCACTGCCCAAGCTCGTGTCGGGGTGGGTGAGTCCAGAGGTCGCCCGGTCCGTTTTAGCTCCCTACCTGTGGCCCCACTAATGTAGTTTTAAAAACCTACTCTCTGAATCACACATTCTAAAACTATGTACACAGATTTTAAAATTTAAATATGATTTACAAAATATATTTTGTGGCATTTACAATGTCTATTTATCAAATATTATTTCTTATTTTATTTATTTTTACTTTCAAATTAAATATCACATGTTTCTCTACAAATACAAATTATTAAGATTTGATATTACGTATATAGACTGTTTAAATATTATAAAATTGATATGTTAAACATCAAATATTTGGTGAGGTGCTTGAGGATAATTGTGCGTGTTTTTTTTTTTTAAAATCACCACTTCCCAAAAGTCAAGCTTAAACCCGAAGGTACTGTTTGGATTGGGGATAAGCCAGAATGAGTTATACCAGGTATAAGTATAAAGTAAGGGATAAACCTGGTATAAACCTAAATTGTGTTTGGTTGGAATGAGGCTTAAACCTGGTATAAGAAAAATGATGTTTGGATTGGGGTTGAAGAATAAAGAGGCATAGAGTTGACTTTTATGTTTAATGACGATGTGACTTTTACTTTTATGTATATTATAAATTTGATAATTAAAAAATGTATTAGAATCATTTAATTATAACAAATCTTATATATTATATTTAATTAATTATATGCTATATAAAATTCTATTTAATTTTAATTTATCTTAAAAATAATTTTTAACGATTAAAAATTATAATATTTAACGATTAAAAATTTAATATAATTTTTATTATATTGAAAATTATAATATTATTAAATAATATTTAATAATATTATTTTATAAATGATTTATACATACTTATGATAAAAAATTTTAAGTGAGAATAAAAAAAAATATTAATTTTAAAATGTTAAGTAGGAGTAAAAATTTTAATTTATAAATTTATATAAATTTTAAAAAAATTATAAAAATATTGTATAAATTTTAAAATTAATAATTTTTAAAAATAAAATAAAATTTTTAGATTTATTAAAATATAAAATTTAAAAAAATTAAAATTTATAAAATTTAAAATTTAAATATTTTTTATAATTTAAAAAATTTTATTTAAAAAAAAAAATTCTGAAAGCATTAAAGAAAAAAAAAACGAAAAAAAAAAAAAAAAAAAAAAAAAAGAAAACGCCCCTTCCCAGTGGTTGGGTTTGGGGTTTGGGTGGGATATCCCAGAACCCAAACCCGAGATATTTCCGTTTGGGAGGATATTCCCAAACGGAAATATCCCAAAATTGTTTGGGGATAAAGGGGGATATCCCCCTTTATCCCGAATCCAAACAAGGCCGAAATGTAGTTGGAGTGATTTTTACCAATACTGTATTGAGCACAACATGAAAGCTACAAATAGTGAAAACCCTGATAACACTAAAATTTTAATTAATTTTTTTAACTTGTATTATATAATTTAGAAAAAAAAAAATTACATTTAAAATTATTAATCACATAGTATTTATTAATTGCATATTAGTTTATATTTAATAATATCGTTTGTAGATTAGGATTATATGAAAGCACCAAAAATTGAGTACTTTCAAAAGTTTCATATTCTTTTATGCGCCCTAATAAATTATTTATTCAGTCAATTGGTCTTGTATAATGCATCTCATTTTTTTAAATGCTTTGTTTGATAAACAATAAACGGCTCATGATTAACATATTTTTTTTATATATGTATGGTACGTTTTCGCAACAAATTGTATGACGCTCTTATGTTGCAGATGCAGTATAAGATGTCCATAAAATTAGAATAAAATTATTTATATCGGTTGAATTCATACACCGCATGCACCACACATTATTAAATATATTTGGTGACCCTTATTATAAGATTTAACTATCAAAAGTTATATATTTGTATACATTATTTTTTGTACATATTATTTTATATAATATATTATTTATTTACGAACTAAATAATAGCTATTTCTCTATAAATATGAATTGTCAAATTTTTTCATTAACTTTAAATATTATAAATCTCAGCCGTTAAATGTATTTGAGGCATATATATATATATATATATATATATATATATATATATATATATATATATATATATATATATATATATATATATATATATATATATATATATATATATATATATATATATATTCTTATTATTATAAATAAATATGTTTGGTAGTTTCGTCTCACCCACTTATTTATCGGTAAATAATATATAATTATTACAAGTATAACCTTCACCATACTTCCACTACACCAAAATAGGTCTTTTGTGGCAATTTAATAGCGGCAATTATAAAATTGCCGCTATTAAATAATTACAAATAGTGCTTTAGCGGCAATTATTTTAAACCTTTAAGTTTTACCGACGAATAATTTTATGTTAAATAAATAGATGTTTGGCTATATTTTGAAAAGTGGTTTTGTGCAATTGGCTCAATAGAGCATTTAAGAAGTGATTTTGATTTTTAAAATCAAAATTTAAAAATTTAAAATTTAAAATTTTAAAAATTTAAAATTTAAAATTTAAAATTTTAAAGTTTAAATTTAAGTTTTAAATTTTAAAGTTTAAATTTAAATTTTAAATTTTAAAATAAAATTTAAAATTATATATTTTAATTTTCAAATTATAATTTTAAAATTTTAAAAATTTTAAAATTTAAAATTTAAAATTTCAAAATTTTAACCCTGCAAACCCAACATTCCCCTCCTTCGCGGACACCTCACGCGTTCCGAGCTCGAGCTCACGCGAACTCCCCACCTTCGAGCTCCAGCTCCAACTCGATCCCCACCTCCGATCAACCTACCCAAACCCATTGCTATGGATCTGGTAATCAGCCTGGTTAGAGTTCTTTTGAGGTCGCAGGTCAGTTGATTTTTTCCAAAATTTCTTATTGTTCCAAAATTAGACCCCTGCGACCTCTCAAATCTTCTATTAAGTGCATCAGTTTCATCATGTCATATAATGCTATTGTGGTTTTCTATTTACGTGACTCGCATGCTTTCATTTTTCTTCTCTTTCTATTTACGTGAATATATTGTTGACAAATTGGTTATCTTCATGCAGCAAATCCAGTTGGTGCTGTTTTCGAATTTCATGCTCAGCTGCAAATTCTGGAGTTGCTTGACAATGTAAGTATCTTTTTTTCTTAAATTATGAGGAAAAAAACAAACAGAAAGAGGAAAGAAGATTGTCTTTGATTGTGGTCTTATCAAAAAATTAACGTGACAGAAAAGAAAAACTTTAGTTGTGTGTTAATACCTTTTTCTAGTTGTTTTCCAAAATCTGGAAATTGCCTTTCACGATCTGTTATTAAAATGCCTCATTAATCATATGCCTTACCTACTAGTTGAGTTGCCGTTGAAGTACACTTAATCTTTCTATATGAAGATATCAAAAAAATCTGGATGAGTCTTTTATAAGATGCTTATTAAGAATTCGCATATCTTCTCAGCTCATTATCTCAGTTACTGTAATCTTTCAAATATAAATTAATGTAGTTATCTTTTTTCAGGTATAACAGATGATGATCTTCGTGAAACAGCATATGAAGTCCTCGTCGCTGTTGTTTGACAATTGTATTTTTATCTTTAGATTGAAAACTTTGAATGTAATTTTTAATTGACAATTATATTTTTACTGTGCAAATTCTTATTTGGTTAAATAATTTGGCTTCTGTTGTTTGACAATTGTTGAATGTAATCAAATTTAAAATTGTTTGCATGATTAATTTATTCTTAAATGTCAATTTAAAGAGTCTCAAAATAATTGCCGCTATAGATCCTATTTACTAGTCATTTAATATGTTTTTAGTGGCAATTATAGATAATTATAGCGGCATTTATAATAGTTACTATTATATAGTATTTAGCGGCATTTGTTTAGGCTTTTACCAACCGCCGAAACAAATGCCGCTATAACTTTTAGCGACCCTGCCAATAGCGGCGATTATTATAATTGCCGTTAAACTAGTTAGCGGCAATTATAATCGCCGGGAAAGTAAAAAATAATTGCCGCTAAAAGTCAGTTTTGTTGTAGTGTTCTCTCCGATTATGTAATTACAATAAATTTAAATTTTGAACCAATAATAATTTTCTATTCTAATTTTGATTTTAAACTTTAAATTTCTAAATTTTTTTGATATAAAATTTCAAATTTATCACAGCAAATTAAATTTTATATCCTAATTGAGTCTTTAAACTAAATTTTGAGACAAAATTATATTTCATTCAATTAGTAAAAAAATCAAGGAATATTAATTTTTGAGTTGGTTGCGATTTCAAATTTATAATTTAATTTTCAATTTGATAGTTATATCTATAGTTTATGATATTAGAAAAAGGTTATGAAATATATATATATATAGAGTTGGGCTGGAATGCTATTGATAGCACCAACCCAACTTTGCCACCCATTTTTTAGCCTTTAGATCGCATTGAGATTTGTGCATGCTCTTTAATGAAAAAGAAAAGCTTTTTACTTTTTACTTTTTCTTTTTACTTTTTCTTTTTTCTTTTTTTCATTAAAGAGCATGCACAAATCTCAATGCGATCTAAAGGCTAAAAAATGGGTGGCAAAGTTGGGTTGGTGCTATCAATAGCATTCCAGCCCAACTCTATATATATATATATATATATATATATATATATATATATATATATATATATATATATATATATATATATATATATATATATATATATATATAATTTATATAGATTACATTAGTTTATATTTAGATTTATAAATTAAAATATTATAGATTAGTTAGAATAATTATAGTGCATACACCTACTTCATTAAATAATTAATTCTATCCATATCCTCTAATTAATTATTAATCTATAAGTAACGGAATAGAGGAATTGAAACAATCTTATTTTCTTTTATAAATGGAAGAGCTTAGGATTACAAATAATCTTTTTTTCTTTCAAACATTAAAAATATGAATACTACTTTTGTCACGCCCCGAGTTTAAAATCAGCGTCCAATTTTTTTTTTTTTTTTTTTTTTTTTCAAATCAGAGTTTTAAAACCAGCCAGGGCGCAACAGACCGCCACATAAATAGAAGAGTCCCAACCCCCTTTGGGATTGAGCCTTTTCTATATATGCACGGCTAGCTTGGCAACAACATCAGAGTACTAACTACGTACTATACTTAACATTATTACAAAATAATTATTACAAATAACTTCACAACTATTACAACATCTTTTCTCTAATAACTGTTACACAACTTCCGGCTGTCCAGGGTCAATCTCTAACTCGGAACCTCACCAACTCGTCCCGACATTCCAGCACCCGCTCGACCTGAAAACAGTCACCCGAGGGTGTGAGACACACCGGAGTGTATCCCAGTGGGCACGACGAGCCGAGAAATAGCAGATCGTACCTACTGGTATACAATACTAGAGGATAGTAATAATCAGGGGTTAGAATAATCAGATATAATCTTGAAACTGTATTTAAGATCATCAAAGAGATACTAAATCATGCATAGGCTAATAACAGGAAATTAAATCAGGAACTCAATGAAATAGGTTAAAAACAGGCTTTAATCAACAACATATGCATCAACAGATGAATAATAAAATCACCCAATCATAAGCCACCATATTGGTCTACAAGACCTCAGGGAATTTGCCCAAACTAGCACCAACCTAGCTGACATTCTCCCCTTGGGAGTCACGGGCCTTTCAACAGACCACTTTACCGGCAAAGAACAAAGCACACGAGGAGCGACCTCGGATATGTTCGTGAAGTACAGCGATGCGGGCGATCAATGCGAATGCGAATGCTCAAGCTCTCGGTCTACAGACCGGGTAATCGGCAAAAAGCCAGAACAATCCCCTCTGGGATGCAACAGTGATATCAACATCTCAACTCAATGCAGAATCAACAACAAATCTCAACTCAATGAAATATCAACAACATCAACTATGGAATAAGAATCAATAATGTAGATATGACATTATCCAGAAATCAAGTCATGATACTCAGGAAATAACTGATCATCAATCTAGCAACCAAACCAACCATACACTACTAAACACACATTTT
This sequence comes from Tillandsia leiboldiana, assembly GCA_029204045.2. Classification (NCBI taxonomy): domain Eukaryota; kingdom Viridiplantae; phylum Streptophyta; class Magnoliopsida; order Poales; family Bromeliaceae; genus Tillandsia; species Tillandsia leiboldiana. Next base: position 492,679 of record CM055085.1, read on the forward strand.
TTAGTAAAATCATTTTTAAAACAGGATTTAGATCCAAACTTCGAAGAGCAGTGCCTTTGTCCTATCAAACAAGAACAGACTCAGGCGACCCAACGATGTTCGGTAAAAAGTAATTTAATTAAAACTATGTGTCTAGCAGTGTATCGAAAGATCAACAGATAAACAGGCTATACATCTAATGATAACCAACAGGCATGGCAATGTCCAGAATAAGGATATCAAATATGAAAGCATCATCTAGAATCAATTATACTTTGCAACGGATAAATAGAGATCATTAATCAGGCATAAAGCATCAACGAAAAGGATAAGCTCAAAGTAGAAACTAAGCTTCAAAAACAGGGGTCCAACTAATACTGTACCCCAGAGGGCCGAAATGATAAAGCCCGGACCGAAGATAAACCCACCTGATAAATCGCAGGCGACTAAACCAAATCGACTGTATGCTCAGAACTAGAGTCAACTGAATCAACCTGAATCAAACATAGTTCAGGAACTTAGTTTAATTCTAACTTAACCTAAACTATCCCAATCAACTTAAATCTTTTAACAATGTTTAACGACAACATCTAGACCAACATACTGTTTTTAACTTTATAAAATGTCATTTCTGCATTTAGACCCCTAGGGTTTCCGAAAATCGCACTTTTAGTGCCATTGGAGCACTGTTTTCGCTCGTTCTTTCAACTGGAATTTAATTTTAATGAACCGTCACTTCCAGCAGGTGACTTTTAACTTGCTGAACACCGTGCTCACACATTTGCGGCAGCACGAAACCCGAGGAAAACTTCGGGCCATAGAATACCATTCTAACATAGCCTAATTGCATTTTTGTTTCTGCGGCTGATCAAAACTTAAATTAAACGCGAGCATCGCGTTCAGTGACCCCAAATTAGCCAGGAGCTCACTGTCGCGGCTTCGCAAACAGCCCGGAACAGTGTTTGGGCTAAACTATTCTTTTAAGGGTTGGTTAATCTATAACTTAACCTTTAATAATCCAATTCAAATTCTGCTTTAGAGTTAAGTTCACAGCAACCTAAAAACCCTGGGGCTTGCTTCATTTGCAGCCCAGCAGTTGCTGGATCAACCAGATCCACACCTAGTCCACTAACAATGCATACAATGCTCCAAACCTCAGTCCACACAGATCTAACTTGATCTGAAGTGAGCATCAAGCTCAGGGGACATTTTTGAGCAACTTTCATATTTAACTCGAAAGCTAATTCTGTAAGAAATCTCATTGTGGCATTTAAGCAAACAGGTGGTGTGCACTATTTCTCTCAACACACACAAGCCATTCCCAAACCTGGTTCTCAGCAATTACTGGACCAAATCATGTGAAACTTGAAGGGAATTGCTCCACAGGGCACAGGAAACATTCCCAGAATTTTGGTTTTCACCTTGCACCCTCGGATTGCCGGAGCCCGAGGTTGAAGAAGATGCCTCAAACCTCGAAATTCGTGACTGTTCAACCAAGGGTTCTGGGACTTAACCAAAAGCACCTACAGGTGCTAACACCCTCAGTGAACCCTCCTGTGCCTGTGGCCGGCAACAGAACACGGCGGCGGCGCGGCGGTGGCAAGCTCGGTTTTGGAGCTTTTACCAACAATGGCAACTTTTCACTCATTGGGTTTCGGGTGCAAAGGACAGCACCAATAGCTTCCTAGCAAGTTTTTAGGAAGGTCTGGCCTTGTCCCCGCCGTCGGAGGTCGCCGGATTACCGGCCGCCATTAATGGCCTCAAGCTCGGGCCATCCATGGCCGGCCCTCATTCGGGCTGCATGGATGCCATGCAAAGGCATGGATGGACTTCCCCCGATCCCAAGAAGAGTTCTGGGCAGGTGGCCGGCGGTGGGGAGTGTCGCCGGCGCCGGAGCAAATAGCTCGGCCGAAGTGCAAGTTTACACAAAACTAGGGTTCAATTCTGCGATTTATTGGCTTGATCAAACTCCACCAAATTTTGTGGGGTTGATCTCCATCTTCTACAGTCTATGCCTACCCATTTTGGTTCATTTTTATCCACCGGTTGAAGAGAACAACCAAGGTGAAGAATTATTAGGTTTCCGGCGAGGTTATTCTCCCGCCGGCAACCGGCCGTGCATGGGGAGCTCGGGCTTGGCACGAAGCATCTACAGACTCTATAGAGTCGGCTTCCAACAGTCTAAGGGGCTACAAACCAAGGAGAGAGAAGCCTTACCTTCGCCGGAGTTGGAGAAGAAGGGTGAAGCCGGTTTCTCTCCTCCTCCCCCGCGCGGCCGCGGCAACCTTCCAGATGGTTCTCAGACACAGGAGATCACCACAGGAACTCCAGATCCAAGCCTTGTTCAACTTGGTTCCAACCTTTCTCCTCTCTCTCTCTCTCGAATGGGGAAGGTCCCTTGGTGATTCCGAGCCTAAAAAGGGAACGGCTGGGGAGCTTAATTAGCCTCCAAATACGCTCGTAACCGCCCCCCTTCCCCCCACTACGGGCAGTTCAAAAGTCCCAATTCAAAAAATATCTTTTGGCTATAATTGCTAATTGGTCCCCACACAATAAACCCTAAGCCCTTAGGTCCCTACTGTAGGTCCATCTTGCACCCAGATACCTCACCAAAAAATCTCATTCGAAACGGTACATAAAATATAAGCACTTTTGCAAAATTACCCCCTTTCTCGATGCTTTTCACGCATTTCGAGATAAACGGATCGTCGAAACAAAAAACCGACTTGGCCACGACGTCCGGCTCGTCGAGACCTGTCAAGTAGAGCCTTTGCTCGACTAATTTGGTTTTTAAATAAAATCTCGGGCCATAATATTCTATTAGGCCGCGGATTGGCGCACGCACTTCGATGCACCCGGATCGCCAGACGCGAAATCCGACAGTGCCGTTGTGCTCAGAACGTTGAAATTAGTTAGAATCGACTACTCATGTTGCTAGGTTCAGGGTTTAGACGGCGAAACGGCCGGCGTCGGTCGACGGGGAACTTAAAACAGGGGTTACTATTCACAACTTAAGTTGTGGGACCCGCCAGCTTCTCCGCTGATTTCTGAAAGATCCGACCATCAGATCGTCGACAAGTGAATATGAACCTTTCATGTTTCGACGAGACGATCGCAATGGTCATCTCGGATTTTTGAGATTTGACTCGGATTTGAAAGGCAATATTTCTGTCTCGTAAACTGTGCAATTTACACAGTAGAAAAAGGTCAATTGCGCTATTTGTGCTCTTCTAATTCTGAGTCATCTTGACTCCATTCTTTTCTTTTATTTGTTTCGAATTTAAATTTCACGAATCCTACAACTTTATTGCTTTCTCTTTATATTCTAAGGATAAGTTTTAGATATTTTTCTCATCTATTAATTTTTACCGGAAACAAAGTAAAGAGTATTTAATTTTTTCAATCTTTCTTTTTTATTTAATAATTTTATTCCTCAAAAGAAGAAAGTAGGATTGCTATGGGCTATGACATCAATATGAGATAATGTGAGTTTGAATCAAATTTTTTTTTCTTTTCTCATTTATTTTTTTTATTATTTATTATTTTATTGTTTATTAAAATGAGCTATGATCTTTTATGAAAATTTAGAATATATTTAAAATTTTTGCTCCCATGCCATAATAAGATAATATTTGATTGATCTTTTATTTTTATTTTTATTGTGTGAATTTAATAAGTCATTTTGTGTTTTACATTTTTTTTTTTACATGTTTATTTGATATGAGTAATTCTTTTATAATAATAATAATAATAATAATAATAATAATAATACTAATGCCTATTGGTATCTATTTTTAAAATTACAATGTTTATTTTTTATAAATGAATGGTGGGTTGCTTAGATTGTGGAACACATGAAAACATAATTAAAAAAAAAAATATAATAATATTATTATATTCTTAAATATACAACTATTAGGGTGAGGGAGTTTTAATAATTATTTTTATAATTTATAAATAAATTCACCGTATAAAAAATTTGTTTCACATAAAAAATTACTTGTTTTTTTATTTTTAGTATTAATCTTTATTTTGAATCGCCATATATTTTTGGTATTAATCTTCACTAGTGTGTTGTTGATATAATTTATAAGTAGAATAATTTTATCTTTTGTAAATCAAGAGTTGTTAAACTATATAGTTCATTAGATTAAAAAAAATTATAAAAAATACAAATAAAGAGTTTTTAGAATTTCTTATCACTCTAATTATTTTATTTTTCTAAGACATGAATTCTACTTTATTGTTGTCACTTCATATTTTAAAGATACGTTTTAGATAATTTTCTTAAATCATGTAATGGGTAATTAATTTTTATAATTTTTTTTTTTTAATAATTTTGTTACTTGAAAGAAAGTAGAATTGTTATGGACTATCACATCAACTCGACCTTAAAATTAAACAAAAAAAAAATTATAACAAAAGAGACACGTTAGATTTGAATCATAACTTTTATTATTATTATTTATTTATTTATTATTTTATTAAGATGAATTATGAATTATTATATTATTATATTAAATTATATGGTGTTTTTAGAAAGCTTAGAAAATATTTGAAAATTTACTCTAGTATTAAAATGTTTAATTAATATTTTGCTTCTAATTTTTATTGTGTGAACGTAATAAATCATTTTGTATTATATATCTTTTTTTTACATATTTATTTGACATCCATATATATATATATATATATATATATATATATATATATATATATATATATATATATATATATATATATATATGATAATTCTTTTATAACAAAATATTTTTTTAACCTTTAAAGATAAAAATATATAAATACCTTCCATCAATAATAAAATAGTCTCCTCAACTATTTTTTATTTTACTTTCTTCATAAAAAAATATATAAAGAGATCTTTTACTATATGATATTTCTAAATAAGCTCCTCAATTTTTTATTTTTTTTTGAGTGAGACCGTCAACTTTATAATTACTTTAAATTTAAATTTTATATTTACCTATATTAAAAAATTATCAAATATAATAATTTTATATAATTATTAATTGTTAATTACTCATGGGCTTCTATTATAAAAATATTATTAATTTAGTTGTGAAAAAATTATTGTTTATTTGATTATTATATAAATTTTAATATTATCCAATATATATACACAAAATTTTAATAATTTTATATATTTTTTATTTAGTATGCTAATTAACCTATGAAGCACAAGTATCTTGACTAGTATATATATATATATATATATATATATATATATATATATATATATATATATATATATATATATATATATATATATATTTAGTATGCTAATTAACCTATGAAGCACAAGTATCTTGACTAGTATATATATATATATATATATATATATATATATATATATATATATATATATATATATATATATATATATATATATATATATATATATATATATATATATATATATATATATATATATATATATATATCACTACAACAAAAACGATATATAGCGACACATTTTTGGGACACTTTTATACAAGTGTCCCATTTATATCCAAAACTCATAAAATAAATCTACTAAGACCCATATATAAAGTCCAATTTAGAAAAAAAAAAAAAATTATTCTCGCCCAATCCATTCCACCCATCTTATTCTATCCAATTATAAAAAATATTCTATTTTAAAAATACTTTTTCAAAAATATTTCATATGCATTTAAAATCTATTCGACCAAAAAAAAAAAAAAAGAAAAAAAAAAGAAAAAAAAAAAGGCATACAGGTTCACTAAAATATTTTTTCGTGGCAACCTTTTGATCCAAAACTATAAAATATTTTAAAAAATTCAACCATTCCTACATATAAAAAAAAGAGAAAAAAAAACCATCACTAACTAGACCAAAGCACCCAAAAAAAAAAACCGGTTTGTCTCCTAATCTATCTATCTTCTATTATCTATCTATCTATCTTCTATTACAAGAACTATTTGCTGGTTTCTTCCGCTGACGTGTCGTGCTATTATTTATTTGGCTGATGTGGCGTGTTGTTACGCGCTTCGTGTGTTCCTATGCGCACTCCTAATCTAGCACCGGGTGACTTGCCCCTCTTTCCCTCTCTTCCTACCCTAGTGCCGAACCTGCCCCTGTCTCGCTCTCCCGCTCCCCGAGGACCCCACTTCTCTCTTCCGCTCCCCCTGTCTCTCTCTCCCGCTCCCCGAGAACCCCACTTCTCTCTTCTACTCCCCAACTACCTTCTGCCTCTCTCTCTCTCTCTCTCTATCTCTCTCTCTCTCTTCGGCGCTCCTCCCCCGAGCGCTCCCCCGCGCGGCGGTGGAGCGCCCGACCTTCCTCCGCCTCCGCCGAGCTCCTTCCTCCGCCGCACCTTCCTCCGCCGCGTCTCCTCCGCGACCCCCTTCTCTCTATAAATGGCGAAGCCCCCGGGGCTCATCGGGCGTCGTCCCGCGAGGTACGCAATGGAGCCCATGGCCATCGCCGGCACCACACCCGCCGGCGGCGGGGGAGCAGGAGGAGGAGGAGGTAATGGCTCGGCGCAGCCGACGCCGCCGCCCTTGGCGGTGCATGGGGGTGGCGCCTCCGTGCTCCGCCGCATGGTGACCCCGCTCCTCTTCCTCGCCGCCGTGGCACATAGCGAGTTAATTCGAGGCTATTTATTTTGGTTTTATTTTTGTCGCCGTATTAATCATATCATATTCTGGTGTTTTGATGTACAAATTATTAATTTCATCCAATAGGCTGTTTGTTGATTGAGAAAGAAATTTTGCAAAATAATAATAATATTGTTTGGCGATCAATGTTTATTTGATCTGTTGTTCATATATATATATATATATATATATATATATATATATATATATATATATATATATATATATATATATATATATATATATATATATATATATATATATATATATATAGCAAGGATGTGAGGCTGGAGCGAGTTCTAAATGATTCTGCAATGGAAAGATAAAAAATGTAGCATCGGAGACCCCCTTTTCATTAATTTGGGGTAAATTTCATGTCACTACTTTGTGATTTAGGGGGGTTTAATTATACTAATTTTTTTTAAAGTAAATATTTTTTAATTTTTTTTACGTTTTATATCGATTGATTTGTAGGAAAAAAAGAAAATAAATAACTTTTTATTGATATTTTTTTTATTGAAAGAAAAAAAATATATTTATTTGATTAATTTAAGGAGGCGGGGAGGAGGAGGCGCTGAGCCCGGCGGAGGCGCGGCGCCTGGTGCGGCTGATGAACGTGGGGACGATGACGCGCTGGTCGGTGATGATCGCCTCCGGGGTGGGGTCGAGGAGGTCCTGGACGGCCCTGATCCTCCTCCTCCTCCTCCGGCGGTGCGTCGCCACCAGCTGCGGCGGGGAACGACGACGACGTGACCGGAGAAGATGGGTCAGAGCCTAGCGTGTAGCCGCTCCAGCGACGAGCACGAGTTTTTTAGCGACTTCCCAACACCTCCTCTCATGTTGATAGCTTGACTTATCCTCTTAATCAGGTAATTTTTTTCCAAAAATTAATTTTCTTGTGGATTAATTGAATTAGTTAGTTTTTATTTTTTTTCTCTCTCTCTCTCTCTATCTCTGTCTCTCTCTTCAGCGCTCCTCCCCCGAGCGCTCCCCCGCGCGGCGGTGGAGCGCCCGACCTTCCTCCGCCGCCCCCTCGCCGGAGCTCGGCGGAGGCGGGGAGGAGGAGGCGCTGAGCCCGGCGGAGGCGCGGCGCCTGGTGCGGCTGATGAACGTGGGGACGACGACGCGCTGGTCGGTGATGATCGCCTCCGGGGTGGGGTCGAGGAGGTCCTGGACGGCCCTGATCCTCCTCCTCCTCCTCCGGCGGTGCGTCGCCACCAGCGGCGGCGGGGAACGGCGACGCCGTGACCGGAGAAGATGGGTTAGAGCCTAGCGTGTAGCCGCTCCAGCGACGAGCACGAGTTTTTTAGCTACTTCCCAACACCTCCTCTCATGTTGATAGCTTGACTTATCCTCTTAATCAGGTAATTTTTTTCCAAAAATTAATTTTCTTGTGGGTTAATTGAATTAGTTAGTTTTTATTTTTTTTGATTTGAGATGGTTGTGTTAAATATTTGCCAGTGTGGTTGCAGGATCTCTATGTGCTGGGGGAGGTATTTTTTCGTTTCTTTTTTCCAAATTTTTTTTTGAGGGGGGGTTCTATTCTTGCTTCTTTCTTATGTGCAAAGATTAAAAGAATAAAGGGCTAACTCTGGTACTTGTTGTTAATGATTCAGCTGTTTTGAATACCTGCAGGGAACTGACAATTGATCACAATTTTTGTTGTGAAACTGATTCACTCAGATGTTGGACAAAACAATACAACCTTCAACAGTGACAAGAAAGATCCTTTTCTGTGTTGTATCTCTATCCATCTTCCTCATCACCTCATCCTGCTTGGTTCTTCTGAGAAACTCCGGCGGAAGTTACATAATCCCTGAATCAGTCCTCATGCTGGTTCTTGCCAACAAGACATCAGAGCACAACACAAAAGTTAGGGATGGTGATAGCCCTCTCCTCAACTCTTTGTTTGCTCCTCCTCTGCTTCCTCTCATTAATAGAAGGCCCGCATCGAGAAGCCCGGGTCGTGTTCGACAAAATGCCAAGTTTTCGGAATGTTGGATTGGAACATAAGCTCCTCAAAGCTCTCCTCCTCCTCCTCCTCCTCCGGCGGTGCACCGCGACCAGCGGCGGCGGGGGACGGCGACGACGTCGCCGGAGAAGATGAGTTTTTTTTTTTGCGACTTCCTGAGTACCAAGCAAGCAGTTTATTTATTTATATATATATATATATATATATATATATATATATATATATATATATATATATATATATATATATATATATATATATATATATAATTAAAAGAATTATTAATTATATTTAAAAATATTCTCAACAAATTTAATTTATTTTTTTGAAAAATAAATCTATTAATATATATGATTTCAATGCATTTTTTTTTACTCAATAAATTGTTTTCTATTAAATTTGTAAATTAAAATTTGGACAATATAATATTGTAGTTAATTCTAATTTTTTTTGTTCTAAAATAAAGTATTAAATAATAAATTCTGTGAAAGTTTTAAAATTTTATAATGGTTGGATATTTATTATGGATTTGCTGTATAGACCACGGTGTACGGGCAGAAGTAACAGCAGTAGAAGAAGAAGAAAAGAGAATGAGAGAAGAGGGAGCCGAGAAAGCGGCACGCGAGCGGCGGCGCGCGAGCAGCGGTGGTGGCGGAGAGGATGAAGGAGGAGCAGCGGAGGAGGGAGGAGGCCGTCGAGAAGTGGAATGTAGTGAACCGGAATTTTGGTATATAAATAAATATAAATAAAATGGTATGAAATGCTATTTTATTGAATTTATAGAGGTAAAGGATGACCTGGAAACGAATTGGGCTCAAATCGGGATTAGAATGTGAGATCTTGAATCTTACATGAGAAAGTGGGCCCACATTATAAGTGGAAAATTCACAGTTTCGGAAAATTCCGAGAAAATTACGGGAGCTCCGTAAATGTGTTTTAAGGCCACAGTAAAAGTTTCGCGTTGATCGGACACCCGGATTGCGAGAACGGGGTCCGCCAGCGATTTTTGATACAGCGAGGCTTTTGGTGACCCAGAAATGGCCAAACTCAGCAAAAATACTTGTAACACATTTCAAATGTAATTACAAGTGAGTTGTAAGGATTTCGAATCGACGCAGAGGCCGTTGAGTCGAAAAGTGAGTTGTAAGTTGAGAATTTGAAGTTTCAAATTCTAAAGCTTAAGTTCGCCGATTTCTGGAAAGTGGCGAAACTCAGCAAAAATGCTTGTAACACATTTCAAATGTAATTACAAGTGGGTTGGAAGCATTTCGAATCAACGAAAAAGCCGTTGAGTCGAAAAGTGAGTTGTAGTTGAAAAATTGAAGCTTCAAGCTTGTAAAATTTAAGCCCACGTTCGCCGAATTCGCAAAATGGCGAAATGCGGCGAGAAGACTTGTAACATGTTTTAAATATGATTACAGTCGAGTTCGGTGCGTTTCGGGCTGACGCGAAGGGCATCGGGTCGAAAAGTGACTTGAACCCGAGGACTTAGCAAATTCTGGAATTTCCTGAAATTTCTGATCACGAAGCGTTTTGGGAGCCCTGTTTCGGAGACTTGAGTGCCCCAAAAATTTAAAAGAAATCGTGGGGTGTCTCACAAAAGTTTTCTGATTAAAAGGGGTGAAAAACCCAGGTGAGCGATTAAGGAAAAATCGGAGAACGAAGCGAAGAAAAATGCTTCGTGAATTCTGAAACTGCAGTTTTTGACAGTGCAGTTTATCGCGAAGCCTTTTCGGGGCTCTCTTTCGAGGGCTTAGAGTGGCCCAAAAATTTAAAAGAAATCGTGGAGAGCTTAAGAAAAATTTGTAGATTAAAGGGGAGAAGAAAAATTACAATTTTGATTTCTCAGTTGACGGGAAAACGTGGTGAAAGTGGGGTATCCGAAATTGTTCACTGCAGGAAAAACTGCAGGAAAAAGGGGCAGTTTTGGAATATTTTTGAAATTAAGGGGCAAAACAGTAAATTTCTTTCCCCAACCACCACCTGCAGAGATTTAATGCTCTCCCTCTCTCTCCCACTTGAAACCCTCCCTCTCTCACACTCTCTCCCTCTCTCAGCTGAAAGAAGGAACGAAAGAAAAAGAAGGAGAAGAAGAAGAGAAAGAGAAGAAGTTGAAGAAGAAGAAGAAGAAGAAGAAGGAGAAGGAGAAGGTATTGTACTCTCTCTCTCTCTCTCTCTCCCTCTCTCTCTCTCTCTCTTGGCTCGAGGGGGAAGGAAACAAAAAAAAAAAAATGGAAATGGGGGGCTGCAGCAGCTGTGGGCCCTGCTGCTTGGGCAGCAGCTTGCAGCTGCTGCCCTGGGCAGCATGGCTGCTGCGCAAGGCAGCAGCATGGCTGCCTTGCGCAGCTGCTGGAGCTGCAGCAGCTGCTGCTGCTACAAGCAGCAGCAGCAGCTGCAAGCTCTGCTGCCTGGGCAGCATGGCTGCTGCGCAAGGCAGCAGCATGGCTGCCTTGCGCAGCTGCTGGAGCTGCAGCAGCTGCTGTTGCTACAAGCAGCAGCAGCAGCTGCAGGCTCTGCTGCTTGGGCAGCAGCTTGCAGCTGCTGCCCAGCAGCAGGGCATCCTCACAAAAAAAAAAGAAAAAGAAAGAAAGAATGGAAAGAAAGGAAGAGAAGAAGAAAAGGGAAGAAGAAAAGAGAAGGAAAAAGAAAGAAAAGAAAAGAAGAAAAGAAGAAAGATAGAAACTTCTTCTCTTCTCTTTTCTCCAATGAGAAAAATGAAGAAAGATAGAAACTTCTTCTCTTCTCTTTTCTCCAATGAGAAAAATGCAACTCTCGATTTTTTTGCCAAAAGCAAAATCGGCAAATTGGGGGAAATAGCTCAAATTGAGCTTTTCTCAAATTTTTGAGAGCATTTTGACCCCGGATCGAGTTGTGCAAGTTTCTTTTTGGCAACATGCCATGAGATGATTATTCTCCTCCCACTTTTATGAACCAATCAAAAGTTAGCCTTTTGGTCGGGGAAAATGACCAAATACGGATTTTTCCCTTTAAGTTGTCAAAAAGGGGTTAGTTTTACCGCCTTATGAATTTTAGTGAATCATGTAAAAGCAATGGCTTTATCTTTTGCTTTCCTTACAATGTAGGGAAGTCTCACGGATCCAAGGAGTTGAAATTGTCTCCTTCAAGGAAAAAAAAAACACACCGAGGTGGGGGATTCTACCGAAAATGGGTGACTTCTCCACTTTTTCCTCTGCTTTTGATCTTGAAGCATGATAGTAGCCTGTTAGAGGCGTTGGGTAATTATGATTGAATTTTGCATGTGTAGATGGATATAGAAGAGAAGTAAACTTTTCTAATTATTAGAATAAGAGATAAACTTGCATGTGTAGAAGGATACAGATAGAAAAGTGGATTTTTCTGAACTGCTAAATATGGATGATAATTGCCTGCGTAGGTGTTAAACTTTATTGATGATTGAGATGGAAATAATTGCATGCGTAAAAAGGGGAATCAATTATTTGTTATCTGTGATCATGTTAGGGTATAACCCTAGGACTCATGTGACATCAGGGAAAAGAACAACCTTGTTGGTAGTAAGACTAGGAGAAAACCTAGTATAGGGGTTTGACGAGTGACATCAACTTAGGAGTTATCCTAAGGAGAACGAGTGGCATGGTCTTAGGTGACAACCTAAGGACACTGGATAGAGTGATCAACATAGAGTCAGAGAACTCTAGGATGTATATGACATGGAACTTAGGTAAAGGAAACCTAAGGAGAACTAGTGATCAACATAGAGTCAAGGAACTCTAGGACAAGTATGACATGGAACTTAGGTAAAGAGAACCTAAGGTGAACTAGTGATCAGCATAGAGTCAAGGAACTCTAGGACAAGTATGACATGGAACTTAGGTAAAGGGAACCTAAGGTGACCTAGAAGAGTTTAAACTCACAGACAGAAAAATAGAGTCAAGTTGACTCTAGGATTCAGTAAGGAATCAAGAGAATGGAAAAATGGATCAAGTGTGGAGACATGAAAGGGGAAACAGGAAATTAGAGTCAATGTAACTCTAATATAATAGTGGAACATGAAATTAGAGTCAGTGTAACTCTAAGTTAATAGTGGAACAGAAAAATAGAGTTAAGTTAACTCTAGGATTCAATGAGGAATCAGGAAAGTGGGATAAGATCCCAAGGTTAAAGAGTTGATCAAATATAACCCTAGAAAGTCATAGGGTGTCTGGGCAAATGGACAATAACTTTAACTTCAATTTGAGTTAAATAAATAAAGGTGAAATGTTTAAGAGTCCAGGAGACTCTCTAATTATCCTTATGGCAAGACCTAGGATGAGAGATAATAAATGCAAAAGGTAAAATTTAATAGCAAGCTAAAAGCGGCTAAAAGAGCATATCGAGAATGTAAATGGCGCCTTCGAATTTGAGACTCGTCATTGTGGAGCAGGACTCCCTGGGCAGTGACCCGTCGGACGAGGTACTTTCGAAAGGCTAAAAGTGAAAGTAAAGAGCTAAATGCTTAAAGAAAGAGATTGCCAGTGGCAAAAAGGGAGCTATAAGCTCGAATAAGAAAGAAAAGCAAGTGTTCAAAGGCAAAGAGGCTAAGAACTAAAGTAAAAAGAGAAAGAAAAAGAAAAGAAAAGAAAATAAAGAAAATATAAATATAAAACGGGCGGACCTACGGTGAAACCAGCCCATGTTGGAGGTACGGGCAGTATCCCTCTCCCGGGCAGTGACCCGTTCGGGACGTTTCTTCCGTAGGACGGGGTAACACTTGCGGGTGTTATCGGCAACCTTAGAAATCTTATCTTATGGTAGCAGGACTACCGGGCAAGGGCCCGTTGGATAAGAATTTCTGAGGGATAACTTGAACTAAAGCACCAGAACTTAAAGAATAAAGAAGAATTAGAGTGGCCAAGTGGCCGGGTTAGTTTAACCATGTATACAGCGGCATAGTGGCCGAGTTGGTGCTTAGTAGCCTAGTATGACTAGACAGAGTAGTGCTGGGTCGATGAGTATATACAGATAGTGATATATTACTTTGCATAGCTGCTTTTGATATTGAGGATTTTAGTTTCCTAGCACTATTATTATTGCTTCCATTGGACCAAGTGGTGTAGGACACTTTTTCTCGGTGGTTGAACCCACTGGGAACTCTGTCAGGAGTTCTCACACCCCTTGGGTGCACCCCCCCCCCCCCACAGGTTCAGGTAGGGATGCAGCGATCGTGACGGTTCAGAGGCAGACGGCGAGGTATACGACAGGGGCAAGGGCCCAGCAGCATAGAGACCTAGAGGGTCTAGCAGAGGTATCCCATTTTTATATTTCTTGAGTGAACCCTGTATGGTGAGGAAATGATGTAAAAGAATTGTAATAATTTTATTGGTAAGTTCAAAGATGTAAAGTGTAATAAAGTAATGCATGGTTCACTCTTGTATGCTTTCATTTCCGCTTTAACTGTTGTTATTGAATGAAAGTTTTAAATTTGTAGTGATTTTTAGTACTCTGATATTGAGCTTCCGCATACACTTGTTGTGTTATTATGGATGTTACCGTTCCTTTCGGGTAGGAAAAGGTCTTACCTGACTGGCGGGTCTGTTGGCGTGCCCGAACCGTACAAATTGGCGGACTCGGGGCGTGACAGATTAGAGTGGTATCAGAGCCTAGGAATAGTCCTAGGTGGTTAGCAACCTTAGGGAGACCCTAGGGATTAGCACGAGAGAGTGTGTTGATTATTGGGCGAAAGCATTCGATTGGTTATTGTTGTTCCCAAAAAGGATGTTGGGACTGATCGAGGGCGACGAGCTTTCATTCTTCGGATATTACGTTGGCGGCCGACAACGTAATGTTGGAGATGAAAGGGAGTACCCTCTTATACTTTCGCATGATTGGGTCGACGAGCCTTTTTGTCGGTATATACACTGCGTGTTGCTCAAACGGCTAAGTTTGGGCTGGTTGTTTCGTTGTGGTGTGCATATTGGCGATGACGCCACATAGGGAGACGCGCTTGTCTTGACTCGAGCCACGAGAGGGCTCTGGGTAGAACAAGGTACACGGGCTGCGATCGAAGATGACCGCACTTGTTGGTGTGATCCAGCAGCAGGTCAAGCTTCTTTGTAACGACCCGGCCCACTAGCAATAATAACTCGTTGGGCCCAAACCACAGCCCAAAATGCTTAAGCCCAGTTATTATTACTAGTGTCCAAGTCTCATATAAACCCAATCACAAATCCATCCACATCCGATGTGGGACTATTGGGGGCGTCACAGACTCCCCCCGTTTAGGCCTGACGTCCTCGTCAGCCCAAACACACACACACACAAGCCCAAGATCACCAGGCGATGTGAGACTCGTCTCGCTAGCCCTGTCATCTAGACCCAGGCTCAGCCGAGACTCATCACACACTTCCGGCTGGTTATTGGCTCTGATACCAAATGTAACGACCCGGCCCACTAGCAATAATAACTTGTTGGGCCCAAACCACAGCCCAAATTGCTTAAGCCCAGTTATTATTACTAGTGTCCAGTCTCATATAAACTCAATCACAATTCCATCCACATCCGATGTGGGACTATTGGGGGCGTCACATTCTTGCCGTCAGCGGAAATTTTTCGCCGAAAGCTGATTCCAACGCCTAAGTGTGGCGTCGATGTGACAGTCGGAGCAGATAGATAGGCTCCAGTGGCTGATAGCGCAGCAAGCTGAGGCTGCACAAACAACGTATGAGTATACGGCGTCGCCGCCTGTAGGGGTGACAGTAAGGAGAATGGCAGTGGCCGCCGAACTTTTGTCGGCGCAGCCAACACCTTCAGCATAGGATGTTTTACGCTTGTGTCAGCTAGGTTGCTGGCAAAGTATGGTTAGTAAGGTCCAGTGAGAGACCGACTCGCGAGGTAAATGGTGATCGCTATGTCGCGAGAGCCAAGTTGCTGTGCCCTAAGGGTTAGGGCAAGAAAGATTTACGGGCCTGGCGGCGTGAGTTCGCCCTGATGACGGTAGTGACCGTGTGGCGTGTTGATTGTGGCTAGGTTGCCGCATAGTAGTGTTGGTGAGGCCTAGAGTAGGCTTCAGGATGCGAGAACCTCTCGAAAAAGCGAGAGTTTTGTGGCGCCGTTCTGATGGACCGGTATAATGGCAAGAGTTGCCACCATAGGGTTTGCGTGTTAATCACCAGAGTTGGTGAACAATTGTTGTGGTGCCTCAACCCAGTTGGGAGAGGTATACAGGAGTCATGCGCGTGTTTAAGCAAGTTGCTTAACATTTGGATTACGCAAGTTAGCGTGAGGGGGCGTAGGACGCCCAACTGTTCGGGTGCTCATGGAGCACAAGTGTTGTTTAGCCAGAGAGAGCTGATTAGGTGGCATAGTAGCCTTTGCCCAGTGTGGCCAGAGTTGATAGAGAGTTTGGGTCGTGGATTGACGACTAGTTAGTTGATCTTGCTCAGTGAGCATAGCGGTCGCGTGGCGACGATTAGCGGGTTCGCTTGGGGACGATCCGTGCCTGGACCATGTTTGTGGACTGTGGGCCTGTAGCCCAGTGGGCAGGCGCAGTCGGCTGTGAGAGACAGCGGCCCGAGACCTGATGGCGGGGCATGATAGAGATTTGGTCGGGACGGTAGTCCGAGCGATGACCCGGGAACGTGGAATGCCACGTGTGAGCATTGAGGCTATTAGTACGCTGAGATTAGTACACTGAGAGTGTGATATGACCAGGCCGTAGAGCTAGTGGTGATTGAGGTACTGTAGCTCCTAGTGGGAGTGTTGGTGTAGTAATCCTAAGTAAGGATCTACCTGTATGATGATTGGGTCTGTGTGCTAGTGAGAGCCATTGTACGGTGTTGGACTAGTTGTGGGCTATAGGCCCTATTAGACCGTGGTCTGTGGACCTATTAGTAGTCCGAGATGTCGGGTTAGCTGATAACCCGTGGACTTAGAGCGCTAGAAGCGTGTGAGATAGTTGAGGAATTGTGGATTGGCCTTTGCACTCCACATTAGGCAGCGGAGTGACCGGTAAATGTAATTGGTTGCAGATGCAGCCTCCTTGTGAAAGATAAAATGATCGCGGAATTAAAGTGAAGATTTCGCAAGATGAGACTTCGCCAATTGTGGCAATTGAGAGAGCAAGTGCTCAAATGTGTCTCTCACCTACTTGGTGAAAGTGGCCGGACACCAGGTCTGAGTTTGTCCCTGAGTTGAGATAGGGATCCAGGATGAGCTGCTCGAGTAATTGTGGGCGAGCAGGCAATTTGATGCCGGTCACGAGGTTCAGTGAGCCCAGTAGTGAGGGCAAGTTTTTCCCCCCTCTTGATCAAGT
This sequence comes from Tillandsia leiboldiana, assembly GCA_029204045.2. Taxonomy (NCBI): domain Eukaryota; kingdom Viridiplantae; phylum Streptophyta; class Magnoliopsida; order Poales; family Bromeliaceae; genus Tillandsia; species Tillandsia leiboldiana. The sequence continues at coordinate 509,537 of CM055085.1, forward strand.
AGGAGTCGAGATGTGACTCAAGTTTCGAGGACGAAACTTATTTTAAGGGGGGTAGAATGTAGTGAACCGGAATTTTGGTATATAAATAAATATAAATAAAATGGTATGAAATGCTATTTTATTGAATTTATAGAGGTAAAGGATGACCTGGAAACGAATTGGGCCCAAATCGGGATTAGAATGTGAGATCTTGAATCTTACATGAGAAAGTGGGCCCACATTATAAGTGGAAAATTCACAGTTTCGGAAAATTCCGAGAAAATTACGGGAGCTCCGTAAATGTGTACAGAAATATGGGTACAGAAATATCCGAATCAATCATGGTGATAATCAAAATAATCCACAGATAAGACTGAAATAGGCAGGTAATCAAGCATAAGGGAGCTGCAGATAATAAATACTGGACTATCGAAATATCAGCTATGCATCAACAAAGAACAACAAGTACTAACCGATGCCACTGTTGGTCACGGGGACCTCAGGCGAAGATATCTATGCAGAGCCAACCACAATCATACTGGATTCCACCTAGCCGAGCTGAACCGCAACCCCGTACCATTGATATAGCCGAGAGGATCCTCGTACCAAAAGGTACAGCCGAGAGTTTCCTCATATCGGTACCGCCAAGGGGCTCCCCGTACCCAGTGATACAGCAAGAGGGGCGAGCTCACGGGTCAAGCAGACCCTTTACCGGTAAAGAACGCAATGTGGGGGATCAATCCCACAGCGTACGCGAACGAACAGCAGGTGCACAACGATCATAATGCTAATGCTAAATCTCACGGTCTGCAGACCGGGTAATCGGCAACATGCCGGAAATCCCCACAGGGATGCAATGGCAAAGGCCAACTGAATCTCAACCCAAGGTAATCGGCAAAAAGCCGGGAAAAATCCCAACAGGGATGCAGGTATTTGTATATCAATCAGGTCTATCATGCATAACTGGAAATAGTAGTAAGAATAACTGAATATAATGCAATACAATATCTGATAGACATGAAGCAATAATAAGCATGATCAGACCCTGAATACCAACTGTGCTGAATACTGGAATGTAAACGACAGGTATGCAGAAAAATATCCAGGTAGATGTCTATCAATAAATGAGTATGTATATCTGAGCGAAATCCCAATAGGGATGCATATGTCTGTATATCAATCATAGGTCATATCATGCAACCCGGAATCCAAGAAGTATATAAATCCGAATAAAAGCAAGTCTATGTAGTGATCAAGCAAGCATGATATAAATGTCCAAATATGAGCTAATGAACTGTCCTCTAACTAATGACCAATCAAGCAGGTATATGTCCAGGTATACGCAAAGGATACTAAATCCACAGAATAAGGCTCATAAACATAATCTGGGCTAAATAGAAGAACATGTGTCCGACTGGACTAAAGCAAACAGAGGGCCGAAAATATAAAGCCCGGACCGAAGATAACCCACCTGAATGTAGGCGGTCCAACGACTCCAACAGAAGGCTCGTGGGCCGGAGTCAGACTGCAAGGACCTGAACAGAAACTAGAATCAGTAACCGACTCACTCGTACCCATCCCGACGACAGAACAATAGCATGTCGCTAATACAGGGAACTTAGCCGAAGCTAGGCTTAAACCGGAACTCCCGAAAAACCACTGATGATCCAATCTGTGCTGAACAATAACCAAAACTCGTGAAACTTCACGTGCTGCCCAAGAATGTCTAACTTAAGACATTTAGGCTCTAACACTAGACTCTGGGTTTACTTGTGCACCGGCAAAGCCATAACCACTGAAACACTCCCGGGAAGCCCATTTTGGCGCCGGAAGTTGCAAACTAAAAACTAAAATCACCGGGCTCTTTAGAATAGCACCGGGAACAGCCACTGATACTTGGCGTCACCAATTAATCACCGCAATTTCCTGAATTGCATGATTAACGCCGAATCGCCGTTAAACCGGCGATTTTGCCGATTCACGGTTCGGGATCCAATTCCCGCTCAACGAAAAACATCGGACCTCCAACAAAAGGTTTAGAGATCATGTGTACACTGTACAAAGCAGCTAGTATGGTCCCAATTGCGTTTTGGCCCCCCGGGATTTTACCAATTGGCATAAAAGCATGCATTTTCATGCTATTTCGCTTGTATTTAACTTCGGAATGCTATTTTAACGAACCGACACCACCAGCAGGTGGCTCTCGACCTGCTGGACACCGTGCTCACCTTTTGGAAGCAACGCGAAACTCGAATAAAACTTCGGGCCAACAATTCCTGTATTTAAAGGCTCTAAATGCTACATTTAATGCCTACACTCGACCAAACTCAAATTAGATGCAAGCATCATGTTCAGCAGACTAAAAGAACTCAGAGGCTCACCAGCTAGGTGCTGCGGGGAAACCAGAAACATCGCCGGAGCAAAACGACTCCAAAACCTAAACTTAAAGAGCTCTATTTGCAAGCTCTCACCATCTACTCAGCCATTTGCTGAAGTAGGGTGAGCATTGTGCTCAGGAGGCTTGCAGAAATCAACTGCTCTCATGCTGGATAAACAGAACCAATTTGGTTCACTCAAGCATTTCATCGAACACAAGGCGTGCAACAACTTAATACATAATTCTTGAAGACAACAATGGTGAATCCCTATAACTAAGCTCTGGGTTTCAAGCACAAGCACCAGTAGGTGCCACTTGACTCAAATAAGCTTGCTGGACCCACGGCCGGCGGCGCGACACGGTGACGGCGGCGGCGGGGCACTCATGGCCGGAACAAGCATAAAAAATGGTGGAGTCGTCACCGGTCAGTATGGGTTGCATGCAATGGCCTCTGTGGGTTAGTCTCAACCTGGTGGAGCTAACTGTGCAGGTGGCCGACGGCAACAAGCGACGGCGGCGGCGGCGGCGCAACCTCGGGTGAACCCGAGATAACCAAACCCTAGGGCATCAGACTGCGGCTCGCACACTACTCCAAATGCCATGAAACTTCTTGGGGAGGCTCTACAGACCCTACAGAGAATTCCCACCAACTTGGTTTCGAAGTTGGGCCATCGGGTGCGGCCAGCGGCTTGGGCGGAGCAAAGCTAGGGTTCCGGCGGGTGCCTTTTCCCCGCCGGCAACCGGGAGCATTCCCGACTTCGGGGTTCAGCATGGGGCATCCCCACAACCTCACTAATCTACTGCAGTAGTCTAAGTAGCCAGAAAGTGAACAAAACCAAGACCTTACCTTTGCCGGAATTCTCAAGGATGATGGCGTTGACCCGCGGCGGCGCACGGCGGCGCTGGGTCTCGGCTCGGGTTTCAACCTCACAGGGGCACCCTCAGAAGAGGTTTGGTGCACTCACTTCTCCTCTGGATGCTTCGTTATCAACAAACCGAGAAGAATAAGATTCTTCTTATTTCTTCTTCTCCGGCGACGGAGGTGGCGGCGGCCGGTGCGCTAACTCCGACGAGTGCGGCTGAGAGGAGGAGTTGTTGGAGGTTGGCGGCTGGGGCAAGGGTTAAGAGGAGTAGGGTTTCTTTTCTTTTGGAAACCTAATCGAGTTGTATACTTATATATAATGCAAGGTGTAATTGCGAATAAACCCTCCAACACTTTGTATTTTTACTTAAGTCCATTGCTGTAGAACACATTTGCTATAAGGACCCTCCTCTACAAGTTTGGTGCAAATCGACACATAAAATATAGCATCTTTACGCAAAATACTGCAATTTTCTCCTATTTCACGCTTTTCGAGACAACCGGACTGTCAAACTGAAATTCCGTCAGCGCTATTGCGTTCAGAATGATGAAACCGATCAAAACGACTACCTGGATCACTATGTTCGTGTCACGCCCCGAGTTTTAAAAATCCGGAAAATTTTTTTTTTTTGAAATCAGAGTTTGCAAGCTGGGCGCAACAGACCGCCACATGTATAGAAGACTCTCTGTCCCCAGGACAGAGACTCCCCTATACATGCACGGCTAGAATCATCATCAGAGATCAACAGATATATCAGTATCTAATCTACTCTACTCAGCATGAAAAATCAAATTAAGTTATTACATCAATTTCAAATATCTAAATCAAAAGCTGGAAAGAAATGCTGAAAGTAAAAGTCTGCAGAATCATCGAGATATCATGCTCATGGGGACAGCTCTATCGTAATCGGCTCACTGGATCGTCCCGACATCTCACCACCCGACGGACCTACAACAATCACCCGAGGGTGTGAGATACACCGGAGTGCATCCCAGTGGGCACGACGAGCCGGGAATCAGCTAATCGTACCTACTGGGTACTAAAACCTGCGGATAGTAAAGATCTATAGGAAAAGCTGAATAAACAGATAAGATCTACTAATAATCAGAATCACAATAGCAGGTAAGTGTCAAATAGTGGCAATCAAGAAAGACTGTGGAACATGCATGCTAGAATCAAATGTCAACTACAAGGAATCATGTATAAAGAACTACTGGAGATACAAGCATGTCTACAGGTAATAGTGCTGGAATAACTGAACAATAGTACAAGTGAACCATGCGTCAAAGGTAGAAACCCAAGTACACAATCATGCGCCAATATTGGTCTCAGAGGACCTCAGGCAAAAGCCACCGATCCGCACCTGATCCGCTAACATACCCCTGTCGAGGGCTCACGGGTCTATCACCAGACCACTCTACCGGTAAAGAACCAGCTCCACGGGGAGCGACCCCGGCCAGGTTCGTGAAGTACAGCAGTGCATGGCAAGTCATCATGATCAATCTCACGGTCAAATGACCGAGTAGTGGATCAATAAATCATGCATATCAAGAATATCTCAATGATAGGAATCAACAGAAATCATCAAATCATGCAGATCTATATACTGAAAAAGCTGATGAACAGACATGTATATGGTATGTCTCATGAAGATCAAGGTCTATCAGAAATATAAAAACTGATAAACAGGTACGTAAGATATGTCTCACGTAGATCAAGATCTATCAGGACTAATCATAGGGCATGTCAATACAATCATCAAGGCTAATCTAGATAAAATCAGCAGGTATATATGATGAGTCTAACCAAGTCAGTGTCAATCGGTGAAATCATGATATGTCAAGATAGGTCAATCAGAATCACAATAGCAGGTAAGTGTCAAATAGTGGCAATCAAGAAAGACTGTGGAACATGCATGCTAGAATCAAATGTCAACTACAAGGAATCATGTATAAAGAACTACTGGAGATACAAGCATGTCTACAGGTAATAGTGCTGGAATAACTGAACAATAGTACAAGTGAACCATGCGTCAAAGGTAGAAACCCAAGTACACAATCATGCGCCAATATTGGTCTCAGAGGACCTCAGGCAAAAGCCACCGATCCGCACCTGATCCGCTAACATACCCCTGTCGAGGGCTCACGGCTCTATCACCAGACCACTCTACCGGTAAAGAACCAGCTCCACGGGGAGCGACCCCGGCCAGGTTCGTGAAGTACAGCAGTGCATGGCAAGTCATCATGATCAATCTCACGGTCAAATGACCGAGTAGTCGGCACACGCCGAAATCCCAACAAGGAATCATCTGTCTATATCTATCCATCGGAATCAATCAATCAGGCATATCGAGTAATATCTATCAATCAGGATCAATCAGTCATGCAAATCTATATATCAATCAATCAGAATCAGTCAGGACTAATCAGAGAGTATATATATGATAATCGGCTGATAGTGACAATAAAACTCAATCACCAATCTAATCAGGTCAATGTCAATCAGAGGGATCATGCTATGTCAAAAGAGATCAATATATGTCATATAGGTAAAATCAGCAGGGCAAGCCAAGAACAAGTGTCCGACTGGACTAAAGCAACCAGAGGGCCGAATAGATCAACCCGGGCCGAAGTTAACCCACCTGGATGAAGGCAGAGTCCCCGAACTCCCGATCAGCAGCTGGGGGCTGGCGTCGAACAACTGGGCCCTGTATAAGAAGACATGATCAGTAATAAACTCCCACAACCCTTTCCCGACAACGTTACACTAACGTTACACTAACGTTACACTAACGGAGAGGGGAAAGGGTTGTGGGAGTTTATTACTGATCATGTCTTCTTATACAGGGCCCAGTTGTTCGACGCCAGCCCCCAGCTGCTGATCGGGAGTTCGGGGACTCTGCCTTCATCCAGGTGGGTTAACTTCGGCCCGGGTTGATCTATTCGGCCCTCTGGTTGCTTTAGTCCAGTCGGACACTTGTTCTTGGCTTGCCCTGCTGATTTTACCTATATGACATATATTGATCTCTTTTGACATAGCATGATCCCTCTGATTGACATTGACCTGATTAGATTGGTGATTGAGTTTTATTGTCACTATCAGCCGATTATCATATATATACTCTCTGATTAGTCCTGACTGATTCTGATTGATTGATATATAGATTTGCATGACTGATTGATCCTGATTGATAGATATTACTCGATATGCCTGATTGATTGATTCCGATGGATAGATATAGACAGATGATTCCTTGTTGGGATTTCGGCGTGTGCCGACTACTCGGTCATTTGACCGTGAGATTGATCATGATGACTTGCCATGCACTGCTGTACTTCACGAACCTGGCCGGGGTCGCTCCCCGTGGAGCTGGTTCTTTACCGGTAGAGTGGTCTGGTGATAGACCCGTGAGCCCTCGACAGGGGTATGTTAGCGGATCAGGTGCGGATCGGTGGCTTTTGCCTGAGGTCCCCTGAGACCAATATTGGCGCATGATTGTGTACTTGGGTTTCTACCTTTGACGCATGGTTCACTTGTACTATTGTTCAGTTATTCCAGCACTATTACCTGTAGACATGCTTGTATCTCCAGTAGTTCTTTATACATGATTCCTTGTAGTTGACATTTGATTCTAGCATGCATGTTCCACAGTCTTTCTTGATTGCCACTATTTGACACTTACCTGCTATTGTGATTCTGATTATTAGTAGATCTTATCTGTTTATTCAGCTTTTCCTATAGATCTTTACTATCCGCAGGTTTTAGTACCCAGTAGGTACGATTAGCTGATTCCCGGCTCGTCGTGCCCACTGGGATGCACTCCGGTGTATCTCACACCCTCGGGTGATTGTTGTAGGTCCGTCGGGTGGTGAGATGTCGGGACGATCCAGTGAGCCGATTACGATAGAGCTGTCCCCATGAGCATGATATCTCGATGATTCTGCAGACTTTTACTTTCAGCATTTCTTTCCAGCTTTTGATTTAGATATTTGAAATTGATGTAATAACTTAATTTGATTTTTCATGCTGAGTAGAGTAGATTAGATACTGATATATCTGTTGATCTCTGATGATGATTCTAGCCGTGCATGTATAGGGGAGTCTCTGTCCTGGGGACAGAGAGTCTTCTATACATGTGGCGGTCTGTTGCGCCCAGCTTGCAAACTCTGATTTCAAAAAAAAAATTTTTTCCGGATTTTTAAAACTCGGGGCGTGACAGATTAGAAACTGGGCTTAAGCATTTTGGGCTGTGGTTTGGGCCCAACGAGTTATTGTTGCTAGTGGGCCGGATCGTTACAGTTCGGAATTCGGACAGTGAACTAGTCAACGTTGCATCCGCGGAGTCCCGAAAATTGGGGTTCTTGTTCATCTACAGTAATTCACTTAAGTGACCTGTGCGCATACCACTGTTACATTGGTCCCGACATTTGCCCGCTTCCTCGTTGATTTCTGGAAGATTCGACCGTCAGATCGAAAAGTGCTGAATATGAATCTCGCTCAGTTCGACGAGACGATCGCAACGGTCAATTCGGATTTCCAAGATAATGTCCGGATTGAAAAATAGCCTTTTTGCCTAGTAAATAGTGCAACTTGCATACTGGCGATTGACCATATAGATCAACAAAGGTCTTTTGAATTCAAAACCAGCTCAAAATTCACTTTTAATCTATTTATTAAAAATAAGATATTTCAAATTTCTACAGAACCCATCACCAAGGTAACAATTAATGATCTCCTACATCGTCAACAACTTCTTCTTCTTCTTCTCTTCTTTATGAATTGTATATTTGCTGCTCCTCTATTCCTCCGATATGAATTATTTTGAATTTACTATTTAATTTTTTAAAAGTTTAAATTTACTATTTAACTTTTTAATTCATTTGATTTGAATCAGTTTATTATATTTTAATTTTAAAAATTTATAAAAATAAACGGCAAATTCAAAATTTAAAATTAAAGTATTATTCGCTAATTCAAATCAAACAAATAAAAAAATTAGATGGCAAACCCAAAATGATTCATATATAGTACATATAAATTGTGTAGTACTTCTTTATAATTGATATTTTAAAATGATCCAATAAAATTTAGTTAACTAAATATTTTAACTTTAAAAATTTGTAAGGATAAACAACACATTTAAATTTTAAAATTAAAGTATTATTTACTAACTCAAATCAAATAAATTAAAAAATTGGATGACGAATCCAAAATAATTCATATTACGTCGGTACTTTTATATAATTGATATCTTAAAATGATCTAATGGAATTTAGTTAACTAAATAAATAACTTACTATAAATGAGTCGACAATATCAAATATAATAATACTAATTAAAATATTATATTATTATCGTATAAGTAATACTTTATCGTTCAGTCAATTAAGGTGAACTGTAAAATTTGATTACAGTAATCTACAAATGTTGTGTCACAAACTGAACAAAAATAAAGTGAGAATCGAGGAACAGCGGTGTAATTTAACTAATTTCTTTTATAGGTAAAATGTATAAACATTATTTAAACACATTTGGAAATAAATACATAAACTTTACACATTTAGAATATTACATTTCATTTTATACTAAATTAATGATATAAAATTCATAACTATTTGAATATAAAATCTATTTAACTATTTTTAAATTAAAGGGATTCATAATTTTACTTACCACTTATACTAAATTTAAATTTTTGAAATAAATATAAATTTTATATAAGAATATTTTCGCCCTCTTAAATGATTTTTTTTTCCAGAAGAAAAAAAATAAAGAAAAAGGTGGATTTTAAAATCCCAAGAAATAATAAGATTTCAATGAATTATTTATTTTCCGCCACGTCGAATCCGTACAATAAAATAAACATAAAATTTTATAATTCTCTTTCCAGATATTTTAAAAAATATCATGAATTAAACAAACATAAAAATAAGCTTTTTTGTTTTTCGGTGAGACCGATTGCAATATGTGATACTTAATATTACGTGTGAAAAGAATATATATTATCTGTAGCTGAGATATTTTATATAATTTAATCAAAAAAAAAAGATAATTTAATAGTATTTTGACTTTTCTAAGTTGCCACTGAAGTCCAGGATGATGACCTTATCACCAAGATAAGGAGATAATTTATTTATTTATTTTGGATGAAAATGTAAGAAAATTATTTGAATTATTTTGGAATTTAAATTTTACAATTTTGTCATTTTACTCCTTAATTTTATATAATTTGTTTGATTTAGTATGTACTAATTAATGAATCTACTACAATTTAATGATATTTTATTTTCAAAAATAAAATAATTTTTTTTAACATTTCATTCTATGTTTATTTAAGCGTATTTATAATCAATTTTTTATAATTTTGGAAAAAATATATAAGAATGATGATAAATAAGTGAATTATATTGGGTGATATATATTTAGTAAAAAATAGAGAGAATATATTAGTTATTTTTTTTATTATTATATATATATTAATATATAATTTAAAGATTTTTATACAAATACTTTCAGATATGATTAATTTTTCTGATATGCTATGATATTTTCAGACATGGTTAATTTTTCAAAATTTTGAACATATGTTGTACAATTATGGCAGATTTGCTATCATAGCTACTCTCTTTCTCCCTAAATGATTTGATGTGATATTTTCAGATATAGTTAATTTTCAAAGTGCTATTCTCTTTTCCTCTGCTTAAGATTGTAAGGAATTTTTTTTTACAAATTTTGTAAGATTATGCCAGATTTTTTAATGTGATATTTTAATTTTTAAAATTCTTTCACATATATATATATATATATATATATATATATATATATATATATATATATATATATATATATATATATATATATATATATATATATATATATATATATATATATATATATATATATATATATATATATATATATATATATATATATAATTAAAGATTTTTATACACTAAATTACATTTTCTCAAATTTTAAAGTTAAAATACCAATATTTTAAAATTTACATTTAAAATTAATGTATGAAAAAAATTAAGTATGGAGATATCTGATTTGTAGATGAATATCTGATTTTTACTTAAATATCATAATTTCTCAAAAATTATTAAAAAAATTTTCTCCCTTAAGATTTACAAATAAAAATATTATTATATATCATTTAAGATTTAGAAATAAATATATTATATACAAAATTTTGTAACAGTGATATTTAAATAGTTAATTTGATTTGATTGATGTGATATTTTTGATTTTGTCAAAATTTACTATCATAATTATTATGTTTTTCCTATTTCCAAGATTTCCATAAATGCAGATTTAGACATTTACTATCATAAATACTCTATTTTTCTTACCCTAAGATTTTTTAGATTTTGTCAAGATTTGTTGCATTTCTCTTTTTTGTTATTATATATAATAATAAATAAAATCATACATTAATTCCAATTTTTTTTTTTACATTTATGAGTAGTTATATATAATAATAATACAGTAAATATAATAATATAGTAATTTGAAATTTTTTTAAAGATTTATACTAAAAATATTATATATAAATAATTTATCATACAATGATTTGAAAAATTAGGATTTCCAATTTTATGAATTATATTATATAAATTAATATTTGAATTGCTTGAAAGTTGAGTTCAAATTTTAAAGTAGCTCTTAAAAATTTCCATTAATTATGAATAATTTTTGTTATAAAAATATTAAAAAAACTCATTGCCTATTAATAATTTATGAAATAGATTAGGAACTTAAATTTTTAATTAAAATTGAAATTTGTAGGTTATTTTGTTATATACAATTCTATTTCAAGTATTATAATTCCGAGTCTACTTGTAGTGTAAATTTTGGATATTTGAATTGCTTGAAAGTTGAGTTTAGATTTTAAAGCAGTTCTTAAAAATTTACATTAATTATAACTAATTTTTGTTATAAAAATATTAAAAAAACTCATTACCTATTAATAATTTATAAAATAGATTAGGAACTCAACTTTTTAATGTAAATTGAAATTTTTAGGTTCTTTTCTTATATACAATTATATTTCAAGTATTATAATTCCGAGTCTACTTGTTGTAAGAATTCGAATTTTTGTAAATAATTAAATAAATGAAATCGATAGAAGTCAAGTTGAATTTGGATCATAAATGGCTCAGATAGCGACAGTGCCCCTTTTCTGCAGTGTAATTTGCACAATTAATGGGCCAGAAATATCACCTTTCAATTCGAGCCTGATCTCGAAGATCCGAGACCACGAGTGAGACCGTCTCGTCGAACTGAGTGAAAACCATATTGAACTTGTTCAGATCTGACGGTCGGATCTCCCAGAAATCGGCGTTGAAGCCGGCGGGACCCGCGACTTAAGTCGCGGGTACAAGTGAACAGTAAACCCTTTTTTCGAGTCCCCTTCGCGCCAACGTTGGCCAATCTACTATCTGGACTCCTAATATAGTGATTTGAGTAGTCAATTCTAGCTATTTTCGAAGTTCTGAACGCAATGGCGAGTCGAAAATTCTGTTTGACGACTCTGGAATCTCGAAAAGCGCGAAAACTGTATTTTGACACAGTTATTATGGACCGAGATTTTATCCGGGCAGTTTCGCGAAAATCTGAGATCGTTACCTGATAGGTCTCGTCGAGCCGGACGTCATGGCGCAGTCCATTTTCCGTTTCGGCGACCGGATCGCCTCGAAAAGCGTGAAATACGGGGAAAAAGTGGCTTTTTGCATAATAATCCCCATAGTTTGTACCTCAATTTGCGTGCCACTTCTTGGAGAGGGACCTAGATGTGACTAAAAGCTACTGAGAAGGACCAAAACCTAAAATGTCAAAAGAGGAGGACTAAACTGCTATTGTATATACATTATATATATACATGTATAGCTAGGGCTAGGGTTTTCCAAAGCCTCAAACCTCGTAGCCCTCAGCCCTATAGCCGCCAGCTCCAACAGAATCCCTTCCTCAGCCGCTCCCCTCGGAGCTAGCCCGCACCGGCCGCCGCCTCTCCGGTCGCCGGAGAAGTGAGGCTTCAAGAAGCAACCTTCTCTCGTGTTGTTGGGAAGGAAGTGTGCGGGAAGGGCCTGGGCGATCAAGACTTGGTCCTGTGGAGTTCTCTGTGAAGCCGCAACCGAGCCCGTGGTGTCTCGACGGTCGCCGCCGCCGTACGCCGCCGCGGGAGACCTCTCCTCCTTGCTAAGCTCCGGCGAGGTAAGTTCTTGAAACTTTCCTTTGCTTTCGGGCTTTTGGGCATGACCACAAGACTCCTGACACTGGGAGCAATCGATCGGATGCAGGCAGAGCCGGCGCCGCCGACCCGATCGCCGGCGGGAGCCATCCCATCAAATTATCGTCTTCTCGGTCGACATCAGCGCCGCCGTGATCCGGCCGTCCAACTAAAGATCAGCACCGTTGGATCTGGTCCCCGTGACGACTGCAACCTCCCCACAAAACCCGAGGGTGATCGGACAAGGATCCCTCTCGCGCGGCCGAGCCCTAGAATCGGGAGAATTGACCCATCGCCGGAATCCCTCCGTCCGGCGCCGTCGCTCGTCCCCATCGCCGCCCATCACCACCAGAAGGTTCCTGGCACCACCAGGAAACCTTTGATCCAAGTCGCACCGGCCCGGAGTCCCACGGTCGGAATCCGCCATTGTTGACCGTCGGAGCTCCACCAAGCTCCGCCGCCGCGCGTCGCCGGCGACCCCAGACCTCCGGAAACGGTGCAGGTAGGCCTCTCTCATCATTTCGTGACCAATGGTGGTGTTGCATGGGAATCCTAACGTCAGGTTTGGAGTCTTTTCAGTTGCACCCGAAACTGCCTCGGTCTTCCCCTCCGGCCACCGCCGCCTCCGGCCGCCGGGGCTCGGCCCAGCTTGCTCCCGAGACCTTATGAGACCTTCCTCTTGCTGATGCTCACACTAAATTGCTGCTTGAACAGGGAGCACCTGACTTGGCCAAACCGAGCCCTTGAGCCATTTTTGGGTGTTGCTCCGGCCATTGCTCCGGCCAACTTCCGGCCAGTCTGAGGTGAGCCCCACTGTCCTCGATCCTTACTGAACATCATGCTCCAATTAGATCACTTTTAGATCAAGTATATGTTAAGATTTAACATAATAGTAAATTGAACCCGAGAACATTATGGGCCAACTTTGCCCTCGGGACCCGTGCCAGCCCAATCATGTGAGCACGGGCTCCGTCTCGATGTAACGGACGTGCTGGAACTTACGGCGTCGTCGTCGGTTTCCCGGATTGCAAGAACGAGCCGAAACTGTTGGGTTATATGTAATAAGGATCTAAATAGGGGAAAAAACACCTAGAGGGGGGTGAATAGGTGTAAACGCATAAACACTCAAAAAATCGTTGCGATAAAAACCCAATGCGGAAATAAAAATAATACGCAAGATTTTTACGTGGAAAACTCCATCACCGGAGTAAAAAACCACGGGACCGATAACACGGCAGAAATCCACTAGAATTAAAACACGTACAAGGTGATTTACCGTACACACTTACGACTCAACCTTTTCCATACGCTCCTAGAGGATCTTCTCCGCTCGCTCCGCGACGCTTCTCGAATCCACGATCTGCGCCCAACGCCGAATCCACGGCGTCCAACGTCGAATCCACGACGTCCGACCGAATCCACGGTCTTCACCCAATAGCACCCTTCGAATCCACGAACGTGCCTCGCTCCGAATCCACGAGAGCGGTTGAACCTTGAATCCACAAGGACACGCGAATCCACGCGCCGATTTTTGGGGTAAATCGTTGTTTTGGGTGGTGATGATCCGCCGAATACTTAGATCAAAGATAGATCGGAAATACCATCTAAGTATTCATTAGTTTGATTCAACTCAAGATATGAGTATGAAAACCTAGAATCAAACTAATCAATATAGATGAAGAAACATAGAGTATTCTCTAATGATTTCCTTTCTTCTCTATATGTGGATCTAGAGCCGTATAAGATGATATATGAAAATGACGGCTATTTGGATTAACCCTAGAAAAAGAGTCATAGGGTCTATTTATAGGTTAGAAACCCTAGGAAGGAGATAAGAATCAAAAACCTAACATTTCTGGAGATTTTACGGACGGCGATCCGGATCGGATTAGCTGTGATCCGGATCGTCGTAACGAGTCAGGTAATTCCAGAAAAACGAAGGTTCGGGATCCGGATCGAAGTGCTTGATCCGGATCGTTCATACAGTTCACCAAACATCAACGTTCGGGATCCGGATTGCGAAGCCTGATCCGGATCGTTCAAGGAAGATGGTAAACTCAGTGGTCGGGATCCGGATCAAGAGAGGCTACGATCCGGATTGAACTGGTGTATGAACGAACCACCTTCGGGATCCGGATCGAACAACCTGATCCGGATCCTGAACATGTCCCAAGTCCAGTTTTTGATTTTTATGCAATGAAAGATTCTTCCAAGTGTTTCTACACTACAAGAAGTATTCGGATCACACAAAATCTTAGGTTAAACATACCTGATCCTTTTGAATTCTTCTTTCTTGAGATTGAGTTAAATGATCCAACTTTCTTCACCTTCAATCTTCAAGACTTGAGACTTTCACGAAACTACGCCAACTCAAATTCCGTAACAATCTCCCCCTTTGGCGGTTTCGTGACAAAACACAGATCCACTAAAGAAAATTCAAAAAGATATTTTTGTTGCTATCACCATACAACAAAAATTTACAATGGAGATCCAAAAATTTAAAAACATGAGATAAACTCCTAAAACAGACTCTAGACTTAGACATCTGTACTCTCTGCACAAAGAAATCATTCTTGACAAAAAGAGATCGTTAGATACCTCAAGAATATTTAGCATACAAAACTTAGTACAGAGATAGAGTTTATCTAATCATCATGACATTTGAGAATTCAGATATGTAAGAGAATCATAGTCAAAAACCAACATATCTTCTATGCAATTAAAAACCAAATGTCACAAAAAGTTAGTCCAACATCAACTTGTTAGTCATATTACATGCCCAAATAGTTAGTCGAATAGTTAGTCGAGACATGCAAACAATCACAAGATAAAAACCAAAGTTGAAGTTGAAGTGATACTTACCTTGATGTATACAAAATCTTCATCAGCAAGATTTTCACAATCATTGTTCAAGTTCCCTTGATGTTCACTTACCTTGATGTTCATCATCATTGTACCTTGATGCAGTCATCATTGTTCATCATTGATGTATACAAGATCACAATTTTCACAATATCATTGTTCAAGTTCTCTAAACTCTCTCCCCCTTTTTGTCACAAACGAAGCCAAAGTTACCAAAAAAATCGAAGGAGAGTAAAAAATATCAACGAAAATGTTCCGAAAATTTAAGAACTAGAACTAAAAGTGAGTCCTAAAAACTGAAAAATCTGCACAAAAGGATTAAAAATCTGCAAAAGAATAAAAAGTTCCTGCATAAGAGAATTGTTAGTCAGACGATTCAGGCATCTGAATCTGAGTCAACCGAGGCGGAGTCTTCAGAGCTCGTACAACCCAGCTTTTTCAAAATTCCTTTAAGCATTCCCGAGATCGTAGTACACTCTTGCTTCATTTGATGTATGTCCTTGGACATTTTTCTGAGTTCTAGAGCCATTTTATCTTGTTCTTGTTTTATGGAAGACTCTAGTTTTCCCTTTTGGTCAGTTCTTCTGGAAGTTGAAGAACGTTGAGTGACGATTGACGGAGCAGTCTGACCTTCATTCCGAGGAGATCGTCTTGGCAAAAAGGGTGAATTGCTTGGCACATTCTTTTTCATGGCTTGCTGCTTAAGTATTGAGGAAGACATCAGTGGCTTCTTTTTCTTTAGGTAAACCTTATTTTCTTTATCAATGCCTTGTTGTACTTCGTCAAGAAATGTGTCCCAATCTTCTTCGTCTTCTGATTCAGTGTCAATTTGAGAAATATTCCTTGGGTTCTCTTGACATGGTTCATTTATTTCAATACCTCGAGCTCGTCCAGGTCGTCGAGCAAGTCTTTTTCTTTTTAGGAAAATGGATGAAGAAGTCATTGGTGCTTTTCCTTTTTCCGCAGCAGTAAGCGGAGCCTTTTCCGTTGATGTTTCTGCATGTGCCTTCCCTTTCGTTTCAACAGAGGTTTTCTGTGGCGATTCTTCAGGATGTGTTTCATCATCTGATAACTCATCCCAGTTAACTTCATCCTTTTTAGCTCTCTTGGCAGTGTCTCTCGTATGTACCATAGCCGCAAGTAGGAAAACAATCCAAGTGATCACCATTGCTAATTGTTTCTTGAGAAAAGGAATCCTGTGTGGAACGACTCAAGAACACATGAGAGAATTGTTAATTTTCAAAGATTGAAAAAATTGTACCCAAACAATCATAATCATGTAGAGAGACTAAGAATCAAATTAGTTTTGCAAAAGGACTTTTAAAAATAGATCAATTGCATGATTTTCGAAAATCCTTATTATATGCCCTAAAACCGAAATTTTAGAAATCGAAGCCTAAAAATCCGTTAATCAGGAGAATACCTAGCATATAATCAAAACTAATCTACCCAGAGTTCTTATTTCAAAAGAAATTTGATCAAAAACCATCCACAAACAAAGTTGATCCAAGAATTTCATGACGTTTGAGGAAGAGGAGAGAAAAACGGTGAAAAACCGAGATTTTGATCAATAAAACTTACTTGGAGTTGAAGAACTTGAGTTTGAAAGCTTCCAGGAAGGATGAAATCTAGAGAGAGAGGCTCTGGAAACTTTGGAACAAAAGATTGGAGTAAAAGAAATCAAAAACCCTTTTGTTCTTTATAAAACCTAGCCGCGATCCGGATCAGTTCATAACTGCGATCCGGATCGGCTACCCGCAGTGAGAAACTGCGTTCGGGATCCGGATCGGCAGATACAATCCGGATCGTCAGCCCGCAGAAGAATTCCTGCGTTCGGGATCCGGATCATCTAGCCCGATCCGGATCGGCTCCAACCTTTTCTTTAGAAAATTTCAGAGAAATTCAAGAAAAACCAGAAAAAGATTGTAAGCACAAATGTGTATCAACTTTAAACAAAAAACATCGTTTCATACAACAAGAATTAGATTATGCCAAATCTATCAAAAATATCCAAAAATGAAACGAAAATTTACAAAAATTAAATCCCTTAAAGTTGAACACCTTCAATTACATCTAACTTGATCTTATGAGTAATGCCTTTATCAAATCATCAATTCAGTAAAGAAAATGAAATACAAAGATCAATAGATGTTTGAAATTCCAAATATAATAGATAATGTATCTAGACAATCTGTTGAAGAGAGTGGCTCTTTGAGCATCTTTCTTTAAAAACCCACCTTATACCAACCTTGAAATTTGACGGAGTCAAGTATTTCAACATGCATTTTACTTAATCAAAAATTTGAACAACCATGCTTGGTATACATGTGGTAGCTGCACACAATACTCGGACGACCGAGGTGGTAGCTCTTTCCTCCATGTGGTGGTAGTTTTCACACTCCTCATTGGGATGTAACTCTTTCCACATCTTTTGAGCATTTTACCTTTTCTATGACTCCCCCTCAATTGGCTATCAATTATTTAAGATATAAAGTATTCAACCAAATATTGATCTCGATTTCATACTCGACTAAGCAGTCAAATAAGATAATGACTATACCAAGAGATCATAGAGAGAGAGAAATTGACTTTGATCACTTAGAAGATGATTTAATTAACATAAATGATCATTGCAACAGTGAAATATTATGATGGCAAAAGCATAATAAATTTCTAAATGTGCGAAAAGATGCAATTAAAGTCAATTATGATCTATGCTCAATTACTGTCCTATGTACAAACATAGATAATGAACAAAACAAAAACAAATACAAAACCTATCCTAAGCAAAGGTTTCAAAAAGAAGTTTATTTCAAGGAAAGCATTCCAATTGCTTTTCGTAAATGAATAAAACGTTTTTGATCCAAAGGTTTTGTTAGAATGTCAGCTAATTGATCCTCAGTTGAAATATATGAAAGTTGAAGAGTATTTGATTCAACTAGCTCTCTAAGAAAATGATATCTAAGTTCAATATGTTTTGTTCTAGAGTGCAACACAGGGTTTTTAGAAATGTTAATTGCACTAGTGTTGTCACAAAGTATTGTTACCGAAGATGCTGAAATGCGGAAGTCGCTCAATACGCTTTTCATCCAAATGAGTTGAGTTGAGCAACTTCCAGCTGAAATGTATTCCGCTTCGGCAGTCGAGAGTGCTATGCAGTTCTGCTTTTTACTGTGCCATGCAACAAGGCAATGGCCAAGATAGAAGCATGCACCACTCGTGCTTTTCCGATCATCCACTGATCCTGCCCAATCGGCATCTGAGTATCCAACAATATCCAAACTTGTTCCCATAGGATACCAAATTCCGAAATTAATTGATCCTTTGATATACCGGATGATCCTTTTCACCGCTTTCAGGTGAACCTCCTTTGGTGCTGATTGATATCTCGCGCAAATCCCAACACCAAAAGATATATCCGGGCGACTAGCCGTGAGGTAAAGTAGACTTCCAATCATACTTCGATACAGTTTCTCGTCTACATTCTCACTATGTGATTCACTTCCAAGTCCCTTGTGGCTAGTTCCCATTGGAGTCGGAAAATCTTTACAATTTTCTAGATCAAACTTTTTGACCAACTCCATTGCATACTTGGATTGACTCAAGTGAATACCTTCATCATTTTGTTTAATTTGCAATCCAAGGAAATAAGTCAATTCGCCCATCATGGACATCTCAAATTCGCTTTCCATGGTCTCCGCGAATTTAGAAGCATCATTATCTCTTGTTGCGCCAAATACAATGTCATCGACATAGATTTGTGCTACAATGAAATTGCTTTGATAATGCTTCACAAAGAGAGTCCTATCAGCTCCCCCTCGAGTATAGCCCTTCTCCAAAAGGTGCTTTGTTAACCTTTCGTACCATGCTCGCGGTGCTTGTTTCAGACCGTAAAGAGCCTTTTTCAAACGAAAAACATGGTTAGGTTGTTTATGATCTACAAAACCTTTCGGTTGAGCTACATAAACTTCCTCATTTAAAAACCCATTTAGAAATGCGCTCTTAACGTCCATTTGAAATAATTTGATTTTAAAATGACAAGCAATAGCAAATAGTATACGAATGGACTCGAGTCTAGCTACAGGGGCGAATGTTTCGTCAAAGTCTATACCTTCTACTTGAGAATAGCCTTGAGCAACTAATCGTGCCTTGTTCCTGATGATAGTACCATCCTCATTTTTCTTGTTCTTGAAGATCCATTTGGTACCTATCACATTGTGTTGCTTTGGAGGCTTCGTTAATTCCCAGACTTTGTTTCGCTCAAATTGATGGAGCTCTTCCTGCATTGCTTTAATCCAGTAGTCATCCTGAAGAGCTTCATCTATGTTCTTTGGTTCGATTAAAGATACGTAGCAAGCGAATCCACAAACCAACTGCCTCCGAGTTCTGACTCCTTCTTGTGGATCTCCAATAATATTCGATTCCGGATGATCCTTGGAGATTCGTAACGTTTGTTGAAACGGAGTACTCGGAGATACATGAGATGATTCCTGCACATCAGATAAACTTGAAGAACCATTAGGTGCATCATTAATATTGGAAGTATTATTATGAGAAGGTGCATTAGCAGGAGAATCATCATCTAGAGAGATATCGAGGGTAGATTTTCCAGATCCAAAGTGAAAAGCTTCATCTACTTTAACATTTATAGATTCTATGATCGTCTTAGATTCAAGGTTAAATACTCGATATGCTCTGCTATTCGTAGAATAACCCAAAAAGATCCCTTCATCACTTCGAGAGTCGAATTTTCCAAGATTTTCACGGTCACGTAAAATGTAACATCGACTCCCGAAGACACGAAAATATTTGATGTTGGGTTTTCTACTAAACCACAGCTCATATGGTGTATTTAAAGTTCCTGGGCGCAAGTAAACTCTATTAATGACATAGACAGCGGTGTTCACGGCTTCAGCCCAAAAATGTAGCGGTAAATTCCGGCTATGAAGCATCACACGCGCCATCTCTTGAACAACCCTGTTCTTGCGCTCAACAACACCATTCTGCTGAGGTGTATAGGGTGCCGAGAATTCATGTTTAATTCCATTTGAAGTGCAAAAATCAATGAATTTTGAATTTATGAATTCTCCACCTCTATCACTTCTAACACGAATGATCTTTTCATTCTTTTCAATCATAATACGATGGCAAATCTCATGAAAAGAGTCAAACGTATCAGCTTTCTCTTTTAAAAATGCTACCCAAGAAAACCGAGAGAAATCATCAACCAATAAAAAAATGTACCATTTACCTTCCAAAGATGGTTGACGGGTCGGCCCCATTAAGTCCATGTGCAAAAGTTCCAAGGGCCGTTTTGTACCAACGTGGTTCAAGTTCTTGTGTGCAGTCCTAGACTGTTTTCCCTTTTGGCAACCACCACACACAACGTTTTGTTTAAATAAAAGCTTTGGAACCCCCTTGACCACGTCCTTGTTTGAAATTCTAGTAAGTTCCTTAAAATTTAAGTGACCTAGCCTTTCATGCCAAAGAGTTTCATTATTCAAAGCAGCTAAGTTACAATTTTCAGAAAATTTATTAGGAACAACATAACAATTGTTTTCAGATCTAACCCCTTTTAAAAAGAAGACATGGTCCTTATCAGTTACAACGCATTCAACAGATGAAAAGTTAACTGAAAAACCATTGTCGCAAAGTTGACTTATGCTTATGAGGTTAGTCTTAAGGCCATCAACAAATAAGACGTTTTTCAAAATCGGGCCATCTGGAATAGCTACCGTCCCTTTTCCAACAATTTTGGAAGATCGACCGTCTCCGAAAACAACAAGTCCTCCGGAGATTTTCTCAAGATTTTGAAAACTATTTTTGTCACCGGTCATGTGACGGGAACACCCGCTATCCAGATACCAAGACGAACTATCATATGCATGCAAGGAAACATTGGAAACAAGACAAGGGAAAATTTCACCTTTGCGCACCCAAACCCTTATGGAGTGCGTCGGTAATGGTCGTGAAGTTATATGCCTAGGTGAAGGCGTCTTGTTATAGCGATTGTTGTTCCTTGATGAAATCGTCTTGCGCGATGAACTACCAAGTCTCTTTTCATTTGAAAAGTTTTGCTTTGATTTTCGGGGAGGAGACTTTTTGGTAGTTGTTGCAAGAGGTCCTTGAGATGAGCGTTCGACTCCCGTCTTGCAATATCTTCTTATGTGCCCTGAAACACCACAACGAAAACATACCTTAGATCTTGACGATCCCAAAGAGGATGAAGTAGGCTTGTTGTCGTTGTTTGTCTTGAATTCCGGTGTCGGAGGAGGAGATACCGACTGAGGCACAAAAACTGTCTCACTCGAACTTGGACTGTTTCCAGTTTGAGTGTATCCGAGGCCGAACCGATTTGATTGACCAAGACCAAGAAGTCTATCCAACTTACTCCTTCCTGAAGAGAATCGCTGTAAGTCATTCTTGAGTTGGAAAATGGTCTTTGTCATTTCCAGGTTATCCTGTCGAGCCTCGTTGTAGAGCTTTGAGAAGTGATTCGCGTTATCCACCAGATTTGTATGTTCCTTCTCAAGTTGCTCATTGGACTCTTGAAGGGAAACATTTGCCTTTATCAGGTTTTCCCTTTCCACTTCAAGAGCGTTTGAGAGAGAAGTCGCTCTTTTTGCTTCTTCTTCGAGATCATGCACTCTCCCTCTCAAACTCTTGTTTTGCTTAGCCACTTTCTTTGAGTCCCTCAAAAGTCTGTGGTAGGCTAGAGCAAAATCTTCACCTTCCGAATCATCCGATTCGTTGTCCGTTGCATTCTTTTCAACAGTGGAGTTGGACAACGACTCGGATGTACTTGCCATAAAGCACATGAAGGGTGAAGATACGGACGCGTGGAATGCGGTGGAGCTCTTTTCTTCATCACTCGAAGACGACTCATTTGACGTTGAGTTGTCATCCCAAGTGACGACTTGCATCGCCTTCTTCTTTGCCGGATACTTGTTAGGACACTCCGTTGCAATGTGGCCGTAGCCTCGACATTTGAAGCATTGTAGTTGTCCTTCTGAACTTTTCTTATCCTTTGAGAAGTTCTCTTGCTTTCTTGACTTGTAACTTGAAGTACCCTTGCCTTTGTTCGACTTTCCGAAGGATGGAGATTTGCTTGAATTACCCCTTCGAAAGTTGCGGCGAAACTTCCTTGTCAAGAGAGCGAGCTGCTTCTCAAATTCCTCCATAGAAAGGTTCTCGTCATCGTCTGAGGAGGATGTATCCGCGTC
>CM055085.1:532172-652029 GCA_029204045.2 Tillandsia leiboldiana
GCACAAATTCCTCTTCTAAAATTTGCCGGAAAATTCCCGGAGAAGTGTTCTTTACCCAAATTTCGCGCTGAGTCCAATTTTAATATCCATTTCGCGCGAAACCACATCTAAACATCCGACGGGGTCCTCCGATCACTCACGTGATCCAGTATACACCCGGAGTCCATCACTTAAGTCCAAATTGGTGCAGAAACACGCCGACATGCCACATAGGCCTCCAGAAGCTGCTAATCGCACTGTAGAAGCCCTGCAGAGATCTGGGTCACCACATCCTCCCCCACTAAAAGAAAGTTTCGTCCTCGAAACTAGCTCAACCCAAAAGGTGCCACAAAAACAAGGGTAGGTACATAACACTGCCGTCTCCAGCTCTCGAGTCACCTGTCACTCCCGTGATTACTCCACAACAACAACAACACCGGTACGGCATGGCCCAAATTGCATAATTCTCTCATCTCACGAGCCAGAATTTGCAACGGCATCCCTCGTACCACAAGTACTCGCAGATCTCAAAGGAAACGAGTCCATCACGGGCGAGGAATCCACATGCCTAACACTCCTGAGCTGAGACGTGGAAGGAAAAAGGCTGGGGGAAAAGAGAGAACAACCAATGTAGCACGCACCAAAACCGCTCCCTAGTACCAGCTCAAGCAGGCGATCCGAGACATACCCATACGGTCATCCAAAGAAGAGAAGCCCTAATCGGCTAGGGTCCTCGCTCAATCACTCTAGGATCCTGACCATCCGCAGGGACTGCTTCACCGCAGTCTACCGTCAAAAGGGACCCTCAGGGACACAACCTCGAGCCCTGTTCCGCAACGGTCCCACCCAGCGCCAGCAACGGAATCATCAAACTCAACCCCAAATAGCTCTCCGGTTCCAGGTATCCGCCACCACAGTGGCCCTAGCGGGGTGATACAAAATGCTCAAGAATAACCCAATGGTAACTCCACAGCCACAATGGGAGGCATCACTGACACAAGGTCCATCCCCCATCTCTGGCAATGCTGCAATCGGCGCTAGTACCAGTCTCATCATCCATTCGCCCTGCTCCCCTGGCACTGCGAAATCCAAAAAGCTCCTCACCTCAACAATAAATGTTGATCTCAGCCAAACTCAAATAGCATCCACATTGGCCGGAATTCCACCGCCGCTCCTATGGCTAACACAATGTGACCCAAGAAGGTAAGCTTCTAAAGCTAAAACTTGTATCTCAATAATCTGGCATACAGCTTCATCCATACAGCATGGTAACACATCCACCAGTGCTCCTCATGCTCCCAGCTGCTCAGGGAGTAGATCATAATATCCCTGGAGGATCTAGTTACCAAAGCAATCAAGTACAGCTGGAGCACAATTCCTCAAACCAAAAGAGTGGCAGGGCGCTAATCAATCCAATAGGCCTTACAAGAACATAATGCCCCTACCGTGTCCTGAACACCATCTTGGCGAAATACTCAGCCGTAAGATTCCAAAATCTGTACCTGCATCAATCGTACAACTGCCGGAGTATAATTCCATCAAAAGGTCCAGAATAATACTTGGACCTGTCTACACTCGACCCATAAAAGGCCCTCACAATCGTGTATCAACGATGTGGCATCACCACCGTATATCAACGGCGTGGCACTAGGTCAAACAGACCCCTCGATCCATCAGATCCTGCAACTGCGCCATCAGCTCTCACAGCTCTACTGGCAATATCCAATGAGGTGCTGCCGAGGGTGGCGCGGTTCCCCGAACCACGCCAAACTCAATCTCTATCTCCCTAACCGGCGGCATTATCAGCAGCTCAGGTGAAATCACACCCGGAATCTCGTGGCAACAGAGATATCTTTGGGTCCCGGTGCCGCCGTAAGCACCTCTCACCCTGTCGCTATAACCAGTGTGCTCTAACGACCTCAACAACCAAATCTCCTCTCGTCTGCCTCTCAGAAGGTCAAAGTCCTCTCCTTCCGCAGTCTAACATCCCGTGGCACTATGCCAACCAAAACCCATGCACTAGGTCGAAACGCCGAACTGCCAAATTTACCAATAAGTCTACCCGTATATCTCGCGGCCTCAACTGCATAGGGCATAGACCACAAACCTCCCCCACATACACAACACTAACAGGAACCTGTACCTCAAGTGCATGTGGTAACAAATCTGCCTCTAGTCCATGCAGGAATGCAACATGCTCCTACTCCGACTGCTGTGATGAATCACACCTGCGACAACTCGATCCACTACCGTGGCGCCCTCCAACCGGGCGGCACAGATTCATCCGCTCAAAGCAAGTGGTTGTCGCCCAATCTGCCTGAAAATCAGGACTATCCACAAGGGAGCATGTCCTCTGTCTCTGCTCACATTGAGGCGACGAATATAGTCATCCGCAGATAACAAATCCACGCTACCGTTGCGCTACTCTGATAAAGATGCTGATGCTGCCATCGGGGTCCACCCGATCTCTGGCATCTCGAAAATTCGCCATCCAGGTACGGAGATGAGAAATGCCTCTGCCGGTCAGTCTGTCCTCCATCACCCGACGCCAAGCGCCGATATCCAGAACTCGCCTCTGGCGGCCGATCCCTATCCAAAGAAACTGCAGCGTCATGCTCCACACACAAAGCCTACCCATCGAAGCGTCAATAATCCAAAACGGAGGGACCAACTACTCTGAAATGTATCCAAGCGCAAACCATTCCCCGTCAAACATATCCTATGCGCCTCAACCCTCGAAACCTGGAGCGTGTAGTTCAACAATTGCATAAACTCCCTAGCACAGGGAGGCTCTCCGAGAGTCTCTCCATCACCACCAACCCTAAATCTGCCTACAAAGGCTCCAACTCAAACCTATGAATCGGGATGGTTCAGACTGCCGGGACTGGCTCCATCGATCAATGATGTCCCTAAGCTCAGCTACTATCCACTATCCACCCTGCCTCGGTGCCTCAGCACTGCTCGTCGTCACGGAGGGGGCTGCTCGCTCCATCGGCGCCACTGGTACAACTGAAGATACCACTGCATAGGAAGAAAGTACTGGAGGACACTCAAGCGATACTGTAATTAACTGTGCTCTCTGCTCCAACAAGCGCATCAAACGTTCCATGGCCTCCTCCTGGCATCGGACAGCCTCCGACGTCTGTGCCAACTGGATCCATAACTCTTGGGTCTCGCTCTGCTCTGATAGCTCTGCCTCCCGCTGCTCGGGTTACTAATCAGATGCGGAAAGCGCATTCCTCACTGCACGACGTCTCATAAGCATCGTAGACCACTGCACAATAACAAACATCAGGACACAACAACCATACGACCCAATCCAGCGAAAGTCTAAGACATGTTATCAATTCCACAGCATTATGTTGTCTGCAGCCAACATAATCGCTTAGGAGCATAAACATGCCAATCACTCATCCCGTCTCTTGGGAGAGGTACAAAACTCGATCAGGACTCTCGCTAAAAGTCACGACTCTCACGTGGTCATCCTAATGTCCAACCACAAGCCTAGGGTGTCTAAGTCCTCAATGACCTACAACCTAGGCTCTGATACCACTCTAATCTGTCACGCCCCGGGGTCGAAACTGCGACCCGGCTCGCCAACAGATCCGCCGCCTATGCCAAACCCGCATAGGCGAAGCGTCCTACCTGCAAGAGAAGTACTACAGCTAAAAGATATCAGAGCTAAAATAAAAAGTCTGCTGTATAACTAAATCAATCACTGTACAACTGGAAATAATACAACAATGTCCGTCTCCCAAAAAGATAATCATACAATATCCTCATATACAAACTCAGAACTCAACCGGGAGGTATCTCCAATAAATACATCAGTGTACAGGCTCCCAATACATAACAATCCTCACTACAACAGTCTCTCAAAGAAGGAAAATAAAATAACTAATCTACTGAAGCTCTCCTCTGAAGGGGTACCGCTACACCCCAACGACGGGTAGGGAACTAGCTCGCGACTCCCTCGCCTCGGTCAGAAGGATCAGCAACAGGAACAACAGGAACTGGAGTAGAAGTTCCTGTGGGAAAAGACACCACGACGGGTGTGAGAACTACGTCCCAAGTAGTTCTCAGTGGGTGCCGCCAACAAGCCCGACGGTCTGCCCACTAAGTCCACTAGAGGCATAAAGTAACAAAAGCAATGCTGTAAGAAAAGCTGGAAAAGTAAACTCTACAGCTACTATGCCTCTACCTAGATGCTCAAGGAGTGGAACAGAAAGAACATGATGCCACAACTAACTCTCGTCTCTGATCACCCAATCTGAACTGACTGCCTCATCAGGTCCAGTCAAGCCTGCGCCAACCTACTGCCGTTACGTCCCGGAGGAGCGGACTTACGTAGGACGTCCATGACTGCCAACACCAGCACAGCCAGAGGGACAAATGCAACGACAAGTCGCGATAGAAAAGCTCAAACTCACGCCGGTACACAACACGGCCTCGCCTACTCCGGAGTGGCCCTCGAGGGGAGCGACCCGCTCGAGTAAAAAGTAACCCATCTCAAGTATCTCTGTAAAGTATCTCTGTCAAGCCAAATGCGGCTCATGCAGGCTATGATCCACGATCAAACAGATCGGTAACTCCAAGCTCAAACACAACTCAGTCGGAAAAGAACCTCGACTCAAACAGCTAAGTCGGAGAATCCTCAACGACTCAATCTGATAATGCACGACCATGGCTGAGTCGGGAAACCTCCACGACTCGATCTGCCAGAACCCCAAGATCCTCAAAGCTAAGTGGGAGAACCATCTCCACCACTAAATCAGAGAAACAACCTCTAGATCACACTCTACCAACTCATAGCACAAAGTCGCATCCACTGCGAACAACTGCCTCTACAGGCCAACATCGCATCCACTGACCCGAGGAAGGGTCCGGGAACCCCGAAAGACTAGAACCTACAACCCAAATCAAACAAGAACAGGCTGTAGGCATAGCCTCTCGTTGTTCTCGTCCCAAGAAAAGGCAGACCTTAGAACCCAGACCACTCGAATCATCTCGGTGGTTAATTTATAGGAAAAACTGTGACATTTCTTACTGAAGCCATCTGATCTGTAAGAAATCCATATTTAATGATTTTTAGTTCTGCTTAGGAAAACAGTTGAAACCAAGTTTTATATCTAAGCCTCGAAGGGCTAATGCCTTCGTCCAATCAAACAGGAACAGACTCAGGCGACCCTACGATGCTTGGAAGAAACCATTTGGTTGATAAAAATCATATGTGTGTCCAAAAAGGTTCTGGGTTTAAGGTCCTGCTAACACTGATCTACCGCTGCCACTAACACAGCGGCGACAGATAAAACAGAAAAAATAAAACATCTCGGGACCGCCGTCTACCCAACGGCTCCCGCTACAGAAGAACAACCAACTACATCTACCAGACGCCACTCTGCTCCCAAGCACGAGTGTAACATGCATCCCACACTAAAAGATAACACCTGACCACTCGGCCCACTACCCGGGCGAGGAAGAACACTATGTCCAGGAAAGTAGAAGTGTGGATGTCTAAAGCAGAAATAACCCTAGCCCAAGTGAGGGTTTTCTACTAGTCTGGTTACACATGCAACATATGACGGGGTGCTAGGTCAAGTTCCAATAACTAAAATTTACAGATGGTAGAAAGCAAGGAGATGACAATACCATCAGATAATACAAGGAATAGCAATTCCTACATTCCAACATGCTGCACAAGCATTCACTATCATGCATAGTCCTACTATAGCAGATTTAAAGCACAGTCCATCAATCTTGGAGACAAGGCCACCCACCTGAAAATGCTAACTGTCCGGAGTCGTACAGCAGAGAAAGTCCAGACACAGATATCTCTACACCCCCACCAATCCAACAATACGGGAACAGTGATCAATACCTCCTGGGTACAAAAACACAACCCAAAGTTACACTTAACTCCATAAAATCCAAGCATCACAAATCTGCTGGGAACAGTCCCCTTAAAGCGAAATTTTCACCTGTAAAACGAACTCCAAAAATTCCAATAAAAATATCACAGCGAGCGTCTCGTCGAGACCTTCGAAACGGGTACCTGCACGCCCAAATCCGAGCCCCGTAGGCCGAGTTACAAATTCCACAGTACAGGTGCGCAAACACTCACAACCACACAACTGTAAACTCAAACACAGATAAAAGGGGAATAGTATACCTTCGGGCAAGCCTCAGAAAAATCCCGGAAAAATACAATGATAATCCTTGCGACGAGTAGATCCAAAAAGTGTATAGGCTCGTCTCAATCCGACACTCGGGTGCGGAGATAAAATTCCGGCAAGGGGCCGCTGTCCAAAAACTCCACCAGAAAACAGCGGCTTAGAAATGCCTCGAAAACCGTGTCATAAACTCTGAATCCAGCAAGATGATCAACACGAAAGTCGAAGACGTACCTCTCGTGATTCCAACGCCGCAGAAATCGTCCAAAAATACTGACGGAGTAGCTCGGTAGACCTCTCAGATCAAACTGCGACGATAACGGGCCTCCGATGAAAAATCGCCACACTGCGCTCCGATGCCGAAGTCGTCGACGCCGCGGCTTCCAAAAAATCCGGGCCTCTGCCAGAAGATGCGCAAGATGAAGATCTCCAACTTTGCTAAAGGGGCCATGGGCAGGGGAGCTCGGGAAAGGGGGCAAAACTCCCCCACAAGACAGCTATTTAAAGGCCCAGCCCGAAAATCCGAATTTTGGACTTTGGCCCAAAGTTTCGGGCGCTTGGCACTTCCGGGCTGCTACAGTAACGGGCCGGGCCCGTTACTGTGTGCGCCCGGAACGCCCACGGGCCGCCACGTGGCCCAGCACTGCTCCCCGCGCCCGGCGCACCTGAGCCAGCGAACCACGCAGCGCCACGTGTCCAAGCACTGTGCTGTGCTCCGCTGCGCCCGACCAACCACGTGGTGCCACGTGGCGCCCCCACGTCGCCCCCGACCGCGCCCACGCCGCGCCCACGTGCGCGACCGCGCCTCCCGCTGCCGCACGTCGGGCACGCGCCCCGAGGCACCTGCCTCCCGTCGCGTGGACCGCGCGCACCAGAACCCGCCAACCAAAATCAGCCACGTGTCCCGCTCCGGTCCACCGTGCACCCGCGCCATCCCGTGGACCGCGCCCACTGCGCCCGCCAACCGGGAGGCGCCACGTGGCCAGCGCCCGGGTGCACGCCTCCGCGGTGGACCGCGCACCGCCGCCGCCGCCAGCCGCCGCGCTCCGCCGCCCGCCGCCGCCGCCGGCGCCCCTCCGGCGGCCGGAACAGTACCAAAATCCTCGAAATGCGTGTTTTCGCATCCGGACTCCGAAAAATACAAATAAATAGTCCATCTTGACCGTCTTCGCGCGCTGAATCCAAATCCGAAGTCCGATTTGCCAAATTCCTCTTCTAAAATTTGCCAAAAATTCCCGGAGAAGTGTTCTTTACCCAAATTTCGCGCTGAGTCCAATTTTAATATCCATTTCGCGCGAAACCACATCTAAACATCCGACGGGGTCCTCCGATCACTCACGTGATCCAGTATACACCCGGAGTCCATCACTTAAGTCCAAATTGGTGCAGAAACACGCCGACATGCCACATAGGCCTCCAGAAGCTGCTAATCGCACTGTAGAAGCCCTGCAGAGATCTGGGTCACCACAGTTCTTGACAGGGTCTGTCGACATGTCAATGTTTTGAGGGGGCCACGGTGTCTTGCATATATAAGAAAAAAAATAAATTAGAATATGTGTATTAAAGACAAATTTATAGTAAATAAACATCTAGGAGAAAGTTAAGGAACATTACCGTTAAAATCATGGCTGGAATTCTCTGTACACTTGTATCCGATATAGGAGGGTTCCTGACAGGGTCTGTCGACATGTCAATGTTTTGAGGGGGCCACGGTGTCTTGCATATATAAGAAAATAAATAAATTAGAATATGTGTATTAAAGACAAATTTATAGTAAATAAACATCTAGGAGAAACTTAAGGAACATTACCGTGAATATCATGGCTGGATTGCTCTGTACAGTTCTATCCGATATAGGAGGGTTCCTGACAGGGTCTGTCGACATGTCAATGTTTTGAGGGGCCCACGGTGTCTTGCATATATAACAAAATAAATAAATTAGAATATGTGTATTAAAGACAAATTTATAGTAAATAAACCATCTAGGAGAAAGTTAAGGAACATTACCGTTAATATAATGGCTGGATTGCTCTGTACATCAATCCCATAAGGTAAGTGCATTATGGGCGAGTTCTTAATCGTAGGACTTTGCAGGTGAACCTATTTTAATAAATCGGGAGGGAGGGGGCCAATATGGAAGACACATAATTATGTAAACAAATGAGGAAAATCGAACTATGAAATCATATATTAAGACAATCAAATGAACATATAAAAAAACTCTCAAACATTTACACTCTGTTGGGACGAGGCCGAGGGCGACGATGAGAAACGATTAAAGATTGAGCATTCACCATTATAAAACCTGTCCGTAGAATTTTGAGGCATCTAATAAAATAGAAAAGAATATTTCAATTTATGTCGTGTACCGTAAATTATAAGCCAACAAGAATCGAGTTACGTACGTAAAGATATACCTGTTGCTTGTTGACTTTCATCTTAAGCCGACGTACCATTTGATCTGTCTTCGACTCCTTTCGTTTGCTTGGTGGGCGCCCTTTACTTCGAACTGACAGCGGGCTCTTTACTCTCTGGTCGTTACATCTATCATCTGAATCGTGTCTCATAGTAGAATGTATATTTTCGATAAATTGGACATCATTGCTTCCCTTGGATGACGATGTGTTCTCTAATTTCGTCTTCAAATTATCAAGTGTGACTAGTGCTACATGATATTTGTCATCACTCTCAGCAGCTATGTCTGCAATGTCGTACATACGACTACATACTACCTCATATCGGCTCATTTCTGGACTCCTCCCTAAGCTTTCATCCCATGCTGTCACCCGAGTATACCTCCGTCTTATATCCTTCCTCCATCGTGTTAGTATGTAACAAGTTGGAAGAATCATCATCTTTCTATTAACTAGGACGGCAATTGAATGTCGGCATAAAATACCCTTACAATCAAAAAGACGACAAATACAACTAACTCGGGAGGTAGACTCATCAAAATATGCAGTGAATACTATGTCTTTGCCTGCATCGCCATATTGTACATACTCGTTAACTCTATACTCATGGACGGTACCAATAGATGATATTAAAGATGTCTCACAATGCATTAAATCCTTTAACTCAGCTTGAAATTCTCGAAATTTAGCAATTGTGTACATATCTTGAAATTGCTTCTCAAATGCATATCGACTTATGGATGGGATGACGCAGGTGAATGATTTGTAGTCTAATTGTGCCTCCTTTTCTGCTTTATTCTTTATAGCGCTTTCATACTGCTCCACAAATACTTTTAACGTCGTTTTCGAGTTCACGTACCCATCAAAAAACGAATTCATGCTTTCACTTCGCTGTGTGGTGGACATTCCAGCCCAGAATGTATCCTTCACATAAACTGGCACCCACTTTCGTCTGTTCTCGTACAGTCCTGACAACCAATCATTCTTTTCAAGTCCATAACAAACTATCATTCTCTTCCATTTCTCGTCAAATTGAAGTTCTGTTAGTGATTCATATATAGCATCCATCATAATGCTCTTAATAGAATGATATTCACCATAACTTTTTAGCTTCTCCGGTATCTTTTTTGTTATGTGCCACAAGCACCATCGATGTTTGGCATCGGGGAATACTAGTTCAATAGCATTTTGCATTGCTTTGTCTTGATCGGTGATTATTGCTTTGGGGGCATGGCCGGACATACATGACAGCCAATTCCGAAAAAGCCATACAAACGAAGCTGTATCTTCACCAGAGAGTAAGCCGCATCCAAACAAGATTGACTGACCATGATGATTAACACCCACAAATGGAGCAAACGGCATATCATACTTATTCGTTAGATATGTCGAGTCGAAAGTAATTACATCTCCAAAACATTCATAGGCTGCTCTGCTTCTAGGATCTGCCCAGAATATATTGCGAATACGAGAATCATCGTCCAGATCGATGGAATAAAAGAAGTTTGCGCTTTTCTCTTGCATGGTTCGAAAATAATTACAAATGGCTTCGCCATCACCTTCGCCAAGTCGTAAACGGCGCATTTTATCAATATAATTACGGGCATCCTTCTCTCCAAATGGCAAATTTTGATACCCACCAGCCTCAACAACAAAAGAATTAAAACTTTTATTCAATCTTATTCCGGCACGATCATTAACATCAAGCCGTCTCTTAACACTAGAATCTATAACTCGATTGCATGGAAAATATCGAGACTTGCTAGGACTTAATCCATGATTATGGTCAAGTCTGACCATACTTATTACACAAGATAAATCCAAATTAATTTTCACATTTATCCTAGCAGGACAGTCCGTCTTCGCTGCCGAAGGACGAGGCCGGAGATTAGTCACGGTGTGATTTACTTTTCCATGACGAGAGCATGCGATGATTACATACGAAGGAATGCCGTTACTGATTTTAGTAGACCTCTTTACAATCCCAAATCCTAATTGTTGTGCATAATTCTTATAGAAGCCCATAACCATTTCCATATTATTAAAATGCATTCCAACTTCTGGTACTAAATTGGATATGTCTGTGACCTCATTGTTTCTTTCTTCATCCATCTCAAACTCAACAACTGATAATGATCAGTGCGTCTAGATATTTCAAAATAATTATGACCTGTAACACATCATATTTACTGCTAATACAAACTTGAAATTGTGGTTAAAGAAGAAATTATATATAATGTATATATAGGATTTGTATGTTTACAGATTATGTGTAAAGGCATTATTCTACTATACCCTCAAAATGTATCCTTACAGCTAATACATGTTCCACATTAATACTAACCAAATTACAAAGCAGCATTATATGATCAACATGTTCTACTAAACCCTAAACCATAAACTATTAACATAATATTATATATAATGTAATTGTCAAAACATCCTATTACATATTATATAGTACATTGTCTCTTGTAATAAACAATAAATGGGCGCTCTCCTATATCGGTCAAAAGTGAACATATTAGCACCTAATTTACCTTGTACCTGCTATTTCATATCAACGCCATTCTATTTATAGACCAAAGAAAGAATGTTTTCTTCCTTTGTACCGGTATTTTTGGAACGCACATAGCTTATTAGGGGGAATATGGAGACGATTATCGCAGCGGAGACGTTGGATGAGCAGGCAGTGACGACTCTTCACGAGCTGTGCTTTGGTTTTACAAAGAATGCCTTGTTCAAGGACCGGCGATTGGGATAATACAAATGTACGTAATGTGTTTGAGGACGGGGATCTCGTTGGGATTTGGTCATCGGAGCAGAAAATGATTGCGAAGCGTAATGCGCCTAGGGACACCCTAGCCGCATTAAACTTTGCAATCATTTTCTGCTCCGAGGACAAAATCCCAACGAGATGCCCGTCCAATAACACATTACCGACATTTGTATTATCCCATTCGCAGGTGCTTCAACACGGTAAAATCAAAGCACAGCTACTCAAGAGTCGTCACTGCTTGCTCATCCAACATTTCCACTGCGATATTCGGCTCAATAAACCACCCAATTAACTATGTGCGTTCCAAACACCCCGATACAAGGGAAAAAAAACCTTCTTTCATCTTTAATTCTAGCTCAAGCAGTGCTGTATGATAACAAAGATAACTTATGTCCATCCGAGTCCCCTATGTTAAGGGTGTAACCTATACATCGCAAGCAGAGGTGTAAAGAAAACAGTACTCAGGACAGAAAAAAGCTACCATTCATACATCTTAACCCCTATCTTGAAATCCCTACACAGCTATGATAAGAGCTATATATAGACTGTACCACAAAACCAATGATGCCTACAAGTGTTGCCTATTGTTTGATATATGACTGTACAGAACCCATCTAAGGCTGTTTCCTAAACCAATTGGCAGCTCCTACTTGCATTTGGACTAGAGATATTTACAAAGCTATATATGGATATGATCCATCTGATAACAAAGCTACACCAATTAACAACGCCAACTTTTGACTATATTTACATATCTCCTTGAATTTGGACTGCCTACAAGGGTAGCCTTTTGTATATATGAGTGTACAGAATCCAACTTTGCATTATTTTTAATTTTCCAAATATTTTTTCAATTAATAATTTTTCGTAGACTGAATAGAGTGAAAAATTAAAGTAATTTTACAAAGGAGAATGATAAATCAATCCCAGCCATCCCTGTTAGGGGTGTATGATATACACCCCTAACAGGGGTGTACCCATAGCACTTCCCCTAAAGGAAAATGCTACCTGAACAGTACATGAAAGCATTAACCTACATTTAATAACCTACAGTTAATACTACTAGTGAGAGAGAGATAGAGAGATAATTTATATACCTGTAAAGTTAATAAAAGCATTAACCTACATTTAATATACCTGGAAAGTTATTAAATGTAGTATTGTGTACCGGTATGATAGAGTTGTACCGGTACAGGGGAATATGTACCGGTACTAGATTTGTATACCGGTATGGTAGAGTAGTACCGGTACCGAGGATTGTGTACCGGTATGATAGAGTTGTACCGGTACCGAGGATTGTGTACCGGAACAATGAATGGAAAAAAGACATCCTATAGAGTTGTACAGGTACAGAGTATTGTGTACCGGTATGATAGAGTTGTACCGGTACCGAGGATTGTGTACCGGAACATTGAATGGAAAAAAGACATCCTAACAGGGATTTAGCCATAGCATTACATCGAGTACCGGTACACATTGTAATACTAGGATTGTGTATCGGAACATTGAATGAAAAAAAAGACACCCTAACAGGGATTTAGCCATAGAATTACTGTGGAAAAAAATAGAGAATAAAATGAGGGGATTAAAATGTACATATGGCGTCGCCCTCGCGAATAAGTGGTAGATCGTCGAAACAACAGAGAGAGACAGGGGGCGAGGGGCCGAGGGGCCTTCGGGATGGAAGCATACACAGAGCTTCTTGTCGACGTAAGGGATCGTGGCCTGATAGGGGGCGTCGCCCTCGCGAAGGCCTGGTAGATTGTC
The DNA here is from genome assembly GCA_029204045.2 of Tillandsia leiboldiana. Taxonomy (NCBI): domain Eukaryota; kingdom Viridiplantae; phylum Streptophyta; class Magnoliopsida; order Poales; family Bromeliaceae; genus Tillandsia; species Tillandsia leiboldiana. The sequence goes on from CM055085.1 coordinate 545,282, forward strand.
GAAGCGAGAGAGAGAGAGAGAGAGAGAGAGAGAGAGAGAGAGAGAGAGAGAGGGAGCGGGAGGAGACGATTGAAATGCTCTGAATAGAAAGGGAAAGAAAAGGAGGGAAAGAGTATGCCCTAAAAAAAATTGAGTGAGAATATCACCTCCTATTTTTAATGCTATACAGTGTTTAATCCTACACCCTCCATTAAGGGGTGTAGGATGTACACCCCTTAATGGGGTGTACAGGTAGCATTTTCCTATATATATATATATACTAGTCAAGATACTTGCGCTTCATATGTTAATTAGCATACTAAATAAAAAATATATAAAATTATTAAAATTTTGTGTATATATATTACATAATATTAAAATTTATATAATAATCAAATAAATAATAATTTTTTCACAACTAAATTAATAATATTTTTAGAATAGAAGCCCATGAGTAATTAACAATTAATAATTATATAAAATTATTATATTTGATAATTTTTTAATATAGGTAAATATAAAATTTAAATTTAAAGTAATTATAAAGCTGACGGTCTCACTAAAAAAAAAAAAATAATAATTGAGGAGCTTATTTAGAAATATCATATAGTAAAAGATCTTTCCATATATTTTTTTATGATGAAAGTAAAATAAAAAATAGTTGAGGAGGTTAAAAAAATATTTTGTTATAAAAGAATTATCATATATATATATATATATATATATATATATATATATATATATATATATATATATATATATATATATATATATATATATATATGGATGTCAAATAAATATGTAAAAAAAAGATATATAATACAAAATGATTTATTACGTTCACACAATAAAAATTAGAAGCAAAATATTAATTAAACATCTTAATACGAGAGTAAATTTTCAAATATTTTCTAAGCCTTCTAAAAACACCATATAATTTAATATAATAATATAATAATTCATAATTCATCTTAATAAAATAATAAATAAATAAATAATAATAAAAAAAGTTATGATTCAAATCTAACCGGTCTCTTTTGTTATAATTTTTGTTTTCGTTTAATTTTAAGGTCCAGTTGATGTGATAGTCCATAGCAATACTATTTTCTTTCGAGGAACAAAATTATTAAATAAAAAAAAAAATTATAAAAATTAATTACCCATTACTTGATTTAAGAAAATTATCTAAAACGTATCTTTAAAATATGAAGTGACAACAATAAAGTAGAATTCATGTCTTAGGAAAATAAAATAATTAGTGATAAGAAATTCTAAAAACTCTTTATTTTGTATTTTTTATAATTTTTTTTAATCTAATGAACTATATAGTTTAACAACTCTTGATTTACAAAAGATAAAATTATTCTACTTTTTCTATTCTATTATTTGTATAATTTATTTTTTTTTAATATAATTGAAATCTTAAGCAACTTATAAATTATATATATCAACAACACACTAGTGAAGATTAATATCAAAAATATATGACGATTCAAAATAAAAATTAATACCAAAAATAAAAAAATAAGTAATTTTTTATGTGAAACAAATTTTTTATACGGTAAATTTATTTATAAATTATAAAAAAAATTATTAAAACTCTCACCCTAATAGTTGTATATTTAAGAATATAATAATATTATTATATATATATATTTTTTAATTATGTTTTCATGTGATCCACAATCTAAGCAACCCACCACTCATTTATAAAAAATAACCATTGTAATTTTAAAAATAGATACCAATAGACATTAGTATTATTATTATTATTATTATTATTATTATTATAAAAGAATTACCCATATCAAATAAACATGTAAAAAAAAAAAATGTAAAACACAAAATGACTTATTAAATTCACACAATAAAAATAAAAATAAAAGATCAATCAAATATTATCTTATTATGGCATGGGAGTAAAAATTTTAAATATATTCTAAATTTTCATAAAAGATCATAGCTCATTTTAATAAACAATAAAAAAATAAATAATAAAAAAAATAAATGAGAAAAGGAAAAAAAATTGATTCAAACTCACATTATCTCGTATTGATGTCATAGCCCATAGCAATCCTACTTTCTTCTTTTGAGGAATAAAATTATTAAATAAAAAAGAAAGATTGAAAAAATTAAATACTCATTACTTTGTTTCCGGTGAAAATTAATAGATGAGAAAAATATCTAAAACTTATCCTTAGAATATAAAGAGAAAGCAATAAAGTAGTATTCATATTTTTAATGTTTGAAAGAAAAAAAGATTATTTGTAATCCTAAGCTCTTCCATTTATAAAAGAAAATAAGATTGTTTCAATTCCTCTATTCCGTTACTTATAGATTAATAATTAATTAGAGGATATGGATAGAATTAATTATTTAATGAAGTAGGTGTATGCACTATAATTATTCTAACTAATCTATAATATTTTAATTTATAAATCTAAATATAAGCTAATGCAATCTATATAAATTTTATATATATATATATATATATATATATATATATATATATATATATATATATATATATTTCATAACCTTTTTCTAATATCATAAACTATAGATATAACTATCAAATTGAAAATTAAATTATAAATTTGAAATCGCAACCAACTCAAAAATTAATATTCCTTGATTTTTTTACTAATTGAATGAAATATAATTTTGTCTCAAAATTTAGTTTAAAGACTCAATTAGGATATAAAATTTAATTTACTGTGATAAATTTGAAATTTTATATCAAAAAAATTTAGAAATTTAAAGTTTAAAATCAAAATTAGAATAGAAAATTATTATTGGTTCAAAATTTAAATTTATTGTAATTACATAATCGGAGAGAAGTATGGTGAAGGTTATACTTGTAATTATATATTATTTATCGATAAATAAGTGGGTGAGACGAAACTACCAAACATATTTATTTATAATAATAAGAATATATATATATATATATATATATATATATATATATATATATATATATATATATATATATATATATATATATGCCTCAAATACATTTAACGGCTGAGATTTATAATATTTAAAGTTAATGAAAAAATTTGACAATTCATATTTATAGAGAAATAGCTATTATTTAGTTCGTAAATAAATAATATATTATATAAAATAATATGTACAAAAAATAATGTATACAAATATATAACTTTTGATAGTTAAATCTTATAATAAGGGTCACCAAATATATTTAATAATGTGTGGTGCATGCGGTGTATGAATTCAACCAATATAAATAATTTTATTCTAATTTTATGGACATCTTATACTGCATCTGCAACATAAGAGCGTCATACAATTTGTTGCGAAAACGTACCATACATATATAAAAAAAATATGTTAATCATGAGCAGTTTATTGTTTATCAAACAAAGCATTTAAAAAAATGAGATGCATTATACAAGACCAATTGACTGAATAAATAATTTATTAGGGCACATAAAAGAATATGAAACTTTTGAAAGTACTCAATTTTTGGTGCTTTCATATAATCCTAATCTACAATCGATATTATTAAATATAAACTAATATGCAATTAATAAATACTATGTGATTAATAATTTTAAATGTAATTTTTTTTTTCTAAATTATATAATACAAGTTAAAAAAATTAATTAAAATTTTAGTATTTTCAGGGTTTTCACTATTTGTAGCTTTCACGTTGTGCTCAATACAGTATTGGTAAAAATCACTCCAACTACATTTCGGCCTTGTTTGGATTGGAGATAAAGGGGATATCCCCCTTTATCCCCAAACAGTTTTGGGATATCCCTGTTTGGGGATATTGTGACGCCCCCAATAGTCCCACATCGGATGTGGATGGATTTGTGATTGGGTTTATTTGAGACTTGGACACTAGTAATAATAACTGGGCTTAAGCATTTTGGGCTGTGGTTTGGGCCCAACAAGTTATTATTGCTAGTGGGTCGGGTCGTTACATTTGGTATCAGAGCCAATAACCAGCCGGAAGTGTGCGGCGAGTCTCGGCTGAGTCTGGGTCGAGATGACAGGGCTAGCGAGACGAGTATCCAAAAATAACTTAATCCCTATATAAATTTTGTTTTTCAATTATTATTTTTGGGTGTAATTAGAAAGGTATTGATTTGACAAAAAAAATTAGTATTCTTGATTGATAAAGAGTGTGATAAAGTGTTTAAAATTAAATAATATATTTGCCCCTCAAATTATGAATAGCAAAAACTTTAAAGTATAAGCACATTTATACTTGTAAAGATTTTACTATTAAATTTGTATTGAAATTTATATTTTTTATTTTATTTTTTTTTAGTTGACTTTATAAAAATATAAATCTCAATACAAATTTAATAGTAAAAAATTTATAAATATGAATAAATTTGTTCTTTTAAATTATAGAAAATCTTCCTGTAATATTCCGCTTTTTCACTTTGCCTTCCTGTCTTTTAAAAGCCTACATTTTGCCCCTTCGTAATTACCGAATTGTCTTTAGGGGGCAACGACGTTAACGGAGGAGGTAAATTGACGAAAATGCCCTTACCTTATATTGGAGAGAGAATGAATTTTAGTTTATTTTCCGCCATTTTTGAAGGGTATTTTGGATATATCTAATAATATTTTTTTAAAAATTAACGGTTCACTCACGGAATGGTGACGGCGGGGGCAGGGACGAAGTCACGAAACCATAGTAGGGCCCAAGGTGGCCATGGCCCCCCTCAACATTTTAATATTGCTCAATAGTCCTTCATACTAATTTATCTCTTTCTCTCTTTTAGATAATAATGGCCCCCCTCAACTTTTTAACTCCAAATTTTTTATTTTATATGTTTTTAATTTCTAACTATTTTTGGTAAGCTATTTTATTTAACTAAATAAAATATTATACTAAATTTAATAGATCTTTTAGCTAAAGTCATTGATCTAATTGAATTACGGTTATATTTAGTCATATTTAGATGAATTACGGTTAACTAAATAAAAAATTTTAATTGAATTACAAGTTATTTGAAATACATATCTTAACTCCAAATTTTTTATTTTTTATTTTTTTAATTTCTAATTATTTTTGGTAAGCTATTTTATTTAACTAAATAAAATATTATACTAAATTTAATAGATCTTTTAGCTAAAGTTCTAATTAAATTACGGTTATATTTAGTAAAATTTTTAGTTATTTGAATAAAATAATATAAATAAAATAATTAAATATTAAATATTTTTAAATTAAAAAAAATTAATATTTTTATATTAATTATTTAATTAATAAATTTAAAAAAAATAATGATGTACTAAAATTTTTATTTGAATATATTTTGGTCCCTTCGTAATTAAATTCTGGCTTCGTCTCTGGGCGCGGGTAAATACATATTTCAGTAATTACGAGAGAACAAAATGTAGGCTTTTAATTATCTTATGCCTTTTTCTCTCATCTTTTCTCAATTGAACAAAGATGAAACCAGCCCTATAATCAATGTACTCTTTAATTATCTCATGGCTTTTTCTTTCTTTCACCCTCACCAATCCCCTATCCCCTTTTGAACCTAATCTCTCTTTAAATGGAATCATCTTTTTACATTTTGTCTTCATCAATTCTCTTTTGAACTGAATCTTTTTTTTAAACAGAACCATCTATTTAGGTTTCGTCCTCACCAATTCCCTTTTGAAGTGAATCTCTTTTTTAAACTGAATCTTTTGATTATATATTTAAATTAATTTATTATTAATTTGATAAAAAAAATTATATTTATTTAAAACTTTTTATAAAAATATATCTCATTAATATATTTTTCTTCTATTATCTATGAGCACTAGTATTTATTATTTTTAAAAGATAGAATTTAATTTATTATTTAAAATATGATAATATATAATAAATAATAATGAAAAAAATAACATTACAATTTTAGAAACGGATAAAAAAAAAAGAAAAAAGAAAAAAAAAAGAAAAAAAAAGGAGCATTCCATTTTTTTTTAAAAAAACTATAGGTATTATCCAAAATAATTATAATTTAAAGAGTACTCGCCCATTTTGGGTAGAATTTCTCGATTCACAATTCTCATATGATTTTAATGGTTTTAATGTTAAACAACTGGTGGAATACTTTTAAAACCGATTTGATTAGATTTTTAGTTGAATTCTAAGTTAGATTAAGATTAATATTTAAATCTATTAGAGATAAATTTGTTAAGATTTAAATATTAATTAGAATAAAAATTTATTTAGACTAGAATTTAAATAGCTTTTGATGTAAGTTATAAATATAACATAAATTTTATTATTTTTGTAGTAGTAACACAAATATGATAAGGTGGCGGTGGTAAAATTTAACCACACCTATATGACATAAAAGAGGTGCGAGCTAAAGCTTAGTCACACCTATATGGCATGGCAAGTGAAGTAAGCAAGCCATTTTGTATTGATCAAGCTGAAGTTGCTGTTAAGTCCTAACAATAATTTTTGGAACTACTCAATCAATATGGCGTATTAAATAATAATAATAATAATAATAATAATAATATTGTACGGTTAACATGGTTAATATGCAAGGCTAGAGTGCTACAATACTCGTACCGGGTAAATGCATATTTCGGTAATTACGAGAGAGCAAGATGTAGGCTTTTAAAAGACAGGAGAGCAAAGTGAAAAAGCGAATATTAAAAGAAAGTTTTTTGTAATTTAGCTATATATATATATATAAAATTAAGTTAGAATACTATCGATAGCACCAAGCCATTGGTGCTATTAAGTTTTTAGCCGTTGGATGAAAAAATATGCGGTTGGAATTATAGTGGTCCCTTATGGTTTACTAGGTGGTCGGTTGAATAGTAAAAATTTTAGGGAATAACTATAATCCCAATCTTTTCATCCAACGGTTGAAAACTTGATAGCACCAATTATTTGGTGCTATATATTCTAGCCGGACTATATATATATATATATATATATATATATATATATATATATATATATATATATATATATATATATATATATATATTAATATTAGTACTGTGTGGGTTCTGAATTAGGGCATCACGTCACGCTGTTATTCCGCATCGCATCTCCTTTTCCTCACTTTTTCTTCGATCGTCGGGCCTGCAGCCATCTGCCGTCGTCGTTTTCGCCGACGTCCGTCTGCCGACCTTCTCGCCGACGTCCGTCTCTCTGCCGTCCGCCGTCCGCAGCAGACATGGACGTCTTGAGGATCGTATACAACTGGAGAAGGTATACATACAACTATTCATCTCTTTTGCTTTTCAGTTACAATAGATGATTCGAATTTAGTACAAATTTTTTTTTTTTTTTTTTTCAATTAATGTGCTTTAGCAATTTGTTTTAGGATTTGAAAATCATGAAAAATCTCATAATTTAATTTAGATAACAAATTTTACTTTTAGATGAAAATTGAGTTATTTTTTAGAATAAAAAAAAATAGTACTCTTGAATAGTTGGATAGAAACAAGTAATTAAAGTTTTAAAATAATAATATTTAAAAATAATTTAATCATAAATATTAATTAGGATATTAATTAATTATTAATTAATTATCCATGAGTCCTGTTAATTAATAAATTAACTAATGTGATGAATTAAAAAATTAATTTATTAAATTAATAGGTTACTAAATTAAATTTTAATTAGTTAACCATTTCATTAGTTATATTTGTCAAAATATTAATTAGTTAATCAATGTAAATGTAAATATTAATTATTGCATAAACACATTAAATAATTAAATATTAAATATTTATTATAGTAATAATAAATAAAGTGGTTAATTATTTTTCTATTTAATTAGTAGATTAAATTAGTAGATTTGCATTGCTGTCGATTATAATTGCGGCTAAATCCTCCATATTTTTACTAACAAATATAAATATAAATGTTACTGTAGATAAATTACAATTGTCAAAAATTATAGATCAAAGGGCTAATGAAATATAAATTATTACTACTATTTTGATAATAGTCAAAATGCCTCATCCGTAACTAGTAAATAATACAATACAGTATAAAAAATGCATTTATGATCAAAGCTTGTTTATAAAATTTATGAAAAATATTGCTTCGCTTTCAAATACAACCTTAACAACCAAAAATTCTATTACGAATTATGTTCTAAATTGCACTAAATTCCTATAATCTAACCCAAAAAAGGAATCCCAGTAAACTTTCAAATGCAGTAAAATTTCAATCTTGAGCACTCGAGTGTGTTTCCTTAACCTATAAGGAGGACCTGCAAAACAAAAATGCAACAGCAAGATCACAAGCAAGTTTAATGCATCAAGAGCTAATTAAGTAGAATGTTAATTAAAAATCAAGTGGAGAAAATCCTAATTTACTACATTTTGCATTAAGAGCTAAGTAGAATGCTACAAGCAAGTTATATTTATGCATCAAATAGTGAATTTTTTATGCATCAAATAGCCTTACTCTTGTATAGCTACTAGTCCACAAGATTGCTTGGTGTAGTAATTCCACACCTCTATGTAGTAATTTCCACACCAAGAAATCATATGTGAAATTGCGCTAAACTTTGAGCAGTTACTATGTTAAACACTCCCAATGAAAAATAGAAAAAGAAAAACTTAGAGCAGCATTTATTGTAAAAGCAAGCCAAGTAGAGACCAACCAACCAAACAAAAAAATTACGAGTGTTGCAAAACTATGTTAGGCAATGTAAAAAGTGCAAACCTGAGGGGAATTATCAAGAACGATAACACGAGTCAGTCACAACCAAGAATTGATAGGTCCTTTTAAGTAGTTGTGCTCCACAAAGACGTAGGATTCGGTAAGGACAACAGCGAGCGTACATAGTGTGCTCTCTGAGGTTAAAGTGCACTAGTGCCTCTGCTGATAAAACGTGGTAATACAATAGAACCATCAAATAGAAATTAAGAGTGAGGTAAAGAAGCCAATGCCTAAACTAACAAGAGCAAAATTGTGAAGCAGATCATAATTGTGCAATAAAGAGGTTGTGAAGAATCGGAGAATTCAGATCTCAATCATAAATTTCATCATAATGCCCTGGATAGTTGTGTTAGTAAATTAGTAAATCTTTAGGCAGATAGGAACAGCATGAACAGGACGACGCATGTTGTTTATTTTTTGAAACAAAAAATACTGTTTCAGTTATACAAAGTAGATTATACTTTACAGCACATATACACAATGCAAAAGCCTACATAACATATCCAGCCTAGTTGTGCCATTCTATGTCAAATAACGCACGCACACGCACACACACAACAACAAGAGTCTGTATTTATTGTATGTTTTCAAAGGAGCTCAGAAATACTGCATCCTAGTTGTGTTAGAGGTGCTGGTTAATGCCTGTAGAAGGTCTTTATGTAGCATTTTTACCATATGTACTTCTCTGGACGCCTTGAGGGTCGTATTCAGCTGGAGAAGGTATATATCTATCTATCTCTTTTGCTGCTGCTATATATATATATATATATATCTATACCTATACAAATTTGTTTCAGTTGCAATAGATATAATTAGGATCGCTATTAAACAGAACATAACAGAACAGGAAACCAAACATGTTGAATTATTTGAGCTTGAATTGATTGATTAGGATTTAGTAATTCTTTTTCTTTTTCAATTTTTTTTTTTTTAATATTATTACTGGTACGGTTAATGTGTGTGTTTTTGAGATTAATTTATTTCTATAAAAAAAGAATAGAGCCATCATCGGATTTTCCAGGGTTTTTGGGGATGCGGGATTCAATATCGAAGCTTGATTTCACGAAAACTTTTGTTGAATTGTTGTTAGTTTTGATAGAAATTGGTTGGTCTACAATTTTTTATGCACTGATATGTTTAATTCCTTTATGTAGGAAAATTGCTAAGCGGCCGATACTTAAAGAATCATTGCAAAAAAAATTGAAACTGTACGAGGAGATTAAAAAGGAGGATGGAAAAGGTGGAGATATAGGGGAAAAGAATAAGCACGAGAAGGAGCTAATGTATTTTGAGGATTTTGATTATTCATCCGGAGAAGATATTGATTACGTCTGGCCAGATGGTACACGCAGAAGGACCCTCGAAGAATGGACTAAATATTATAAGCAAATTGAGGAGAGTGAGGTAATTTAATACTTATCCACATCCTTTTGAGAATCAAAAGTTCAAAAATCTTTTTTCCATACTAATTGTTAATTTGTGTCGTATAGGGATTTGACGTTGATCCAATTCCAGGCACATGCGAGCATGGCCTTATGGGGTTAGAAGATTTGAATTGTGTATCCCTCATCGAAAGTTCCAAAGCAGCTATTGAACATTTTAACAATGAGAATGTATGTTTATAGTGTTTTATTTATTCTCTTTTCTCTTCTTTTTTTTTTTCCTTTTTTTTGTTACAATTACTCTTAGAATTTCCTTTTTAATGCAGAATACAAGTTATGAGTTTGTGAAGATAGAGAGAGCGACTCGTATCCTTGCAGCGGGATATGAGTATCGCATCACTTTTCAAGCAGTTGATGGTGATGCCGAACCTAAAACGTTCCAAGCTCTATTGTTTTATTGGATTGATCGTAGTATTACTGTTAATTTTTGCAGGCTTAAGTCCACTGCAAGTTCGTAAAAGGTATATTTCTAATTATTTGTTTTTATACTTTTGAGTCATAAACTCAGAATTATGTGTAGCTAGTATTTAACTAGCTGAAGCATTTCTTATTTAATTTGACAAGCTTAATTATAGTCTAAACTTGAAAACTACGTAACATATAATATGTTGCATGAAATGAGAATGATCTTTCTTATGTTACAAGTAGTAGTGGTACTTTTAAAGTTTGGTGTCTCTATCTTATCATTATTGTTGCTAAATTTTGTTTTATAAAAAAAAATTAGCTACTACAATCAACAGTATATTCATTAAAATGGGTAACTTTTAGAACTAGTAAATTAGGAATTCAGGTTAGGTATTTGAATTGGTAGGTCTCTCAATATCTTTTACTTGTTTGTTTGCATGAGATTCATCATGAGTAGATGCTAAGTATTAATTATTGTACATTAATTTTGTTTGGTGTTCTAATAGAATGTTGTATAGCATATATGTTCTAATTAATAGAATAGAATGTTGCTGCATGGGATCTTCTAAATGTTCTCTCATTTGTTTTGTAGGTTGAGTTGATAGATATACTGAATTCACAACTGGACCTTCACCAGTCAACTGTTACTTGGTTATGCATCTTGGAAATCTTGCATTCTATTCTCTGCTCTAGTTTTGTTTTTCAATCAGAATATGAATAAAGGTTTAGATTTATTAGATGGTATGGTAATGGAAACTGTTGCATGCAGCTGTCAATCCTTTCTTTATAGGGGAAATTGATTTGATTTGATTTGGCTGCCAATCTTTAGTTGATTTTAATTTGGCAATTGCAAGAGATCTACTTTGTCTGGGTGGTCAAATGGCACTATGGTTTTCATGCCATGTCTACTTTGTCCTCCAAATATGTCAAATAAAGAAGAGATTTCCTATCCTATAGTGGAATGGGGGAATTGTTGTCTAATTTATTTATTTATGGCCCACTGGAACCCCTCTCTAGATCTTCTCTCCCTTCATCACTTATCTCTCTCTCTCTCTCAAACAACCAAAGTTAGATGTCCTTGTTTTTCATTTTTCAATTCATTTTTCAATTCCACTTCTCATTGTTAAAGCTTTAGGGTAACGGGTCGGGTCGTCGGGTCGTGGCCCGGCCCGGCACGAGTATTGTAGCATTCTAGTCTTGCATATTTATAATTTAAAGAGTACTCGCCCATTTTGGATAGAAAAATCTAATGTTCGCCCATTTTGGATAGAAAAATCTAATGTTCATATTCGTAAATAAAGTCATACCTCCAATTTTAAGAATCCGACGATGAGAAAGGAAAAGCACAAGATGAACATCATAATGGTGGCAAGTGAAGTATGCAAGCCATTTTGTATTGATCTTTAAAAAAAAAAAATTGTACGGTTAAGGAAAAATTGATCTAATGACAGCCCACTTAATTTTGTATAAAAAAATTATCCTTAACGGGCCGGACCAGGGCCAAGTATATTTCTTTAGAGCTGGGCCTTTTATGATTTTTTTAAGGGATAATGGTCCAATAGCCGCTTACTTAATCCATGATGGATCCCTGTATAAATAAAATGGACATTAACGGGTGTGGATCCATATCCATATTTATAATTTTTTTGTCGATTGTGGATTTAAATTTGGATATTAGTCCGATACTAAATTTAACTCCATATCCGATAAAAAGGTATTCAAATACGGGTTAAATATCAAATAGAGATATGAATCAAATATTTAACAAAATATACAGAATTACCATAACAAATTACTAAAAAAATTACTAAAAATTACTAAAAAGATATATATATATATATATATATATATATATATATATATATATATATATATATATATATATATATATATATATATATATATATATATATATATATATATATATATATATATATATATATATATATATATATATATATATATATATATATAAAGAAATAGGTTAGGTTTTATTATGTATTATTTTTTAAAATATAATTTTTATATGATTAGATATTTTGGTGGATTGTTTTTTTTTTTTTATTGTTCTTATCATAATTGGTTAGATTGCAATGCATCTAAACAATGAAAAAAAAAAAAAAAAGATTTTTTTAAAAAAATAAAAAAAATTGTTTAATTTTTTATTTTTCACTAACAAATAAGTTCATAAAATTTTTAAAAAATAAGTAATTCCATCATTTACTTTCATAATGCAAATATCATGTTATATAAATGCAAATATCATGTTATATAAATGCAAATATCATGTTATATAAATGCAAATATCGTTCTTAATTATTATATATAGCTGTGATTTCTTATAATAGTAGGGTGGATTTTTTCTACGAGATTATTCTCTTTTGGCAGTGTCATAGCCAACATGGTAGTGATTTCATTTTGTATTAATTACAAATAATTTAATTTGCTAAAAATAAGTAAAAGTTATATGAAATTTATTTAAATTATAGTTAGTTTTGATCTCAACTAATAATTAAAATTTTTAATTTTTTAAATATTCTAATTCTGTTATATTACTTTTCAATTATTTTACTTCGTTGATATCCTATTTTATAAAGATAAAGTTTAAATATACATAATTTTCATATATATATATATATATATATATATATATATATATATATATATATATATATATATATATATATATATATAATGATTATTAAATAATTCATCATAAATAATACTTATCATATACACCAATCATAACTTAGTGAGTATTTGCCACAGGATTTACGACAAATTGGAAGAGTTCGATATGAAGTTGGAAATCAAAACATATGCCGTAAGAATATCTATTAATTACATATTAATACAATAATTATTATTTTACTAACTAATTTATTTTTTATTTAATAAATTATTTGAAGAATGCTGTTATGCCTTTTCGTCCATCACCCTAGTGGAAGCCGAATATGCAATCCAACACGGTCAACTGGTTGAATTATCTAAACAAGAATTGGTAAATTGTGTTCATGCAATGTATCCACCTTCTGGTATACCGAATATGGATAGTGTTGGATGCATGCGGTCTACTCATAATAAATGTTTGGAGTATATTAAATCACATGGCATTGCGCTGGAAGATGATAATCCATATGTTGGACGAAGAGAAAACTGTCAAATTAATGATGACGTAAGTTAAATTATATTTTAAAATTTATTTATTATTAATATATTTATTAATTTGTTTATAATAATAATTATTTTTATTTTTATTTTTATTTTGCAGAAAATAAGGGTAAAGATTCGAGATTTCCAAAAAAATTTGGAAACCTACGGTGAGGAAAAACTAGAAGAAATTTTAAGAACGCGTCCTATTGCTGCTTGTATAAAGGCGTTTGACAGTTTTATAAATCTACCGAAAAATGTTAGTATTTATAATATTTAAATTATAATATTTAATTTTACATAATAATTTATTTATTTACTTTTTATATTAGGTTTTATACTTGGGGCCTCAAATTGGAGAAAAAGATGGGGGATTTCACTCGATCTCTGTTATTGGATATGGAATTGAAAACGGTGTGAAGTACTACCTCATAAAAAATTCTTGGGGTAGTAATTGGGGTACAAATGGCTATGCGAAGGTGAAGCGCGACCTCCTGAGTCGCATGTCTATTGCTATAGGTGTCTATACTGTTTAATTTTTTTTTTTTTATAATATATAAATTTTAATGTTTTATAGAAACCATCTATTATTATTATTATTATTATTATTATTATTATTATTATTATTATTATTATAGAATTTAGCTTCCATGTAAAAGTATGAAGTTATTATATATGTCTATTGCTATCTCATCGTCGGATTCTTAAAATTGGATGTATGACTTTATTTACGAATATGAACATTAGATTTTTCTATCCAAAATGGGCGAGTACACTTTAAATTATAAATATGCAAGGCTAGAATGCTACAATACTCGTGCCGGGCCGGGCCGGGCCACGACCCGACCCGTTACCCTAAAGTTTTAACAATGAGAAGTGGAATTGAAAAATGAATTGAAAAATGAAAAACAAGGACATCTAACTTTGGTTGTTTGAGAGAGAGAGAGATAAGTGATGAAGGGAGAGAAGATCTAGAGAGGGGTTCCAGTGGGCCATAAATAAATAAATTAGACAACAATTCCCCCATTCCACTATAGGATAGGAAATCTCTTCTTTATTTGACATATTTGGAGGACAAAGTAGACATGGCACGAAAACCATAGTGCCATTTGACCACCCAGACAAAGTAGATCTCTTGCAATTGCCAAATTAAAATCAACTAAAGATTGGCAGCCAAATCAAATCAAATCAATTTCCCCTATAAAGAAAGGATTGACAGCTGCATGCAACAGTTTCCATTACCATACCATCTAATAAATCTAAACCTTTATTCATATTCTGATTGAAAAACAAAACTAGAGCAGAGAATAGAATGCAAGATTTCCAAGATGCATAACCAAGTAACAGTTGACTGGTGAAGGTCCAGTTGTGAATTCAGTATATCTATCAACTCAACCTACAAAACAAATGAGAGAACATTTAGAAGATCCCATGCAGCAACATTCTATTCTATTAATTAGAACATATATGCTATACAACATTCTATTAGAACACCAAACAAAATGTACAATAATTAATACTTAGCATCTACTCATGAATCTCATGCAAACAAACAAGTAAAAGATATTGAGAGACCTACCAATTCAAATACCTTACCTGAATTCCTAATGAATATATACTGTTGATTGTAGTAGCTAATTTTTTTTATAAAACAAAATTTAGCAACAATAATGATAAGATAGAGACACCAAACTTTAAAAGTACCACTACAAGCCAAATAGAATAAATTACTTGTAACATAAGAAAGATCATTCTCATTTCATGCAACATATTATATATATGTTATGTAGTTTTCAAGTTTAGACTATAAGCTTGTCAAATTAAATAAGAAATGCTTCAGCTAGTTAAATACTAGCTACATACACATAATTCTGAGTTTATGACTCAAAAGTATAAAAACAAATAATTAGAAATATACCTTTTACGAACTTGCAGTGGACTTAAGCCTGCAAAAATTAACAGTAATACTACCATCAATCCAATAAAACAATAGAGCTTGGAACGTTTTAGGTTCGGCATCACCATCAACTGCTTGAAAAGTGATGCGATACTCATATCCCGCTGCAAGGATACAAGTCGCTCTCTCTATCTTCACAAACTCATAACTTGTATTCTGCATTAAAAAGGAAATTCTAAGAGTAATTGTAACAAAAAAAAAGGAAAAAAAAAAAAAAAGAGAAAAGAGAATAAATAAAACACTATAAACATACATTCTCATTGTTAAAATGTTCAATAGCTGCTTTGGAACTTTCGATGAGGGATACACAATTCAAATCTTCTAACCCTTTAAGGCCATGCTCGCATGTGCCTGGAATTGGATCAACGTCAAATCCCTATACGACACAAATTAGCAATTAGTATGAAAAAAGATTTTTGAACTTTTGATTCTCAAAAGGATGTGAATAAGTATTAAATTACCTCACTCTCCTCAATTTGCTTATAATATTTAGTCCATTCTTCGAGGGTCCTTCTGCGTGTACCATCTGGCCAGACGTAATCAATATCTTCTCCGGATGAATAATCAAAATCCTCAAAATACATTAGCTCCTTCTCGTGCTTATTCTTTTCCCCTATATCTCCACCTTTTCCATCCTCCTTTTTAATCTCCTCGTACAGTTTCAATTTTTTTTGCAATGATTCTTCAAGTATCGGCCGCTTAGCAATTTTCCTACATAAAGGAATTAAACATATCAGTGCATAAAAAATTGTAGACCAACCAATTTCTATCAAAACTAACAACAATTCAACAAAAGTTTTCGTGAAATCAAGCTTCGATATTGAATACCGCATCCCCAAAAACCCTGGAAAATCCGATGATGGCTTTATTCTTTTTTATAGAAATAAATTAATCTCAAAAACACACACATTAACCATACCAGTAATAATATATTAAAAAAAAATTTGAAAAAGAAACAGAATTACTAAATCCTAATCAATCAATTCAAGCTCAAATAATTCAACAGGTTTGGTTTCCGGTTCTGTTATGTTCTGTTTAATAGCGATCCTAATTATATCTATTGCAAGTCAAACAAATTTGTATAGGTATAGATATATATATATATATATATATATATATATATATATATATATATATATAGCAGCAGCAAAAGAGATAGATATATACTACGACCCTCAAGGCGTCCAGAGAAGTACATATGGTAAAAATGCTACATACATAAAGACCTTCTACAGGCATTAACCAGCACCTCTAACACAACTAGGATGCAGTATTAATTTCTGAGCTCCTTTGAAAACATACAATAAATACAGACTCTTGTTGTTGTTGTGTGTGTGCGTGTGCTTCTGAGCTCCTTTGAAAACATACAATAAATACAGACTCTTGTTGTTGTTGTGTGTGCGTGTGCGTGTTCGTGTGTTATTAGACATAGAATGGCACAACTAGGCTGGATATGTTATGTAGGCTTTTGCATTGTGTATATGTGCTGTAAAGTATATAATCTACTTTGTATAACTGAAACAGTATTTTTTTTTTGTTTTAAAAAATAAATAACATGCCTTTATTTACTAATTTACTAACCACTATATATCCAGGGCATTATGATGAAATTTATGATTGAGATCTGAATTCTCCGATTCTTCACAACCTCTTTATTGCACAATTATGATGTGCTTCACAATTTTGCTCTGGTTAGTTTAGGCATTGGCTTCTTCTTTACCTCACTCTTAATTTCTATTTGATGGTTCTATTGTATTACCACGTTTTATCAGCAGAGGCACTAATGAACTTTAACCTCAGAGAGAACACTATTATTATTATTATTATTATTATTATTATTATTATTATTATTATTTTAAAAGTTTAATTACTTGTTTCTATCCAACTATTCAAGAGTACTATTTTTTTTATTCTAAAAAATAACTCAATTTTCATCTAAAAGTAAAATTTGTTATCTAAATTAAATTATGAAATTTTTCATGATTTTCAAATCCTTAAACAAATTGCTAAAGCACATTAATTTTGAAAAAAAAAAAAAAAAAAAAAAAAAAAAAAAAAAAAAAAACTAGTAAATTCGAATCATCTATTGTAACTGAAAAGCAAAAGAGATGAATAGTTGTATGTATACCTTCTCCAGTTGTATACGATCCTCAAGACGTCCATGTCTGCTGCGGACGGCGGACGGCTACGGTGCAGACTGCAGAGAGACGGACGTCGGCGAGAACGACGACGGCAGACGGACGTCGGCGAAAACGACGACGGCAGACGGCGGATGGCTGCAGGCCCGACGATCGAAGAAAAAGTGAGGAAAAGGAGATGCGATGCGGAATAACAGCGTGACGTGTATGCCCTACTTCAGAACCCACACAGGACTAATATATATATATATATATGGAAAATGCTACTTGTACCCCCGTAAGGGTGTACATCTCACACCCCCACCCATCTAAGAGTGGGGGTGTCATGAGGGGTCACTTGATGTGACCCGTAAAAAATATCGCCATCATTAAAGAGGTGGAGATGTAAGATGTACACCCCTTTGGGGTGTACATATAGTATTGCTCATATATATATATATATATATATATATATATATATATATATATATATATATATATATATATATATATATATATATATATAAAAGATTATTATGAAGCTAAGGTTTCTTTTTTCTTTTCTTTTTTTTCGATTAGGATCTTACGATATTTTATTTGAATTTTGATTTGAATTGGAATTCGAGTTTGGATTCGAATATTGAGTTAGAAATCATTTTTTGATTCAAATTCGGATTTAATATTTTTCCTTCGAATTTGAATTCGGATTTAGAATATTCGAAATCCGAAAAAGCATATTAGTATTCGAATTCGAATTCGGAGTATCCGAAATCCAAAACTGTTTTTGCCAAATTTTTTAATATGTAACATATGTTTTTGAGTCCATATTTGGCATTATTTTTAGTAATTTTTTATGGTAATTCTGTATATTTTGTTAAATATTTGATTCATATCTCTATTTGATATTTAACCCGTATTTGAATACCTTTTTATCGGATATGGAGTTAAATTTAGTATCGGACTAATATCCAAATTTAAATCCACATTCGACAAAAAAATTATAAATATGGATATGGATCCACACCCGTTAAGGGATCCATCATGGATTAAGTAAGCGGCTATTGGACCATTATCCCTTAAAAAATCATAAAAGGCCCAACTCTAAAGAACTATACTTGGCCCTGGTCCGGCCCGTTAAGGATAAATTTTTTTATACAAAAATTTATCTTGAATTAAGTGGGCTGTCGTTAGATCAATTTTTCCTAAATGGGCTGGATTAGGCCTAGCTCCAAAGAACTGTACTGGGCCTAGATCGGCCCGTTAAAATCTATTTTATTTACTTATGTCTCCGATGGACCTAATCGGTAGATCGTCGGCATTGGTGTCGATACCCCTCTTTTTGATAGTTCTCACATTTGCTACGGTGCATTTTTTGCAGAGACTTCTGCATCTGTTCCATCGCCAGCGGCTGCTCTATTTGAGAGTTTTTGGACGGTGTTTTTGTATTTTATTTTTTATATTCTTTTAGATGGCTATATATTTTGGATATATTTCAGATGTATAGTGAATTATATTTTAGTCTATACTATTGATAGATATTATTTTTTATATGTTAGATATTTCGTCTATATGATTTTTTTTTGGCGAATCTGAATTTTGCCATTATACAGGGGCGTGACAATTTCTTTTCATCTAAAATCAGCCAAATGTTCTAAAACCTTTTAGCCAAAATCAAATTATATAGTAAATATATAGTAAATATGAATTAGATATCAAAATAAGATTGAACACAAAAAAAAAAATTACCATAAAACTTATATAAAAAATAACAAAATTATAAAACAATATCAACTATGGACTCAAAAGGGTATGTTACATATTAAAAAAATTAGCAAAAGCAATTTCAGATTACATATATTTTCAAATCTAAATCCAAATCCTAATCCTAATCTAAATCCAAATCCAAATCATATATATTTTTTAGTATATTATCTGTAGTGTTCATGTCTCATATAAACCCAATCACAATTCCATCCACATCCGATGTGGGACTATTGGGGGCGTCACAGATATCCTCCCAAACGGAAATATCCCGGGTTTGGGTTTTGGGATATCCCACCCAAACCCCAAACCCAACCACCTCTCTCCCTCTCTCTCTCCACGTCCCTTCCCAAGGCACTGCCTTGGGAAGGGGCGTTTTCTTTTGTTTCTTTTTTTTTTTTTTTTTTTCGTTTTTTTTTTCTTTAATGCTTTTAGAATTTTTTTTTTTAATAAAAATTTTTAAATTATAAAAAATATTTAAATTTTAAATTTTAAATTTTATAAATTTTAATTTTTTTTAATTTTATATTTTAATAAATCTAAAAATTTTATTTTATTTTTAAAAATTATTAATTTTAAAATTTATACAATATTTTTATAATTTTTTAAAAATTTATATAAATTTATAAATTAAAATTTTTACTCCTACTTAACATTTTAAAATTAACATTTTTTTTTATTCCCACTTAAAATTTTTTATCATAAGTATGTATAAATCATTTATAAAATAATATTATTAAATATTATTTAATAATATTATAATTTTCAATATAATAAAAATTATATTAAATTTTTAATCGTTAAATATTATAATTTTTAATCGTTAAAAATTATTTTTAAGACAAATTAAAATTAAATAGAATTTTATATAGCATATAATTAATTAAATATAATATATAAGATTTGTTATAATTAAATAATTCTAATACATTCTTTAATTATCAAATTTATAATATACATAAAAGTAAAGGTCACATCGTCATTAAACATAAAAGTCAACTCTATACCTCTTTATTCTTCAACCCCAATCCAAACATCATTTTTCTTATACCAGGTTTAAGCCTCATTCCAACCAAACACAATTTAGGTTTATACCAGGTTTATCCCTTTACTTTATACTTATACCTGGTATAACTCATTATGACTTATTTCCAATCCAAACAGTACCTTCGGGTTTAAGCTTGACTTTTGGGAAGTGGTGATTTAAAAAAAAAAAAACACGCACAATTGTCCTCAAGCACCTCACCAAATATTTGATGTTTAACATATCAATTTTATAATATTTAAACAGTCTATATACGTAATATCAAATCTTAATAATTTGTATTTGTAGAGAAACATGTGATATTTAATTTGAAAGTAAAAATAAATAAAATAAGAAATAATATTTGATAAATAGACATTGTAAATGCCACAAAATATATTTTGTAAATCATATTTAAATTTTAAAATCTGTGTACATAGTTTTAGAATGTGTGATTCAGAGAGTAGGTTTTTAAAACTACATTAGTGGGGCCACAGGTAGGGAGCTAAAACGGACCGGGCGACCTCTGTGCTCACCCACCCGACACGAGCTTGGGCAGTGCCGGGCAGCTGCCCGGCCTGATATACTGGACGGCCTCCTCCCTCCTCCGCTGCTCCTCCTTCATCCTCTCCGCCACCACCGCTCCCTCCTCCGCTGCTCCTCCTTCATCCTCTCCGCCACCACCGCTGCTCGCGCGCCGCCGCTCCCGTGCCGCTTTCTCGGCTCCCTCTTCTCTCATTCTCTTTTCTTCTTCTTCTACTGTTGTTACTTCTGCCCGTACACCGTGGTCTATACAGCAAATCCATAATAAATATCCAATCATTATAAAATTTTAAAACTTTCGCAGAATTTATTATTTAATACTTTATTTTAGAACAAAAAAAATTAGAATTAACTATAATATTATATTGTCCAAATTTTAATTTACAAATTTAATAGAAAACAATTTATTGAGTAAAAAAAAACGCATTGAAATCATATATATTAATAGATTTATTTTTCAAAAAAATAAATTAAATTTGTTGAGAATATTTTTAAATATAATTAATAATTCTTTTAATTATATATATATATATATATATATATATATATATATATATATATATATATATATATATATATATATATATATATATATATATATATATATAAACTGCTTGCTTGGTACTCAGGAAGTCGCAAAAAAAAAAAACTCATCTTCTTCGGCGACGTCGTCGCCGTCCCCCGCCGTCGCTGGTCGCGGTGCACCGCCGGAGGAGGAGGAGGAGGAGGAGAGCTTTGAGGAGCTTATGTTCCAATCCAACATTCCGAAAACTTGGCATTTTGTCGAACACGACCCGGGCTTCTCGATGCGGGCCTTCTATTAATGAGAGGAAGCAGAGGAGGAGCAAACAAAGAGTTGAGGAGAGGGCTATCACCATCCCTAACTTTTGTGTTGTGCTCTGATGTCTTGTTGGCAAGAACCAGCATGAGGACTGATTCAGGGATTATGTAACTTCCGCCGGAGTTTCTCAGAAGAACCAAGCAGGATGAGGTGATGAGAAAGATGGATAGAGATACAACACAGAAAAGGATCTTTCTTGTCACTGTTGAAGGTTGCATTGTTTTGTCCAACATCTGAGTGAATCAGTTTCACAACAAAAATTGTGATCAATTGTCAGTTCCCTGCAGGTATTCAAAACAGCTGAATCATTAACAACAAGTACCAGAGTTAGCCCTTTATTCTTTTAATCTTTGCACATAAGAAAGAAGTAAGAATAGAACCAGGACCAGCTGACGGCGCTCTGCACGTAGATGATCACGGTCGCCGATATCATTATCGCGAAGGTGAAGGTGAAGTAGTACCAGTTGAAGAAGCTGTTGATGCCCCGCTTGCCCGACTCCGTATGCGGGTCGAATTGGTCTGCACCGAACGGCATGCTGCAGGGCCGAATGCCACCCGCGCCCACCACCAAGAAGGCGAAGGCCCCAAAAAGGACCGTTGTTTGATATGGGGTTGCACGAAGGCACGTCGCGCCAGGGGCGCAGCTCGGGGGGTGCAAGCCGCCAACAGCGGCCGTGAGGGTGAGTACGAACATGCCCTGCAGCAACATAGAAAATCAACTCTTTTCCTATAAGAATCCAATCTAGAACTCACATTTGCGGCGCAAATTTACTGTAACATCCAGCCCAATAATACTAATAACTTATTTATAAGTTGGTCACAAAATACTTCACTCCGGTTGTCATATAAAAAGTGCCTCACATTTTATATATTTTTTTGTTTTAAATTTTACTGTACTCGTCAGTTAAATCACACACACAGCTCAATAACACTAGATGAATACGATAAACAACTCACACTTTTACTAGTTCTAATAACTTATTACGACTAAAATCACTTATTGTCACGCCCCGAGTTTAAAAATCAGGTCTGAAATTTTTTTTTTTTTTTTGATTAAATCAGAGTTTGCAAAACAGGCGTAACAGACCGCCACATATATAGGAAACTCTCTATTCCGCGAACAGAGACTCCCCTATATATGCACGGCTAGGCTAGTAATCAGCGACAGATATCTCAGTACAATTACTATTCTAGTCAGCAGGAATAAATCAAAATCGGTAATTACATCAATATTTTAAATGTCTAAATCAAGATAAACTGGAATGGAATGCGGAAAGTAAATGTCTGCAGAAGTCATCGATATATAATGCTCATGGGGACAGCTCTATCGTAATCGGCTCACTGGATCGTCCCGACATCTCACCACCCGACGGACCTACAACAGTCACCCGAGGGTGTGAGATACACCGGAGTGTATCCCAGTGGGCACGACGAGCCGAGGATCAGCTAATCGTACCTACTGGGTACTAAAATCTGCGGATAGTAAAGATCTGTAGGAAAAGCTAGAAACATAGATGTCTACTACTAATCAGAATAAGAACTGCAGGTAAGTATACTGGAAATCAATCATTAAACTGTAGATCATACATGCTGAAAATAAAAGGCAACTGAAAGGTATACTAGAACATGGAAATATAGAATCTATGCATCAATCACAAGAATACCAAGTACCCAAACAATGCCAATATTGGTCACGGGGACCTCAGGCTCATATCACTATCTGCACCTATCCCACTGACATAACCCCGCACCCATAGGTGCTATCTGGGGCTCACGGGTCCTTCCTCTAGACCACTTTACCGGTAAAGAACAATAGCCACGGGGAGCGACCCCGGCAATGTTCGTGAAGTACAGCGATGCGTGGCAAGTCGTACTGATCAATCTCACGGTCTAGTGACCGAGTAGTCGGCAACATGCCGAGATCCCAACAGGGAATCATCTGTCTATCTCTATCAATCGGAATCAATCAATCATGCATATGAACAATATATCAAATAACATCTCAGTGACAGAAAACAGTAGATATCAACTAATCATGCAAATCTATATATCAATCAATCAGGATCAATCAATCATGCATATCGATGTATATCAAGAAATATCTCAATGACAGGAATCAACAGGTGTCATCTAATCATGCAAATCTATATATATCAATCAATCAGGATCAGTCAGGAATGATCAGGGAGTATGTCTATGATAATCGGCTGATCGTGACAAGAAATCTCAATCACAGGTCTAATCAGGTCAATGTCAATCAGAGGGATCATGCTATGTCAAAAGAGTTCAATATATGTCAGGTTTAGTCATATAAGTAAAATCAGCAGGGCAAGTCAAGAACAGGTGTCCGACTGGACTAAAGCAACCAGAGGCCGAATAGATCAAGCCCGGACCGAAGATAACCCACCTGAATGTAGGCCGATCCCGAACTCCCGCACAGCTACTGGGAGGCTGGTGCTGAACTGCTGGGATCTAAACATATAACTAGAATCAATAACAGACTCCCTCAAACCCATCTCGACAACACTATAACAAGATAATGCTAACATGATGTAGAAACTTGAATTTTATTATAAATAAATAAAAGGAAAAAGAATAAAAGTCAAGTTGAAACTTTGAATCATAAGTGACCCCTTTTTTTTCCTGCAGTGTAAATTGCACAGTTATGAGGCTAAAATGTCGCCTTTCAATCCGAGCCTAATCTCGAAAATTCGAGATCACCAGTACGACCGTCTCGTCGAACCGAGTGAAAACCATATTAAGCAAGTTTAGATTCGACGGACGGATCTCCCAGAAATCGACGAAGAAGCGGGCGGGACCCGCGACTTAAGTGCACAACGCATTGGTACTGTACATGAACAGTAAACCCCAAATGCAAATACCCCTACGCGCTATCGTTCGCCAAATCGCCGTCTGGAAACCGATCATAGCACTTCAAGTAGTCGATTTGAACGGTTTCATCATTCTGGACGCAATGGCGCTGACGGAATTTCCGTTTGACGACCCCAAAGCCTCGAAAAGCGCGATAACTGTATTCCGGAACTGTATTTTATGGACCGAGATTTTATCTGGGTATTTCTTTGAAAATCTGAAATCGCTACCTGATGGGTCTCGTCGAGCCGGACGCCATGGCGCAGTCCATTTTCTGTTTCGACGATCGGATCGCCTCGAAAAGCGTGAAATAAGACGGAAAATAGGGTTTTTGCACAATAAACCCTATTCTTCTTGCCTCGAATTTCGTGCCACTCCTGGTTATGGACCTAATTGGGAAACTAAAATTGCTGGGAGGGACCTGGCATTGAAACATTGAGAGATCGAGGGCTTTTAAGCAAATGTACCTATTCTATATATAGGTAGTAACGCAAGGTCCCTAAGCAAACCCTAAACCAAATCCCTTGCACCCAGCCACCATCCTTGGTCCCTTCCTCTTCCTCTGCTACCTCCACGACGGTTACACCGCCGGCCGCCGCTCTCCCTCGCCGGAGAGGAAAAGCTTCAAGACGCAACCCTCTCTCTCGGGTTGTTGGGAAGAAGGTTCTTGGGAGGGGGCTTTGGAGGATCAAGAACTCATCTGTGGAGTTCCCTGAGGTGCCGCAACCGAACCGTGGTGAACCCGGGGTCGGCCACCGCCCTGCGCCGCCTCGGAGGGCAGCATCTCCTCTCCAAACTCCGTTGAAGGTGGGTTATGGAACTTTCCATTTAGTTTTGGTTTTTGGGCAAGATCTATGTGCTCCTGACGCCATGGAGGTCATCCGGGTGCAGGCTGAGCCGCTGCCGCCGTCCCGGTCGCCGGCGGGAGCGCTGTCACCGGAAATTACTGTTTTTGGCCGCCGCCAGACGCCGCCGTCATCCGACCGTCCAACTTAAGATCAGCACCGTTGAACTTCGTCTACTTGGCGACTGCAACACCTCCACGAGGTTTGGGCATCATCGGGTGAGGATCGGAGTCGACCGAGCGTGCCCTAAAAATCAGTCTTCTTCAACCTTGGCCGAGCTCGGTCGTCCGGCGCCGGCGCTGCCTCCTACTGCCGGCCAACTCCACCAGAAGGTTCCTGGAACCAACTGGGACTTTTCGGTCCAAGTTGCACCGGTCCGGGGCACGGTGGCCGGAAACCGCCATTAACGGCCAACTTGTCTTCCACCAAGCTTCTCCGCCGCGTCCTTCCGGCGATCCCCGTCGCCGGGAAACTTTCCAGGTAGGACCATATTACCATTATAAGCTCCCCCATCACCTTGCATGGCCCTCCTAACGATAGGTTTGCGAACCCCAGGATTGCACCCGAGACTTCTTTGGAGCTCACCTCCGGCCATCCCCGCCGGTCTGGAACTCTGGCAACTACCTAGGTAAGATCCAAAGGCCCTATGAAAGCTTCCCATCATTTTTGTTTTGGTCCGAAATGCCTCTGTGTTTGGGTGTTCAAGCTTCCACCCGAGACCACTATTACGGGCTTAACTCCGGCCGCCGCCGCCTCCGGCCGCCGGGGCTCGACCCCACATGGATCAAGCTTCTTCTGGGACACTCCTCTAACTCATGCTCACCCCTGGTGCAGATCTGAACCTGGGTTGATCCAAGAATACCCCAACCCGAGCTTGGCCACTTAGTGGGTGCTGCTCCGGCCAGTGTTCCGGCCAGTCTCCGGCTAGCTTCTGGTGAGCCCCACTGTCTACAACCCCTACTAAGCATCATGCTCCAGTTAAATCACCTTTAGATCTAATAGATGTTAAGTTATAACATTGTTATAAATTGGAACCCTAATGTTTATGGGCCAACTTGTATTTGGGCCTGGGCTCGGCCCAAATCTTGTGAGCACGAGCTTCGTCTCGTCGAAACGAACGCGCTGAAAGTTACGGCGCAGCTTTTGGATTCCCGGATCTCAAGAACGGATCGAAACAAGCTAAGATAGAGTGTAATTATGCAAATTTAAGATGTACGATGGACCTTGATATAGTCGGGACACGCTGGCTGTCTTTAGACAGTGTTTTCAAACCTACTGGGCATTTTGTTTGAGTCCCGTGGGCTCTTGGTGATCGGAAAACGGATTTTTGGTCCCGCTAACTAGCGATAGTATTCCGTATAAGCATTTCGCTACTGTCGTGTCGTCGGGATGGGTATGTGTGAGTCTATTACTGATTATAGCTTCTTATTCAGGGCCCAGTTGTTTAGCACCAGCCTCCCAGTAGCTGTGCGGGAGTTCGAGGATCTGCCTACATTCAGGTGGGTTATCTTCGGTCCGGGCTTTATCTATTCGGCCCTCTGGTTGCTTTAGTCCAGTCGGACACCTGTTGTTGTTTAGTCCTGATGATTTGATCTATATGCCATATGATCTTCCTGATAGACTTGGATCACCTTAGACATATCATGTATACCTGCTCATCAGCTTTTATATTTTGATACATAGACTTGCATGATCTGAGTATGCGTATTGATTCCTGTCGATTGCTATACTGATTTATATTCAGATATTACTTGGATTTCTTTCCGGTTCAGCAGCTCATATGTCTCAGTACAGTAGATTCCTGTGGTCTGATCATGCCTGTTGTTACTTGCTTTGATATTCCAGTTATGCATGATAGACCCATGATTGATTGATATATATACAGACATCTTGATTCCTAGTATTGTGCATGTTTGATATGCTAGTATTCGGGTATATACTCCTTGTATTCCGGATTACATGATTAGTCCTATTGATTGCACCTATACATCGCATGATTTTCGAGATA
Source organism: Tillandsia leiboldiana (assembly GCA_029204045.2). Lineage (NCBI taxonomy): Eukaryota > Viridiplantae > Streptophyta > Magnoliopsida > Poales > Bromeliaceae > Tillandsia > Tillandsia leiboldiana. The sequence continues at coordinate 572,911 of CM055085.1, forward strand.
GACACTGATCCCTTAGACACACTATATTTATACACATCTGCTTGTCAGCTTTCATATCCTGATATATAGATGTCATGATCGATTATTCCTGCTATTTCCATGTCATTTGTCATACTGCTTTATTCAGATATGCATGATTTGATTATACTCGTTGAGTCCTGTCATTGAGATGGTTCTTGATATATTGTTGATATGCATGATTGATTGATCCTGATTGAGAGATATAGACAGATGATTCCCTGTTGGGATCTCGGCATGTTGCCGACTACTCGGTCACTAGACCGTGAGATTGAGCATTATGATTTGCCATGCACTGCTGTACTTCACGAACATGGCCGGGGTCGCTCCCCGTGGAGCTTGTTCTTTGCCGGTAAAGTGGTCTTGAGATAAGACCCGTGAGCCCTTTGCACCAGGACTGCTTGGCGTCCGTAAGTGCAGGTTATGTCAGCGGATGGGGTGCCGAACAGTGGCTTTGCCTGAGGTCCTATGAGACCAATATTGGCGCATGATTGGTACTTGGATTTCTACCTTTGACGCATTACTGTTACTTGTACTGTTGCTCAGTTATTTCCAGTATTATTATCTGCAGACATGCTTTCATCACTTGCAGCTCTTTATACATGATTCTTGTAGTTATCTGTTGATTTCCAGCATGTATGATCTACAGCTTTCATGATGGATTATTGCTGTTATATCTTGACTTCCAGTATACGTACCTGCCAGTTGCTTCACGTATCTACTGTTCGATTTTTGGTAGACCTGCTATTTGATCACTCAGTTGTCTGCTTGACTTTGATTTCCAGCATTTATTATCTGCAGTCCCCTTATGCCTGATTATGACAGTTATATCATGATTTCCAGCATTCATTACCTGCAGTTCCCTTGCGCTGATTATCTGCCTAGTCAGTTTCATCTGTGGATTGATTATCAGTAGACGTTATATACTGTTCAGCTGTACCTATTGATCTATTACTATCCGCAGATTTTAGTACCCAGTAGGTACGATTAGCTATTTCTCGGCTCGTCGTGCCCACTGGGATACACTCCGGTGTGTCTCACACCCTCGGGTGACTGTTTTTCAGGTCGTTCGGGTAGTGGGATGTCGGGACGATCCAGAGAGCCTGTCACGATAGAGCTGTCCCCTGATGAGATAGATCGAGGACTGAGATCCCCTACGATTTGTAGCTGACTTTCATTATGATATTTCAGTTCCAGTTTATGTGAATATTTTAGATTGTTGATATTTTGATGTTTCGGATTATTCCTGATGATTAGCATAGTTTAGTGAGATATGATTTACTCTCTGATTGATTGGATTAGCCTAGCCGTGCATGTATAGGAAAGACACTATCCCGGTGGATAGGGGATTTCCTATATATGTGGCGGTCTGTTACGCCTGTTTTGCAAACTCTGATTTATTCCAAAAAAAAAAAAAAATTTCAGACCTGATTTTTTAAACTCGGGGCGTGACAGATTAGATGGTATCAGAGCAATAGGTACACGGTACCTAGGAAAGATGAATTAGGAACTGGTTAGGATGAACCCTAGGATGACTTGTCACGTGAGAGCGCGGGGTATTTGTCTAGTTGTTAGGAGCTCAGGTGTATTTCACACTAATGAGTCGTTTCCTAATCTTGTTGTTGTGGCTACGAGCGGTGTTCGCACGCTCTCTGGGCTTAGTGGTCGTGGTGGGTGCAGTGTTAGCTGTGGTTGTGGTACGAGCCGTGGATTTGATATATCAGTGGAGCCTTAGAGCTCGGATTGTTGGCAGCGGTTAGAGAAACAGCTCACCGCTTTTGCTGGGATAGTCCAGCAGATGGCTCAGCATCAGATAGTTGCTATTGTTGCACTGGCCCCACCACTAGTCCAGGTGCTTGGAGAAGTCAGTGATCCTCCGGTTGTCCCCGTGCCACTAGATATAGTACTTTTGTCACAGCCGTGGTTATCAAAACTATGTTGTGGCTGGAGATTCCCTGATTATAGCTATAGGGATGCCTATGAGGTTAGTAATTATGTTGCTTTGGACGGAATGACTCTGACGACACTTAACAAATATTAGTCCCCGTTGAGTTGTGTCCCAACACTGATCAGTGTTAATAGGTTGGGATTCATGATTAATTCGTTAGAAATGGTAGCAGTGAGCGCTTTGGCGCAGACATGGTTGATGGATCTATGGACCCGATTGAAACCCTGGCTTGAGTTAGATTCAGGTTCAGACCCCACCCTTGGGTACGAGTTTAGTGGAGTCTTAGTTACTCCTATGAGTATGCAACAATTTTAGATGTTGTGGCTACTACCGTGATGAGATATGACTGGAAAGCCTAATATACAGAGTAATGATGATAGCTTGAGGAATTTGACTTTTTATCCTAAAAGAATCCGATTTGTAGTTGATTCGCACATTATGTGTGAACTGATTTGGGGTCGAAGTCATGACCACGAGGTGGTAGAGACCGTTGATATAAGTTTATAGTATCGGCATAGAGATTTGTGTCTTGAGGTATGAGTTATACCTTCTGTTGACTCCGCTGGGAGTCGTGTCCCCAACTTGATGTTGGCGACAGATCTATAGTATTTCACCTTTCTTTTGATAAGTATGTTGGCTGCAGACAATGTACTGTCGAAAGAGTGGTCTGAAGTACTCTACCCCGTAAGGGGTAATATCGTGATTGGGTCTACTTGCTTGCTTATCTATATTCATAGTCTCCAGGGTTACCCTCTGGACAACGATGTTATAGTTTCAGTGATGATACCCCAGACCGTATTAGACCTTAGGTAGGTCTCAGACAGATCGCGTACATAGTGGATTATCTTTGTCATCATTGTGGACACTTGTCCTAACTTGTGGTCACTAGCCACGTTGATGTCGCCAGATTTTGCAACTGAGTTGATAATAGAAATATATGTTTAAACCCAAAAAGTTGGACAACACGTTCAGATCGGATATTCTAAGCTTTACGAATGGTGACCTTGGGTTGCCATGTTTTATGATGCTAAGCGGCGGGTCGTGTGATATTTAACCGGCAGTTGTCCGTCCTTGGTAGTCTGAGGTTTAGTTCTAGCAGCTGGTGGTGAAAATTTTGCCACAAACGATTATAAAGTGTAAGAAGAGATTCTCTATCTTATATGATTTCACTTAAGAAAATGAATCTAGTGACCTTTGTCAGTGTTCGGCCTCGATAGTCAGCCTAAATGAGTAAGACCGTTGAGTTCTGCCTGCACAAACTATAAGTTATGTGAAACCAGAAAAGAGTATGAGGTTTGGTTGCCACATCGGATGCGATCATACCAGCACTAAAGCACCGGATCCCATCAGAACTCCGAGGTTAAGCGTGCTTGTGTGGTGTAGCCTTGGCTGGGCGTGTAGCATCTCTACGAGAACCCTAGTTAATGGAACTTGAAATTTAAAGCAGTTAAGCCTTAAAATTTGGCAACATGTCAAAATCAAGTCTGTTAAGTCTTTGTGGATGGCTCGAACTGCTAAAGGACTATGATCTCACTATTCCAGTACCACCCGGGTCGGGCCAATGTAGTAGCGGATGCTTTGAGCCGAAAGCACGTGTCCTCAGAGCTGCTAATGATCACTGATCAGGACCGCTTGATTTCTGAGTTCCAGCGTCTAGACTTGGAGATCATTCCTTCGAGGTCTACCGCTCGACTTTTAGGGATGGTAGTGCAGCCTACCCTGCTTGATCGCATAAAGGAGGGACAGCAGTCGGACCCCTCCTTCCAGAAGATTCGAGAACTGATACCACTGGGACAGACTGACGAATTACCACCTGCACGCCGATGGCTCTATCCGATTCAGGGGCCGTTGGTGTGTTCCAGATGACAGTGAATTAAGGAAGGACATCCTTACTGAGACACCTCTGAAGATCCTGGCTCGAGATGAAAAGAAGCTGAGAAGTAGACCGATTCCCTATGTCAAGGTACAATAGGAGAACCATGAAAAGCGCGAAGCCACGTGAGAACGTGAATCAGCCATGTAGGAGCGCTTTCCCCATGTATTTGACTCTTAGTTGTATTAAGTTTCGGGGACGAAACTTCTTTTTAGGTGGTAGAGATGTAGAAACTTGAATTTTATTATAAATAAATAAAAGGAAAAAGAATAAAAGTCAAGTTGAAACTTTGAATCATAAGTGACCCCTTTTTTTCCTGCAGTGTAAATTGCACAGTTATGAGGCTAAAATGTCGCCTTTCAATCCGAGCCTAATCTCGAAAATTTGAGATCACCAGTACGACCGTCTCGTCGAACCGAGTGAAAACCATATTAAGCAAGTTTAGATCCGACGGTCGGATCTCCCAGAAATCGACGAAGAAGCGGGCGGGACCCGCGACTTAAGTGCACAACGCATTGGTACTGTACATGAACAGTAAACCCCAAATGCAAATACCCCTACGCGCTATCGTTCGCCAAATCGCCCTCTGGAAACCGATCATAGCACTTCAAGTAGTCGATTTGAACGGTTTCATCATTCTGGACGCAATGGCGCTGACGGAATTTCCGTTTGACGACCCCAAAGCCTCGAAAAGCGCGATAACTGTATTCCGGAACTGTATTTTATGGACCGAGATTTTATCTGGGTATTTCTTTGAAAATCTGAAATCGCTACCGATGGGTCTCGTCGAGCCGGACGCCATGGCGCAGTCCATTTTCTGTTTCGACGATCGGATCGCCTCGAAAAGCGTGAAATAAGATGGAAAATAGGGTTTTTGCACAATAAACCCTATTCTTCTTGCCTCGAATTTCGTGCCACTCCTGGTTATGGACCTAATTGGGAAACTAAAATTGCTGGGAGGGACCTGGCATTGAAACATTGAGAGATCGAGGGCTTTTAAGCAAATGTACCTATTCTATATATAGGTAGTAACGCAAGGTCCCTAAGCAAACCCTAAACCAAATCCCTTGCACCCAGCCACCATCCTTGGTCCCTTCCTCTTCCTCTGCTACCTCCACGACGGTTACACCGCCGGCCGCCGCTCTCCCTCGCCGGAGAGGAAAAGCTTCAAGACGCAACCCTCTCTCTCGGGTTGTTGGGAAGAAGGTTCTTGGGAGGGGGCTTAGGAGGATCAAGAACTCATCTGTGGAGTTCCCTGAGGTGCCGCAACCGAACCGTGGTGAACCCGGGGTCGGCCACCGCCCTGCGCCGCCTCGGAGGGCAGCATCTCCTCTCCAAACTCCGGTGAAGGTGGGTTATGGAACTTTCCATTTAGTTTTGGTTTTTGGGCAAGATCTATGTGCTCCTGACGCCGTGGAGGTCATCCGGGTGCAGGCTGAGCCGCTGCCGCCGTCCCGGTCGCCGGCGGGAGCGCTGTCACCGGAAATTACTGTTTTTGGCCGCCGCCAGACGCCGCCGTCATCCGACCGTCCAACTTAAGATCAGCACCGTTGAACTTCGTCTACTTGGCGACTGCAACACCTCCACGAGGTTTGGGCATCATCGGGTGAGGATCGGAGTCGACCGAGCGTGCCCTAAAAATCAGTCTTCTTCAACCTTGGCCGAGCTCGGTCGTCCGGCGCCGGCGCTGCCTCCTACTGCCGGCCAACTCCACCAGAAGGTTCCTGGAACCAACTGGGACTTTTCGGTCCAAGTTGCACCGGTCCGGGGCACGGTGGCCGGAAACCGCCATTAACGGCCAACTTGTCTTCCACCAAGCTTTTCCGCCGCGTCCTTCCGGCGATCCCCGTCGCCGGGAAACTTTCCAGGTAGGACCATATTACCATTATAAGCTCCCCCATCACCTTGCATGGCCCTCCTAACGATAGGTTTGCGAACCCCAGGATTGCACCCGAGACTTCTTTGGAGCTCACCTCCGGCCATCCCCGCCGGTCTGGAACTCTGGCAACTACCTAGGTAAGATCCAAAGGCCCTATGAAAGCTTCCCATCATTTTTGTTTTGGTCCGAAATGCCTCTGTGTTTGGGTGTTCAAGCTTCCACCCGAGACCACTATTACGGGCTTAACTCCGGCCGCCGCCGCCTCCGGCCGCCGGGGCTCGACCCCACATGGATCAAGCTTCTTCTGGGACACTCCTCTAACTCATGCTCACCCCTGGTGCAGATCTGAACCTGGGTTGATCCAAGAATACCCCAACCCGAGCTTGGCCACTTAGTGGGTGCTGCTCCGGCCAGTGTTCCGGCCAGTCTCCGGCTAGCTTCTGGTGAGCCCCACTGTCTACAACCCCTACTAAGCATCATGCTCCAGTTAAATCACCTTTAGATCTAATAGATGTTAAGTTATAACATTGTTATAAATTGGAACCCTAATGTTTATGGGCCAACTTGTATTTGGGCCTGGGCTCGGCCCAAATCTTGTGAGCACGAGCTTCGTCTCGTCGAAACGAACGCGCTGAAAGTTACGGCGCAGCTTTTGGATTCCCGGATCTCAAGAACGGATCGAAACAAGCTAAAATAGAGTGTAATTATGCAAATTTAAGATGTACGATGGACCTTGATATAGTCGGGACACGCTGGCTGTCTTTAGACAGTGTTTTCAAACCTACTGAGCATTTTGTTTGAGTCCCGTGGGCTCTTGGTGATCGGAAAACGGATTTTTGGTCCCGCTAACTAGCGATAGTATTCCGTATAAGCATTTCGCTACTGTCGTGTCGTCGGGATGGGTATGTGTGAGTCTATTACTGATTATAGCTTCTTATTCAGGGCCCAGTTGTTTAGCACCAGCCTCCCAGTAGCTGTGCGGGAGTTCGAGGATCTGCCTACATTCAGGTGGGTTATCTTCGGTCCGGGCTTTATCTATTCGGCCCTCTGGTTGCTTTAGTCCAGTCGGACACCTGTTGTTGTTTAGTCCTGATGATTTGATCTATATGCCATATGATCTTCCTGATAGACTTGGATCACCTTAGACATATCATGTATACCTGCTCATCAGCTTTTATATTTTGATACATAGACTTGCATGATCTGAGTATGCGTATTGATTCCTGTCGATTGCTATACTGATTTATATTCAGATATTACTTGGATTTCTTTCCGGTTCAGCAGCTCATATGTCTCAGTACAGTAGATTCCTGTGGTCTGATCATGCCTGTTGTTACTTGCTTTGATATTCCAGTTATGCATGATAGACCCATGATTGATTGATATATATACAGACATCTTGATTCCTAGTATTGTGCATGTTTGATATGCTAGTATTCGGGTATATACTCCTTGTATTCCGGATTACATGATTAGTCCTATTGATTGCACCTATACATCGCATGATTTTCGAGATAGACACTGATCCCTTAGACACACTATATTTATACACATCTGCTTGTCAGCTTTCATATCCTGATATATAGATGTCATGATCGATTATTCCTGCTATTTCCATGTCATTTGTCATACTGCTTTATTCAGATATGCATGATTTGATTATACTCGTTGAGTCCTGTCATTGAGATGGTTCTTGATATATTGTTGATATGCATGATTGATTGATCCTGATTGAGAGATATAGACAGATGATTCCCTGTTGGGATCTCGGCATGTTGCCGACTACTCGGTCACTAGACCGTGAGATTGAGCATTATGATTTGCCATGCACTGCTGTACTTCACGAACATGGCCGGGGTCGCTCCCCGTGGAGCTTGTTCTTTGCCGGTAAAGTGGTCTTGAGATAAGACCCGTGAGCCCTTTGCACCAGGACTGCTTGGCGTCCGTAAGTGCAGGTTATGTCAGCGGATGGGGTGCCGAACAGTGGCTTTGCCTGAGGTCCTATGAGACCAATATTGGCGCATGATTGGTACTTGGATTTCTACCTTTGACGCATTACTGTTACTTGTACTGTTGCTCAGTTATTTCCAGTATTATTATCTGCAGACATGCTTTCATCACTTGCAGCTCTTTATACATGATTCTTGTAGTTATCTGTTGATTTCCAGCATGTATGATCTACAGCTTTCATGATGGATTATTGCTGTTATATCTTGACTTCCAGTATACGTACCTGCCAGTTGCTTCACGTATCTACTGTTCGATTTTTGGTAGACCTGCTATTTGATCACTCAGTTGTCTGCTTGACTTTGATTTCCAGCATTTATTATCTGCAGTCCCCTTATGCCTGATTATGACAGTTATATCATGATTTCCAGCATTCATTACCTGCAGTTCCCTTGCGCTGATTATCTGCCTAGTCAGTTTCATCTGTGGATTGATTATCAGTAGACGTTATATACTGTTCAGCTGTACCTATTGATCTATTACTATCCGCAGATTTTAGTACCCAGTAGGTACGATTAGCTATTTCTCGGCTCGTCGTGCCCACTGGGATACACTCCGGTGTGTCTCACACCCTCGGGTGACTGTTTTTCAGGTCGTTCGGGTAGTGGGATGTCGGGACGATCCAGAGAGCCTGTCACGATAGAGCTGTCCCCTGATGAGATAGATCGAGGACTGAGATCCCCTACGATTTGTAGCTGACTTTCATTATGATATTTCAGTTCCAGTTTATGTGAATATTTTAGATTGTTGATATTTTGATGTTTCAGATTATTCCTGATGATTAGCATAGTTTAGTGAGATATGATTTACTCTCTGATTGATTGGATTAGCCTAGCCGTGCATGTATAGGAAAGACACTATCCCGGTGGATAGGGGATTTCCTATATATGTGGCGGTCTGTTACGCCTGTTTTGCAAACTCTGATTTATTCCAAAAAAAAAAAAAAATTTCAGACCTGATTTTTTAAACTCGGGGCGTGACACATGATCTTTTTAATTACTTAGACATCCATGTCTGATGACAACACTTGGACCAATCTAATCTTATATTCCATCCTTGGTAAAATTACCAAATTGCCCCTCCCGGAAATTCCTTTTGGATTTTCGGAAGATTCAGGCTTTAAAACTTAGCCGCTGGCTCAACCAGATTCTACTAGGACTCAACAGTCGGCTTGGTGAAACCGCAGTGATTTCTCAAACTACGCGATTGCCACCCGGATACCGTAAAATCGTCGATTTTGCCGATTTACGGATCGATATCCGATTTCCGCTCAACGAGGGCCGTTGGATTCCTAACAAAAAGCTTAGGAACCATTTAGATGTTGTCACAAACAGTACATACTGTTACTTTTGCATTTAGACCCTTAGGGTTTCCGAAAATCGCATTTTAGCGCTGCTTGAGCACTGTTTCCGCTCGTTCTTTTAACTGGAAATTAATTTTAACAAACCGTCACTTCCAGCAGGTGACATTTATCTTGCTGAACACCGTGCTCACCGATTTGCGGCAGCACGGAACCCGAGGAAAAGTTCGGGCCATAAAGTTCCTTACTAACATAGGCTTAATCGCATTTTTAGTTCTTTGGCTCATCAAACCCAAAATCTAACGCGAGCATCGCGTCCAGTGACCCCAAATTAGCCTAGGGCACACTGTCGCAACTTCGCAACCAGCCCGGAACATTGTTTTGTTCAAACATTACATTTTAAGGTTGGTCTATCTACAACCTGGAATCTAATCATCAAACAACAAAACTTTGTATATCAAAGTGGCTCTGGACAATGCCAATGCCTCAGGGCTCATCCTATTTTCCGTCCAAAGTGGCTGGATCAACCGGATCCAAGCTCTTGCTCTCTAACACTTAGACGAAGCACTACACACACATCCACACAGATCTAGTTTGATCTGAAGTGAGCACTGAGCTCAGGGGATGTTTCTGAACAACTTTCATATTTTGATCGAACCCTAATTCCAACCCAACTTCATTGGGGCATTTTATCGAACAAGTGGTATGCATAATTTTAAAACCAACTAACTAAGTTTTTATCCGAATTTATTCTCAGCAAGGAGAAGATCCTAGGCCTTCTAAGATGGAAGGGAAGCTATCCTACAAGGTCTTAGTGGTTACCTGAGGGGGTGGCCGGCGCTCGGAGGCGGCGGCGGCCGGAGAAGGTGAGGCTCGGCCATGTTCAAAGTGCAACAATCCGAGAGAGGTGAATCCGCATCGTAATCCACCTGCAAATGCATGTGGGGCCTCTAAAGGGTCTCACAAGCTCACCTGGGTCATCCGCCGGCGACACGGAGCGGCGGCGATCGCCGGCGACGAAGCTCGGCCCAAGCTAATTAATGCCAAATGGTGCAACTCCGAAAAAATGGAAAACCTACGTTAGAATCTGCATGCAAGTACATGAGGGGCTTCGTAGAGGTCTACGGATTATACCTGGGCTGCTCACCCCTCTGACGGAGCTCCGGCGATCGCCGGAGATCATTTCTTCAAATTTCGAGCTTTCCGGCCACCATTAATGGCGAATTCCGGCCGGCGAGGTCTGGGCCGGCGCGAGATGGACCGGTGTGTCCCTCTCATTCCCCCGAAGCTTGCTGCAGTGTTGGTTGGGGTCGGGGACCGACGGCGGCGCCGGGCGGAGCAGATCCGGCGATGTGCAATTTGGCTCGGTTCTAGGGCAAGCTTGTGCTCCATGGATCTACCACCGATTCTCTCCATATTTTAAGGGTAGCTTGCAGTCACCAAAAGGAAGAGAATGAACGGTTTTGATCTTGGTTCTATCGGTTGCATGAAGTCTGGGATCATCCTCGGCCACAACACGATAATCCGGCAATAGTTTGCTCCCGCCGGCGGCCGGTGCGGGGAGGCTCCGGGGAGCACGGCAGAGAGGAAGGGGTTCCGTTGGAACAGCGGCTAGGGAAAAGGCTATGGGTTTAGGGCTTGGGGAAACCCTAGCCGAGGTTACCTATATATATAAGTATATGTAAATTTCGTTTACACCCATCAACCTTTGAATCCTAGAAGCTAAGTCCCTCACAGCAGACTTAGTTTCACACTTAGGTCCCTAACTAGGGAGTGGCACGCAGAACGAGGCAAGAACTAGGGTTTATCGCGCAATTTGTTGTATTTTTCACTATTTTCACGCTTTTCGAGATAACCGGACTGTCAAACTGAAAATCTGACACCACCACGACGTCCGGCTCGACGAAACCTATCAGGTAGCGATTTTGGTTCGCTAAAATTTTGCTCCACAATTTTTAAATTCCATCTTATACTATACCGAAACACAGTTATCGCGCGTTTCGAGGCCCTAAGACCGTCAAACATAAATTCCGTCAGTGCCATTGTGTCCAGAACGACGAAACCGTTCGAAATGACTACCTGGATCACTATATTCGGATTCCGAACAGTGAATTAGTCAACGTTGTGGGGTCCCGAAAACCAGGGTTACTGTTCATCTACAGTAACTCACTTAAGTGCACTGTGCGCAGAGGGCACTGTTACATTGGTCGCGAGATTCGTCCACTTCTTCGCTGAATTCTGGAAGATCCGACCGTCAGATCGAAAAGTGCTGAATATGAATCTCGCTCAGTTCGACGAGACGATCGCAACGGTCAACTCGGATTTCCAAGATCATGTCCGGATTGGAAAATAGCCTTTTTGTCTCGTAAATCGTGCAACTCGCACACTGGCAATTGACTAAATAAATCAACATAGGTCTTTTGAACCCGAAATCGACTACAATTCTGCTTTTAATCTATTTATTAACAATAAAATATTTCGAGTTTCTACACTTATCTAAAATATTTAAGCTTAATTATTAATTTTAGTGAACTCGTCGTATCTAAAATATTTAAGCTTAATTATTAATTTTAGTATACTCGTCGTAGACTGGTATATAAGCTTCTCCCACTGCACATGTTCTCTTCAGCCAATCCCTTTTTGTCTTACCGCTATTAAGCTGCTTTAAACTTTTAAAACCTTTACATATATGAGATTAGAATAAATTAACATTGTATGAGATATGGAATTTCATTTTTGGAATCAGTGCTAGAAACATTAAACATGATTACCAACAAGCATTTATATTAGATTAAATAAATCATGTAGAATGCCTTCCCTTCATCAAATTAGGATCCAATCCTACTTGGTTTCCGACAAAAAAAAGAAAAAAAAAAAGAACAAAAAAAAAGAGGAGGTACCATAAATAAATGAAGGAGACACATACAGACTATAAAGAATAATATTTTATAATAGTACAAAACTTAATACAAATTTATTTATGATATTAAATTTTGGATATAGATGAAATATAGATAGAACACTTATACAAAAGTGTCACAAATATGTGTCCCTATAACTTAATTTTGTTGTAGTGTATTTAATATATTATAATCTTTGGCTTCATAATTAAAAAAAAAAATGGTATAAATCTGTAGAACTTACTTAAACTATAGACTATTTTAAATCTGCTATTTCAAACTTTCAAAATTTTGATGTTACTATTCAATCTTTCTAATTATTTTGAAATAAAAGTATCATTGACTAACTCAAATCAAATAAATTGAAAAATAAATTAGTAAAATTAAAATTTTGCAGATTCAAAATAGTCCATAGTTCAGACAATTTCTGTAAGCTGTTACTAATTCTTTTTGGTATCGTTTGGTTCGGGTATTACTGAGAATTAGTAGTACCAGGTATAAGTATAAAGTTGAGTATGAGATAGGATAAATAAAAAATAGTGTTTGGTTGGGATATAGGTTAGTACCAGATATAACGAAAATAGTGTTTGGTTGGGATTGAAGAATAAGAGAGATAAATAGTTGACTTTTGAGTAAAAAGACGAAAATGCCCTTATCTTTTTATATGTATTAAAAATTAATAAATAAATATTATATTATAACTTTTTAAATATAATAATTGTAATATATATTATGTAATTAATTAGATAATATATAAAATTAGTGTTAATTATTTATATGTAAAAAATGATTAATATTTTATAAAAATTATAATAAATTTTTCTGGTAAGATATATAATTTTAAAAAATCAATATTTAGTGATAATTAGTGTTAAAGGGAGGGATATCACGCACCGAGAGGGCGCGCGGGTCGCGGCGGCACATATCAAGCACCGAGAGGCCGCGACGACAGCAATGAGGCACCGAGGCGGCCGCGGCGACACAGATCAGGCACCGAGAAGCGCGGCGAGGACGAAGGAGAAGATTGCTTGCCGTCGGTTGGGGGAGGAGATGGGAGAAGAGGAGAGATGAGAGGGGAGAAGAGGAGTGGGAAGTGTGCAAGGATAATAATAGAGGAGAGAGAAAATTAGGATAATTCGGAGGAGGGGGTGGGTCAGATTTTTGCTTGTACCGGGACAAAAAGCAAAAGGGGGGGATTCGAATTCCCTCCCTGTTCAAAAATGTTTGGGTATAAAGAGGGGGATATCCCTCTTTGTATCCATACCAAACAAAGCGTTTAGGTTTTAGTATTAAACAAGCATCCAACGAACCGTCAAATAAAGGCAAAACTAATACGTGACGAGATATCATTATAAAGCTTCCCACTGTAATTTTATACTGCCTCATGGGATTGTTCAAAAATTTAAAAAAATAAAAAATAAACTCTGATAAAACTAAAGGAAATTGGTTTGAAAGTCCCAGTCATTAGGAGCAAAAATCAGGTAAGTAAGAAAACTAATTAAGAAAGAGAAATCTCACCCAAAATCACTGTCGAATGGTCCCTCAGTTTTTAATGTTTGGCACATGCCCATATCTAATTGCTTTTTTACTTTAATTGGAATTAGGAGAAATTGTTGAGTTCCTTAATTTATTTCCCCTTTCTCTAATCATTTGGGATTTCATTTTTTTCTAGTCACTTGATTTTTATCATAGTTAAAGTAGGAAACAAAAAATAAATAAATTGTTGAGAATTAATTCAGAGAAAAAAATGAAACAAAAATAAAACAAAACCAACAAAGGAGTAGTTATTGATGGCAAAGGACAATGTTGCCTAACAAACTACTTTGCTTGCACAACCACCGCAGTTTTGGTGTAGTTCAGATGTCTACATTCATAGAGAAATAAGTGATGTGCCTGCAACTTTTGAGTGTCAATTTAAAAATTGGAAAAAGAGTAAAGAAACCCTAAATTGAACACTCTTATAAAACTTTTAATTTTAGCAATATTATCTTCTAAAATATATCAAATAGTTTAATTGTTCTATTTTCTCAAGTAAATTTAATTACTAATTAAGCAAGTGTTTTGATTAGATGCCATGTATATAATCTTTTATAACTTTACCAAAAATAAATATTTAGGCCCCGTTTGGTTGGGGGATAAAGGGGGAATAAATTTTTTTTTTATCCCCTGCTTAACGGGTTATCCTGGGATAACCGGTTAAGTCTTATTCCTCTCCTCCCATGGAATAGGGTTTATTCCTGGGACAGTGAATGGGCAAAGTTATAATTTATTATTTATAATTAAATTATAATATAAAATATAATATAAAATAAAAAATATATAATATATAATATAAAATATAATATAAAATATAAATTATAATATAAAATATAATATATAATATAAAATATAATATAAATATAAATTATAATATAAATTATAATATAAATTATAAATTATAATATAAAATATAAATTATAATATAAAATACAATATAAATATAAATTATAATATAAAATATAAATTATAATATAAAATATAAATTATAATATAATATAAAATATAAATTATAATATAAATTATAATATAAATTATAATATAAAATATAAATTATAATATAAAATATAAAAAATATATAAAATAAATATAAAATATAATATAAAATATAATTTATTATTTATATTCTTAAAATATAATATAAAATAAAAAATATTATTTTTTTAACGTAAGATATAATTTATTATTTATAATTAAATTGCTTCAAATTTAATATAATAATTAAATTAATTTTTCTATAAAAAAAGCTAAGGACAAAGTTGGTATTTTTATAAAAATTCTATCTTTTTTTTCCACTATTCTCTACTATTTCATAATTTTAACCAAACACAATTTTAACTATTCCAGAGAATACCAACTTTTCAACCAAATGCAATTTAACTTTTATACTTCATTATCCCGGAATAGCAAGCTATCCCACGTATAAAAAAATTTATACCTCTTAAATTTATCCCCGAACCAAACGGGACCTTAGTGTTTTGAAGCTTTATGCAGAGTAGATACATTCAAAACGACTGCATAATTAATAATTTTAATTGAAGAGAGAGGGCCTATTGAGCTATCTGATATAGTTTAGAAAATCTAATTGCTAAAATTGAAAATTTGGATATTTATTTACGGAAGAGCTAAAATTCAAAGCGTCTATATATATATATATATATATATATATATATATATATATATATATATATATATATATATATATATTATTCCCTTAAAATTTCAAATCTAATTCAAATCTAATTTCTAACCTAATTGCTAAAATTGAAAATTTGGATATTTATTTGCGGAAGAGCTAAAATTTGTGTCTATATATATATATATATATATATATATATATATATATATATATATATATATATATATATATATATATATATATATATATATATATATATATATATATATATATATATAGCTAGAATTTAATTCTAATGGAGGCCAAAATATATTTAAATAAAAATTTTAGCACATAAATATAATTTTATCCAGTCAATTTTTTCTTTTTTAAAAAATTATTAATTTAATAATTAATATAAAAATATTTAAATTATTTTTTAATTTACAGACATTTAATTTTTAATTATTTTATTTGTATTATTATATTTAAATAACTAAAAATTTTACTAAATCTAACTGTATTTTAGTTAGCGATCGAATTCTTAGTATTTTTAATAAATAAAATTATAACATTTAATGACTATTAGATCAAAGAGTTATTAAATTTATTGTAATATTTTATTTTGTTAAATAAAATATCTCAGGAGTTAAAGGATGTATTTCAAAATACCTTATAAGTACGAAATTTTTAGTATATTTTTATCTATTTAAAATTTACACAAAGAAGAAAAAAAGAGTTATATTGACATAAAAAATTATTAAGCAAATATTAAAAAGCTGAGGGGTTATGACTATCTAAAAAAAAAAAATGAGTTAAATTGATACTCAGAACTATTAAACAATATTAAAAAGTTGAGGGGGGCCATGGTCGCCTTAACAGTACTCCGTCCCTGTCGAAATCGGAATGTACGATATACATCTCACCCATCTTTGCAAGACAAAGATAAAATTTGATCGTGAAGGGCCAAAATATATTTAAATAAAAATTTTTACACATAAATATAATTTTATCTAATCAATTTTTTTACAAAAAAAAATTATTAATTTAATAATTAATGTAAAAATATTAAAATTAAATTTTAATTAATAGACATTTAATTTTTAATTATTTTATTTATATTATTATATTTAAATAACTAAAAATTTTACTAAATCTAATAATAATTCAGTTAGCGATCGAATTGTTTTTAATAAATAAAATTATTACATTTAATGACTATTAGATAAAAAAGCTATTAAATTTAGTATAATATTTTTTTTTGTTAAATAAAATAGCTCATCTAAAATAGTTAGAAATTTAAAAAAATATATAAAATAAAAAATTTAGAGTTAAGGGATGTATTTCAAAATACTTTATAAGTATGATACTCTTGGTATATTTTTACCTATTTAAAATATATACAAAGAAGAAAAATATTTATATTGGCACAAAAAAAATTATTAAATAAATATTAAAAAACTGAGAGGAGTTATGACTATCTAAAAAAGAAAAAAAAATTAAATATATAGGAAATCTTTTTAACTACTATCGTGAACTCTGTCAAGTTATTATTATTATTATTATTATTATTAGCTCTTGTCAACCGAATCGCTCGACCTCATGCTAGCAAACCACCTATCACCAAAAGATAGAGAGAGAGCTCCCGCATAGTGTGGGAAAGAGCAGAAACCGGACGAAGCCCCTGGGCCAAACCGAAACCAACAACGAGGCTTGGAAAGTCCCAGCGTTGGGCTTTCTTTTTCTTTCATACTCTGGGCTGCCACAATGCTGCTGCTGCTTGCAGTTACCGGACTCGTGCTACCTGTCCGTATGGACCACATGCAGTTTATTAACCTGCCATCATTTACCCGTTCATACCCTCTCAGAGTCAATTAAAAGAAAAAATAAATAAACCTTATTCCGATCAGCTCTTGACTTTTCAAATGGCGAGTCTTTGGGCTTAATTGAGACCGAATGAATAGGGCGACAGGGAGATCGAGCTGCCCCTCGAAACGCCTAGATTCTAATTTTCCTGTAAGGCCCAATGGGCGTCAGACTGCAAAAACCCAAGGCCCAAGATAGATTGCATAGCCATGACAAATAAGAGAAGGCAGCAAGTGGGCCGGAGGAGGCCGAAGCAAATGATGTTCATCATAATCATCATCATTCGATTTTGAGATTAGCCCAAGCAGCGATGGGCCAGGCCAGGTCCGCCTTAAACTCTCTTCTTATCGACACAGCTGCTGGTGCTCGCGGCAACATTTTTATCGACAACTTTCAAGGTGCCGCATGCCGCATGAGAGTCGGGCGGAGCAGCACTGCTTTTACGGGAGTGTAAATGCTGCTGCTGCTGCTGCTGCTGCTGCTGTGGGGAACTCGGCAGCTGCCCTCCACCCAATTCCACTCGCTGCAATCTTTGCTGCTACTGGTGGTGGTGGGCGTGTCTGATCCCTTCTCTCTCCACACCAGCATGTCCGATCCCAATTCCCTGAACAACACGTACAGCTCCCCTGCGTCGCTCCCCACGCACCTCGTGCCCCCCCACCCCGTCCTTGAAGTTGTAGTCGAAATCGAAGTCGAAGTCGAACCGAAGATCCTCCCCAGCAGCTCTTCCGGCACCACGCTCGCCAACATCCACTGCTCCCCCTCGCCCTTCCCCACGAGCTCCCAGACGCGCGCCCGGCCGTCGGCGGAGCCGCCCATGAGGCCCAGGCAGCCGTTGCTGCGGCGCACGAGGGCGGCCCACTCCAGCTGGTTGGCCATGGGCACCTTCACCTCCCTCCAGGCCCGCCGCGCCACGTCCAGGCCCACCACGCTGTACGCCCGCGCAGACGTCATCCAGTAGACGGCCCCGTCGCTCGCGTGCACGCTCTCGTTGGGCGTCCACACCGTCAGCCGCACCGCGAACTCCACCGGCATGGGCCCTGCCGCGCGCCACGCTCCCTCCCTCGAGTCGAACACCTCCAGCGTGGCCTCGTACGACGACCCCGACGCCGAGCCCCCCGCGACCAGCACGCGGAAGGAGAAGCCTGAGGAGGAGGAGTCGAGGAGGAGGGGGCCGCCCACGACGACGCCGACGGCCGGGTTGGAGCGCGGGGTGAGGAGGTCGGGGAGGCGGCGGAACTGGCGGGTGAAGGGGTTGCAGAGGGCGAGGCGGAGGGTCGGGGAGGAGGCGAGCTTGCACAGGAGCAGCCCGCCCAGGGGGGCCACCAGGCGGAGCGGCTCGGGGGCGAAGTCCAGGGGAAGGGCGCGCCACCGCCCGGGTCCTGCGGGATCGCGGGCGTAGCAGAAGGAGGAGGAACGCGCGGGCATGGCCAGGAGCCAGGGCGTGTGAGGCTGGAGCGAGTTCTAAATGATGCTGGAATGGAAAGATAAAAAATGTAGCATCGGAGACCCCCTTTTCATTAATTTGGGCTAAATTTCATGTCACTACTTTGTGATTTAGGGGGGTTTAATTATACTAATTTTTTTTAAAGTAAATATTTTTTAATTTTTTTTACGTTTTATATCGATTGATTTGTAGGAAAAAAAGAAAATAAATAACTTTTTATTGATATTTTTTTTATTGAAAGAAAAAAAAATATTTATTTGATTAATTTAAGGAGGCGGGGAGGAGGAGGCGCTGAGCCCGGCGGAGGCGCGGCGCCTGGTGCGGCTGATGAACGTGGGGACGATGACGCGCTGGTCGGTGATGATCGCCTCCGGGGTGGGGTCGAGGAGGTCCTGGACGGCCCTGATCCTCCTCCTCCTCCTCCGGCGGTGCGTCGCTGTCACGCCCCGAGTCTAGAAAAAGGGTTTAAATTTTTTTTTTTTTAAATCAGAGTTAAACATTTTAAACTCCAAGGCGTGAACAGACCGCCACATATATAGAAAAGCCTCTGTACAAAACGGACATAGTCTCCCCTATATATGTTCGGCTCAACAAGTACAATAATCAGAGTAGATACAAGCAAGAACAGGAATTAAACCATCATCTACTCTATCACATTCATTTAGTTCACAAACTTCATAATCTTAGATATCAACAACTAAACAGGATAATAACCAACATAGAGCAACCCTAGATAGCAACAACTAAACAGAAGAATAACCAACATAAAGCAATCCTAGATAGCAACAACTAAACAGGAATAACCAACATAAAGTCCACGACAAGGATCACAACAATCCAACTCTACCAGGGACAACTCTACCGCGTCTGCTCACCAGGTCGTCCTAAAGTTCCCGCAAAACCTACTAGACCTGAAAAATGGTCACCCAGGGGGTGTGAGATACACTCTACATGTATCCCAGTGGGCACGACGGGCCGAGAAATAGCAAGTCGTACCTACTGGATACAATAATAAGCGGATAAACAAAAACTGAGAATAATAAATGCGGATAAATAAAAGCTGGAGATAACAACATGGAAAATCAACTGAGCATGCTAGATAAGTAAACAAGCATATGATAGATGAACAAGTAATGCATCAAAACTAGAAGTACAAGTATACCCAATCTCATGCCACTATTGGTCACTAGTGCCTCAGGCTAATGCCACCACTAGACACCAGGACCTCAGGCTAATACCGCTCTGGAAACCAGTATGCTATCATAACCCCAACGGGCTCACGGGTCCATGTGACCTCTCTACCGGTAAAGAACACCACGGCGGGTAGCTAATCCGCTGGTGTGCGTGACTGAAAGCTAGCTCGACGGCGATCATAATGCTGATGCTCAAACCATGGTCTAAAGACCCAATAATCGGCAAAAGCCGAGGAAGATCCCCACCGGGATATATATACAAATACTGAAATATAACATGCCATCCATGGAAGTAGTAACTCCTATTCTAAACATGCAGTGAAGAATGGAGACAAGTATAGAGCATAACTAGTAATCAAACAGGCATGGCATGTGTCCAGATATGTACAACTACTACTGGAAATAAAATCATCATGATAACTCAATAACGAAACATCACCGATAGGAAACAACAAGGGGTCTAGCCTATTACAATACCCGTAGGGCCGATCTGATAAAAAGCGGACCGAAGATAACCCACCTCTAGGCAGACGGTCGCGATAACCGCTGGACGGGTCACGGGCTGACTCCTGACTGCTGGGGCCTACGATAACATCACGTGTCAATATAAGGTTCGTCAAAGTCACAGAAACATGTATTTAGCGCGAATCGCCAATAACCCGACAATTTGTCGATTTACGGTTCGTTAAGAAATCTCCGCTCAACGAACACCTTTGGAACCAAACGAAAGATCCATAAATCTTATAAATATTAATTACAACTTCCTACTTTGTTACAATTGCAGTAAGCCCCCTAGACTTTTCAAAATTGCATAATAACCCGATGATTTTTCACTAATTAATTTATAACTTTTAATCCAGAGCATCTTAAATGAAAATGCTCTACCAGCAACTATATTTTGATGTGCTGGACCTCGTGCTCACAGTCTGGACTCAGATTGGGCAACAAAAACACACATTGGCCCATAATTATTGTATATTAAGGTTCCATTTTGTAATAATTATTTAGACAAGGGTTCTTTCTCAACTTCAGTGTGAGCATCATGCTCAGGGGTCCTCAAATGTGTAGAGGCTCACCTCTGAGCCTCAGCAAATCCACCAAACACAAGTGTAGGGTCAATGCACTCAAACAAGAACTCGACTTTGGCATTCAATACATTCAGAAATTCTGGGCAGCAACCAAGATGAACATCACTTAGAGAACATCACAAAAGCTTGGGGGCTCACCTGTGGTTGGTAGAAACACAGCCGGTTTAGTGGCTGGAGCAAGATGATCCCACACTTCTCTTGATGGAGCTCGAATTGGCCGAGCTTAATAACCTCTCGGTCAAGCTTCAAATAAAGGTGAGCACCACCTTTCTTGGACCTCCATATGTGGAAATAACCTCAGCCGCGCAAGCTTGGAAACCCCCTGTGCACCCCCAACCCGAGGAAGAAGAAAATGGAGCTTTAGAGGTCCATTAATGGCAACTTGCAAACGAGGCTGCATGACTTGCATGCAAGTGGTCTAGAGGCAAGCTTAAGGTGCCAGTACACTTACCAGGGCTGGCCGGCACCGGAGGAAGTGACGGCGGCGGCGGGCGGCCAAGTTCAAGAACCCAAGATTTAGGGTTTTCTCCCCCGAACCCCACACTGCACCAGAGCCTCCCAAACTTCTTGGAGGTCTTCCTGGGAACCAGCAGAACTTTTGGGTCAAGTTGGATCCAATGCCAGAGCTCCGGAGCAGCGCGTGCAATTTCCGGCCAAGAAACTAGGGTTCCGGCGTCCCTTCTCCACCCGATGGCCACCACAGGTCCAGAGGTTTCTGGGCTTCACCTGGATCACCCTCTCGATGTCAGAAGATGACTGCAAGTGTCCAGGTTGCAAGAGAAACACCAGAAAAGAGAGGCTCACCTTGCCGGACCCGAGGAAGAGAAGATGGTGGCCCGGCGGCGCGCGGCGGTCCTGGGCGTTGGGGCTCTTGGATTTGGCTCTCAGATGACTGAGGATGATCTCAGATGTGGATTGGAGAGATCCCAAGCCTCCCAGTTGCTTCCTTCACAAATCCCATAAAAGCAAGGTTGGTTTTCTTGCTTTTTCCGGCGAGAGGAGTTGGCGGCCGGCGGCGTGCGGTTTGGGAATCGCAGAGAAAAAGGAGAGGGGGGGGGGGGTCGTGGAGGCTGCGGTTTCCACAAAGAATGCTAGGGTTCGGTTAGGGTTTCAACTCATATAGTTTAGGGTGGTTTTTGCAACAAATTGCAATTAACCCCTTCATCTCACCAATTTTAAACGTAGGTCCACCCCTATACCAACCATCTTGCACAGAGGACCCTCACCACCCCATTCTCTTGCTAATTGATACATAATATATTAGAACTTTTCAAATTTATTATTTTCCAACATGTTATAACTTTTACAATTTATTTCTCGAGTATTACATCACCCACCCCTTATAAAAAGTTTCGTCCCCGAAACTTGAATACAATAATGAATCAAATAGATGAGGAAAACGCTCCAGCATTTCTGACTCACGCTCCCACGTGGCCTCGCGTTCCTCGTGATTCTCCCATTGTACCTTCACATAAGGGATCGTCCTGTTTCGCAGCTTCTTTTCATCACGTGCAAGGATCCGCATCGGAGTTTCATCGTAACTCAGATCCTCCCGAAGCTGAACAGAGGTAGGGCTGATGACATGCGTAGGATCAGTTATATACTTCCGCAACATGGAGACGTGGAAGACATTATGCACACGGGCAAGGCTCGGAGGAAGGGCTAGTCGATAAGCCACTGGACCGATGCGCTCTAATATCTCGAAAGGTCCCACAAAACGAGGACTCAACTTGTTTCGCAATCCAAAACGCTTGATTCCCCTAGTTGGCGATACTTTCAGCAACACGTGATCACCAACTTGGAACTCAAGGTCACGTCTGCGCCGGTCCACATAACTCTTCTGCATGCTCTGTGCGGTCAACAACCGCTGACGTGCTACTCGCACCTTAGCTTCCGCATCCTCTAATAGATCTGGCCCGACAATCTGGCGTTCTCCGACATCATCCCAACAGATTGGGGATCGACATCGACGCCCATACAACGCCTCATAAGGCGCCATCCCAATGCTCGCCTGATAACTATTGTTATAGGCGAACTCCACCAGTGATAAGTATCTGAACCACCCGTCTCCATAATCCATCACGCATGCTCGCAACATGTCTTCCAGTGTCTGAATAACCCGCTCAGACTGCCCGTCACTCTGAGGGTGGAAAGCAGTGCTGAAACTTAACTTGGTACCCATTGACTGTTGGAGACTCTGCCAAAAATGAGACACGAAGCGAGTGTCCCGATCCGAGACGATCGACACCGGCACACCATGCAGCCGTACTATCTCGTCGATATACAACTGAGCAAGTCGGTCTCGGGACCATGTCGTGTGAATAGGTAAGAAATGGGCCGACTTGGTGAGTCGATCCACAATAACCCAAATAGCATCGTGGCCTCGCTGGGATCGAGGCAGACCGGTGACGAAATCCATCGTGATCTGCTCCCACTTCCACACAGGAATAGGAAGTGGTTGCAGCTTTCCTGCCGGTCGCTGATGCTCAGCCTTAACTTGCTGGCACACCAGGCATTGAGATACATACTTTGCAATATCTGCCTTCATCCCAGGCCACCAGAACTGCTGCTTCAGATCCTTGTACATTTTTGTTCCTCCAGGATGCACAGTGTACAGGGATCGATGCGCTTCCATTAGAATTTCGCTCCTCAGGTTCTCATCTGCCGGAACACACCAACGACCCCGATATCTGATAGAGCCGTCAGTATGCATCCGATAATCATCTGTCTGCCCCAAAGATATATCCTCACGAATCCTCACAAAGGAAGGATCTGACTGTTGTCCCTCCTTTATGCGATCAGGAAGGGTTGGCTGAACCACCATAGCCATAAGTTGAGCAGTCGTCCCTGCTGGGACTATCTCCAAGTCCAATCTCTAGAACTCCTCCACCAAGCGATCCTGCTCGGTGATCATCATCAACTCAGCCGTACTATGTTTCCGGCTCAAAGCGTCGGCTACAACATTTGCCCGACCAGGATGATACTGAATAGTCAGGTCATAGTCCTTGAGAAGCTCGAGCCAACGCCGTTGCCTCATGTTCAACTCCTTCTGAGTAAAGAGGTATTTGAGGCTTTGATGATCGGTATATACCTCGCAGTGAACACCATAAAGATAATGCCTCCAAAGCTTGAGCGCAAAAACCACCGCTGCAAGCTCTAAGTCATGGGTGGGATAGTTCTGCTCATAAGGTTTCAGTTGTCGTGAGGCATAAGCAATAACCTTTTCATTTTGCATCAAAACACAACCCAAACCAAACCGGGAAGCATCACAATAGACGACGAAATTCTCGCCTGGAATTGGTAGGGTTAAGATCGGCGCTTCAGTGAGTCGGCGCTTCAGTTCGTCAAAGCTGACTTGGCATTCAGGGGACCACAAAAACTTCTCTCCTTTCCTCGTTAAACGGTTCAATGGAAGAGAAATCTTGGAAAAACCTTCGACAAAGCGTCGATAATACCCGGCAAGACCAAGAAAGCTTCGAACCTCGGTGACACTAGTCGGTTGCGGCCAATCAACCACCGACTTAATCTTGCTGGGATCGACAGAAATTCCCGCTCCAGAAATAATATGACCCAGAAAAGAGACCTCTCGAAGCCAGAAATCACATTTCTTTAGCTTTGCATAAAGGTTGTTTTCCCGCAACACCTGAAGAACTTGACGCAAATGGTCCTGATGCTCCTTATCGCTCCGTGAATAAACGAGAATATCGTCAATAAAGACCACCACGAAGCGATCAAGGAAGGACTTGAACACCCTATTCATCATGTCCATAAATGCTGCAGGGGCATTGGTGAGTCCAAATGGCATGACTGTGAACTCGTAATGACCATAACGAGTCCTGAATGCTGTTTTAGGAATGTCTTCGGCCTTGACTCTTAATTGATGATACCCAGACTGTAGATCGATCTTTGAAAATACCTTCGATCCTTGAAGCTGATCGAAAAGATCGTCTATACGGGGAAGAGGATATTTATTCTTGATCGTGACTTTGTTCAGTTCACGATAATCAATGCAAAGTCGAAGGCTACCATCCTTCTTCTTGACGAATAATACCGGAGCACCCCAAGGCGACACACTAGGTCTGATAAAACCCAGTGACAATAAACCCTCGAGCTGAGCCTTTAGCTCCTGCAACTCGGCGAATGCCATACGATACGGCGCTCGAGAAATAGGTGTCGTACCAGGAACTAGGTCGATAATAAAGTCAATATCACGCTCCAGAGGCATGCCCGGAAGCTCTGACGAAAAAACATCAGGAAACTCTTGAGCCACTGGAATATCCTCTATCTTCGTTGGCTCGACACGGGTGTTGATAGCCATGGCAAGATACGCCACACACCCACTCCTGACTCGTCGCACAGGGGACACCGAACACATCCCCAAAAAAACAGAGGGCTCAAACCCTGAATAAATCATCTCCGCCCCACCAGGCGGTGTAAGAGTCAGGCTCCTGTAAGTGCAGTCAATGGTTGCCCTGTACTTGGACAACCAATTCATTCCCAAAATAATATCATATTGTCGAAGTTTGAGAATGAATAAGGATATAGGAAATGTACTCTCGCCTAATTGGATAGGACAATACCTAAGCTCCTGATCAATCAATACACTATGACCCGGTATCTCTACCCACCATCTATCCCGAGTAGGTTGAGTAGGGAATGCATGAATCATAGCAAAATGTGAAGACATAAAAGAATGGGAAGCTCCAGTATCAAAAAGAGTTCTAGCTGAGATACCAAGAATTGTAGTAGTACCTGCGAGATTCTCCACAGAAGTATCCTCACGCTGGGTCAAGGAATAAACACGACCACCAGCTGTCTGGCGTGCACCTTCAGATTGTCGAGGTTGAGGAGTACGCCCCGTAGAAGCAGAACTAATAGCAGGGCCCTGACGTCTGGCAGGAGCAGCAGGGGCAGAAGCAGTGGATGGAGCCGATAAAGACTGCTGCGAACAGCTAGCTACCCTATGCCCTGCCTGGCCGCATCGATAACAACGACCATGGCGCTGATCACATGAAGAGGCGCGATGGGATTCGCCACAGAAGATACAAGACTGGGAAACTGGTTGCTGACTGATAGCAGGGGTACTCGTACGCCTGGCTGGTCGCCGTGATCGAGGATACTTGGGTGGCCTACCGCCGCTCGATGAACCACCACTATCCCCAGGGAAAGGCCTCTTCTTCTCTTTGCCCTTCTCGGTCGCCTGTCGCTCGGCACGGGCAACCGTGATATCGGCTTGAATAGCAAGGGCACGCTTGACGCAGTTTCTAAAAAGACTGATATCCAGGGGGGAGAGGAGTCGCCTGATATCGGGTCGCAACCCCTGAGAAAATAACCGAATCTTGCGTCGCTCATCCTGCACTGCGTGCGGAATCAGAGCACATATACGCGAGAATTCCCGCTCATATTCCCGCACCGTGCGATCTCCTTGATGCATAGTCTCCAATTGCCGCTCTAACCTCTGTTTCGTAACATCATTCAGATATCGATCATAAATAGCATCCTTGAAGACTTGCCATGAAGGTTCAGGAATTCCACCAAACTGGTCTCTCAAGGTCTCAGACCACCACTGATCGGCATCGCTCTCGAGGCAATGTGCAGGCAAGTGTACACGGTCTCGATCCTCCGTGTAAAAATCTCTGAAAAGCTTTTCCAAGCGAAGCACCCATCTCTCGACAGCCCAGTCGTCATCTGAGGTGCCGTCAAAAATGGGTGGCTGAAGCTTCTTAAATTCCATTAGCACCGCCTTTGCTCGAACCCGCTCCGCCTGAGCAGTGTCCCCGGCAGTGACAGGCGTCGTCGGTCGAGAAGAAGTCCCGACGGCAACAACTGGTGGATCGCTAACAGTGGCAGCAGCAGCTCCAGAAGTAGTAGCAGTAGCCGGTGCCGTTGCTACAGGTGGCGCAGGGGCAGCAGGAGGTATGACTGGTTCCTCTGCCATTGGCTCAGGTGGTGGTACAGGTGGCTGGGCCGGTGGGGCAGGTACTGTAGAAGCAGCAGCCTGCTGCTGCACAAGCTGTTGAACCACTGCCGTCAAAGCATTGATTTGATCTTGCATCTGTTGAAATCTGACGGAGTCTACTGACTCCGCTGACGCTCTGGGCGGTCGACCGACACCTCGGCCACTGCCCGCACCACGCCGTGACCCTCCACTGGGAGGTCGAGCCATACTCTGTACACCACAAACAGGTCAGGATAGACTCAACAATGCAAATTGTATTAGAGTTCCTAACCTTAACACATACATCCCCGCGCTCTCACGTCAGACTCAAGTCATCCTAGGGTTTAATCCTAACCCAAACCTAGGTACCGTGTAACCTGGCTCTGATACCATCTAATCTGTCACGCCCCGAGTCTAGAAAAAGGGTTTAAATTTTTTTTTTTTTAAATCAGAGTTAAACATTTTAAACTCCAAGGCGTGAACAGACCGCCACATATATAGAAAAGCCTCTGTACAAAACGGACAGAGTCTCCCCTATATATGTTCGGCTCAACAAGTACAATAATCAGAGTAGATACAAGCAAGAACAGGAATTAAACCATCATCTACTCTATCACATTCATTTAGTTCACAAACTTCATAATCTTAGATATCAACAACTAAACAGGATAATAACCAACATAGAGCAACCCTAGATAGCAACAACTAAACAGAAGAATAACCAACATAAAGCAATCCTAGATAGCAACAACTAAATAGGAATAACCAACATAAAGCAATCCTAGATAGCAACAACTAAACAGGAATAACCAACATAAAGCAATCCTAGATAGCAACAACTAAACAGGAATAACCAACATAAAGTCCACGACAAGGATCACAACAATCCAACTCTACCAGGGACAACTCTACCGCGTCTGCTCACCAGGTCGTCCTAAAGTTCCCGCAAAACCTACTAGACCTGAAAAATGGTCACCCAGGGGGTGTGAGATACACTCTACATGTATCCCAGTGGGCACGACGGGCCGAGAAATAGCAAGTCGTACCTACTGGATACAATAATAAGCGGATAAACAAAAACTGAGAATAATAAATGCGGATAAATAAAAGCTGGAGATAACAACATGGAAAATCAACTGAGCATGCTAGATAAGTAAACAAGCATATGATAGATGAACAAGTAATGCATCAAAACTAGAAGTACAAGTATACCCAATCTCATGCCACTATTGGTCACTAGTGCCTCAGGCTAATGCCACCACTAGACACCAGGACCTCAGGCTAATACCGCTCTGGAAACCAGTATGCTATCATAACCCCAACGGGCTCACGGGTCCATGTGACCTCTCTACCGGTAAAGAACACCACGGCGGGTAGCTAATCCGCTGGTGTGCGTGACTGAAAGCTAGCTCGACGGCGATCATAATGCTGATGCTCAAACCATGGTCTAAAGACCCAATAATCGGCAAAAGCCGAGGAAGATCCCCACCGGGATATATATACAAATACTGAAATATAACATGCCATCCATGGAAGTAGTAACTCCTATTCTAAACATGCAGTGAAGAATGGAGACAAGTATAGAGCATAACTAGTAATCAAACAGGCATGGCATGTGTCCAGATATGTACAACTACTACTGGAAATAAAATCATCATGATAACTCAATAACGAAACATCACCGATAGGAAACAACAAGGGGTCTAGCCTATTACAATACCCGTAGGGCCGATCTGATAAAAAGCGGACCGAAGATAACCCACCTCTAGGCAGACGGTCGCGATAACCGCTGGACGGGTCACGGGCTGACTCCTGACTGCTGGGGCCTACGATAACATCACGTGTCAATATAAGGTTCGTCAAAGTCACAGAAACATGTATTTAGCGCGAATCGCCAATAACCCGACAATTTGTCGATTTACGGTTCGTTAAGAAATCTCCGCTCAACGAACACCTTTGGAACCAAACGAAAGATCCATAAATCTTATAAATATTAATTACAACTTCCTACTTTGTTACAATTGCAGTAAGCCCCCTAGACTTTTCAAAATTGCATAATAACCCGATGATTTTTCACTAATTAATTTATAACTTTTAATCCAGAGCATCTTAAATGAAAATGCTCTACCAGCAACTATATTTTGATGTGCTGGACCTCGTGCTCACAGTCTGGACTCAGATTGGGCAACAAAAACACACATTGGCCCATAATTATTGTATATTAAGGTTCCATTTTGTAATAATTATTTAGACAAGGGTTCTTTCTCAACTTCAGTGTGAGCATCATGCTCAGGGGTCCTCAAATGTGTAGAGGCTCACCTCTGAGCCTCAGCAAATCCACCAAACACAAGTGTAGGGTCAATGCACTCAAACAAGAACTCGACTTTGGCATTCAATACATTCAGAAATTCTGGGCAGCAACCAAGATGAACATCACTTAGAGAACATCACAAAAGCTTGGGGGCTCACCTGTGGTTGGTAGAAACACAGCCGGTTTAGTGGCTGGAGCAAGATGATCCCACACTTCTCTTGATGGAGCTCGAATTGGCCGAGCTTAATAACCTCTCGGTCAAGCTTCAAATAAAGGTGAGCACCACCTTTCTTGGACCTCCATATGTGGAAATAACCTCAGCCGCGCAAGCTTGGAAACCCCCTGTGCACCCCCAACCCGAGGAAGAAGAAAATGGAGCTTTAGAGGTCCATTAATGGCAACTTGCAAACGAGGCTGCATGGCTTGCATGCAAGTGGTCTAGAGGCAAGCTTAAGGTGCCAGTACACTTACCAGGGCTGGCCGGCACCGGAGGAAGTGACGGCGGCGGCGGGCGGCCAAGTTCAAGAACCCAAGATTTAGGGTTTTCTCCCCCGAACCCCACACTGCACCAGAGCCTCCCAAACTTCTTGGAGGTCTTCCTGGGAACCAGCAGAACTTTTGGGTCAAGTTGGATCCAATGCCAGAGCTCCGGAGCAGCGCGTGCAATTTCCGGCCAAGAAACTAGGGTTCCGGCGTCCCTTCTCCACCCGACGGCCACCACAGGTCCAGAGGTTTCTGGGCTTCACCTGGATCACCCTCTCGATGTCAGAAGATGACTGCAAGTGTCCAGGTTGCAAGAGAAACACCAGAAAAGAGAGGCTCACCTTGCCGGACCCGAGGAAGAGAAGATGGTGGCCCGGCGGCGCGCGGCGGTCCTGGGCGTTGGGGCTCTTGGATTTGGCTCTCAGATGACTGAGGATGATCTCAGATGTGGATTGGAGAGATCCCAAGCCTCCCAGTTGCTTCCTTCACAAATCCCATAAAAGCAAGGTTGGTTTTCTTGCTTTTTCCGGCGAGAGGAGTTGGCGGCCGGCGGCGTGCGGTTTGGGAATCGCAGAGAAAAAGGAGAGGGGGGGGTCGTGGAGGCTGCGGTTTCCACAAAGAATGCTAGGGTTCGGTTAGGGTTTCAACTCATATAGTTTAGGGTGGTTTTTGCAACAAATTGCAATTAACCCCTTCATCTCACCAATTTTAAACGTAGGTCCACCCCTATACCAACCATCTTGCACAGAGGACCCTCACCACCCCATTCTCTTGCTAATTGATACATAATATATTAGAACTTTTCAAATTTATTATTTTCCAACATGTTATAACTTTTACAATTTATTTCTCGAGTATTACAGTCGCCACCAGCTGCGGCGGGGAACGGCGACGACGTGACCGGAGAAGATGGGTCAGAGCCTAGCGTGTAGCCGCTTCAGCGACGAGCACGAGTTTTTTAGCGACTTCCCAACACCTCCTCTCATGTTGATAGCTTGACTTATCCTCTTAATCAGGTAATTTTTTTCCAAAAATTAATTTTTTTGTGGATTAATTGAATTAGTTAGTTTTTTTTTTTTTTTTCTCTCTCTCTCTCTCTCTATCTCTGTCTCTCTCTTCGGCGCTCCTCCCCCGAGCGCTCCCCCGCGCGGCGGTGGAGCGCCCGACCTTCCTCCGCCGCCCCATCGCCGGAGCTCGGCGAAGGCGGGGAGGAGGAGGCGCTGAGCCCGGCGGAGGCGCGGCGCCTGGTGCGGCTGATGAACGTGGGGACGACGACGCGCTGGTCGGTGATGATCCCTCCGGGGTGGGGTCGAGGAGGTCCTGGACGGCCCTGATCCTCCTCCTCCTCCTCCGGCGGTGCGTCGCCACCAGTGGCGGCGGGGAACGGCGACGCCGTGACCGGAGAAGATGGGTTAGAGCCTAGCGTGTAGCCGCTCCAGCGACGCGCACGAGTTTTTTAGCTACTTCCCAACACCTCCTCTCATGTTGATAGCTTGACTTATCCTCTTAATCAGGTAATTTTTTTCCAAAAATTAATTTTCTTGTGGATTAATTGAATTAGTTAGTTTTTATTTTTTTTGATTTGAGATGGTTGTGTTAAATATTTGCCAGTGTGGTTGCAGGATCTCTATGTGCTGGGGGAGGTATTTTTTCGTTTCTTTTTTCCAAATTTTTTTTTGAGGTGGGGTTCTATTCTTGCTTCTTTCTTATGTGCAAAGATTAAAAGAATAAAGGGCTAACTCTGGTACTTGTTGTTAATGATTCAGCTGTTTTGAATACCTGCAGGGAACTGACAATTGATCACAATTTTTGTTGTGAAACTGATTCACTCAGATGTTGGACAAAACAATGTAACCTTCAACAGTGACAAGAAAGATCCTTTTCTGTGTTGTATCTCTATCCATCTTCCTCATCACCTCATCCTGCTTGGTTCTTCTGAGAAACTCCGGCGGAAGTTACATAATCCCTGAATCAGTCCTCATGCTGGTTCTTGCCAACAAGACATCAGAGCACAACACAAAAGTTAGGGATGGTGATAGCCCTCTCCTCAACTCTTTGTTTGCTCCTCCTCTGCTTCCTCTCATTAATAGAAGGCCCGCATCGAGAAGCCCGGGTCGTGTTCGACAAAATGCCAAGTTTTCGGAATGTTGGATTGGAACATAAGCTCCTCAAAGCTCTCCTCCTCCTCCTCCTCCTCCTCCTCCGGCGGTGCACCGCGACCAGCGGCGGCGGGGGACGGCGACGACGTCGCCGGAGAAGATGAGTTTTTTTTTTTTTGCGACTTCCTGAGTACCAAGCAAGCAGTTTATATATATATATATATATATATATATATATATATATATATATATATATATATATATATATATATATATATATATATATATATATATATATATATATATATATATATATATAATTAAAAGAATTATTAATTATATTTAAAAATATTCTCAACAAATTTAATTTATTTTTTTGAAAAATAAATCTATTAATATATATGATTTCAATGCATTTTTTTTTACTCAATAAATTGTTTTCTATTAAATTTGTAAATTAAAATTTGGACAATATAATATTGTAGTTAATTCTAATTTTTTTTGTTCTAAAATAAAGTATTAAATAATAAATTCTGCGAAAGTTTTAAAATTTTATAATGGTTGGATATTTATTATGGATTTGCTGTATAGACCACGGTGTACGGGCAGAAGTAACAGCAGTAGAAGAAGAAGAAAATAGAATGAGAGAAGAGGGAGCCGAGAAAGCGGCACGCGAGCGGCGGCGCGCGAGCAGCGGTGGTGGCGGAGAGGATGAAGGAGGAGCAGCGGAGGAGGGAGGAGGCCGTCGAGAAGTGGAAACAGCTCTACCTCGCCATTAAAGCCGAGCTTGATGATCTCATCCAGAGAACCCATCACCAAGGTAACAATTAATGATCTCCGACATTGTCAACAACTTCTTCTTCTTCTTCTCTTCTTTATGAATTGTATATTTGCTGCTCCTCTATTCCTCCGATATGAATTAATTTGAATTTACTATTTAATTTTTTAAAAGTTTAAATTTACTATTTAACTTTTTAATTCATTTGATTTGAATCAGTTTATTATATTTTACTTTTAAAAATTTATAAAAATAAACGACAAATTCAAACTTTAAAATTAAAGTATTATTCGCTAATTCAAATCAAACAAATAAAAAAATTAGATGGCAAACCCAAAATGATTCATATATAGTACATATAAATTGTGTAGTACTTCTTTATAATTGATATTTTAAAATGATCCAATAAAATTTAGTTAACTAAATATTTTAACTTTAAAAATTTGTAAGGATAAACAACACATTTAAATTTTAAAATTAAAGTATTATTTACTAACTCAAATCAAATAAATTAAAAAATTGGATGACGAATCCAAAATAATTCATATTACGTCGGTACTTTTATATAATTGATATCTTAAAATGATCTAATGGAATTTAGTTAACTAAATAAATAACTTACTATAAATGAGTCGACAATATCAAATATAATAATACTAATTAAAATATTATATTATTATCGTATAAGTAATACTTTATCGTTCAGTCAATTAAGGTGAACTGTAAAATTTGATTACAGTAATCTACAAATGTTGTGTCACAAACTGAACAAAAATAAAGTGAGAATCGAGGACCAGCGGTGTAATTTAACTAATTTCTTTTATAGGTAAAATGTATAAACATTATTTAAACACATTTGGAAATAAATACATAAACTTTACACATTTGGAATATTACATTTCATTTTATACTAAATTAATGATATAAAATTCATAACTATTTGAATATAAAATCTATTTAACTATTTTTAAATTAAAGGGATTCATAATTTTAGTTACCACTTATACTAAATTTAAATTTTTGAAATAAATATAAATTTTATATAAGAATATTTTAGCCCTCTTAAATGATTTTTTTTTCCAGAAAAAAAAAAATAAAGAAAAAGGTGGATTTTAAAATCCCAAGAAATAATAAGATTTCAATGAATTATTTATTTTCCGCCACGTCAAATCCGTACAATAAAATAAGCATAAAATTTTATAATTCTCTTTTCAGATATTTTAAAAAATATCATGAATTAAACAAACATAAAAATAAGCTTTTTTGTTTTTCGGTGAGACCGATTGCAATATGTGATACTTAATATTGCGTGTGAAAAGAATATATATTATGTGTAGCTGAGATATTTTATATAATTTAATAAAAAAAAAATAGATAATTTAATAGTATTTTGACTTTTCTACGTTGCCACTGAAGTCCAGGATGATGACCTCATCACCAAGATAAGGAGATAATTTATTTATTTATTTTGGATGAAAATGTAAGAAAATTATTTGAATTATTTTGGAATTTAAATTTTACAATTTTGTCATTTTACTCCTTAATTTTATATAATTTGTTTGATTTAGTATGTACTAATTAATGAATCTACTACAATTTAATGATATTTTATTTTCAAAAATGAAATAATTTTTTTTAACATTTCATTCTATGTTTATTTAAGCGTATTTATAATCAGTTTTTTATAATTTTGGAAAAAATATATAAGAATGATGATAAATAAGTGAATTATATTGGGTGATATATATTTAGTAAAAAATAGAGAGAATATTAGTTATTTTTTTTTATTATTATATATATATTAATATATAATTTAAAGATTTTTATACAAATACTTTCAGATATGATTAATTTTTCTGATATGCTATGATATTTTCAGACATGGTTAATTTTTCAAAATTTTGAACATATGTTGTACAATTATGGCAGATTTGCTATCATAGCTACTCTCTTTCTCCCTAAATGATTTGATGTGATATTTTCAGATATAGTTAATTTTCAAAGTGCTATTCTCTTTTCCTCTGCTTAAGATTGTAAGGAATTTTTTTTACAAATTTTGTAAGATTATGTCTGTCACGCCCCGAGTTCAAAAACCAGTGTATAATTTTTTTTTTTTTTTTTTTTTTTTTTTTTTTAAAAAAAAAAAAAAAAAAAAAAATCAGAGTTGCAAAAACAGCCAGGGCAATGACAGACCGCCACATATACAGAAGAGTCCCAATCCCCTATGGAATTGAGCCTTTTCTATATATGCACGGCTAGCTTGGTAACAATATCAAAGTATTAACTACGTACTACCACAACAACAACAACAAGTAAACTTTACAACTGAAATACAATTTCCTTTCTCTCAAACATCTAATACATAACTTTTCGGCTGTCCAGGGTCAACCTCTATATCGATACCTCGCCAATTCGTCCCGACATCCCAACACCCGCTCGACCTGAAAAACAGTCACCCGAGGGTGTGAGACACACCGGAGTGTATCCCAGTGGGCACGACGAGCCGAGAAATAGCTAATCGTACCTACTGGGTACAATAATCTGCGGATAGTAATAGATCAAGGGGTAAAGCTGAATCTGAATAATCAAGTAGTAACAGGTACTGAAATAAGAATGCTGAGTAACTGTATAGGCAGGCATCAAATAAAAGCTGGTATGTGAAATAAACTGGCATGAAGCATAATCAAGTGACTGTACATAATGAGTACTATAAATGATGCTAATCAAGCTATAACTGACAAATCCGAAAATCCTGTAAACGAAATCCACAAGAGATAACAAGCGAATCTATCATGATCATACTACTGTGCATATACAGGTACGGAAAATACCAGAATCAATCAAATATAACTGAGCAGGAGTAGGTACTGAAAAAGTATGCTAGAACATGGAAATATAGAATCTATGCATCAATCACAAGAATATCAAGTACCCAATCAATGCCATTATTGGTCACGAGGACCTCAGGCTCATACCACTATCTTGCACCTATCAAACTGACATAACCCCGCACCCATAAGTGCTATCTGGGGCTTACGGGTCCTTCCTTTAGACCACTTTACCGGTAAAGAACACAACGACGGTGGCCAAACCGTTAGTGTACGTGAAGTACAGCGATGCGTGGCGATCATAGTGCTATGCTCAAGCTCGCGGTCCAACGACCGGGTAGTCGGCAACAAGCCGAGGATCCCAACAGGGAAACAGGTGTCTGAATATCTCATATCATGCAGTCTAGAATACGAAAGTAGGTATATCTGAGCAAAATCCCGACAGGGATGCATATGTCTGTATATCAATCATATCTCGTGTCATGCAGTCTGGAATACAAGAAATATGTATATCTGATCAAAATCCCGATAGGGATGCATATGTCTGTATATCAATCATAGGTCTATCATGCATATCTGTAATATGGAAGCAAGTATAACAAGTGACAGGAATCAATAAGCATGATCATATCATGAAAGTCTACGTACTAAGATATCAAAGCTGACGAGCAGGTATACATGATATGTCCCAGGGAGATCAAGGTCTATCAGGCAAGATCATGTGTCATATAGATAAAATCATCAGGACTAATCAAGAACAGGTGTCCGACTGGACTAAAGCAACCAGAGGGCCGAAAAGATAAAGCCCGGACCGAAGATAACCCACCTGAATGTAGGCGGTCCAACGACTCCAACAGAAGGCTCGTGGGCCGGAGTCAGACTGCAAGGACCTGAATCATATAACTGGGATCAATAACAGACTCACTCGTACCCTTCCCGACAACAGAACCATAACATGTCGCTAATACGGGAAACTTAGCCGACACTAGGCTTAAATCGAAGTTCCCGAAAACCACTGAATCACTAGATATGACCCGCCGACGGTCTACAAATATCCGAATGCTACAAAACTCCCTCTGCTGTCCCTAAACAACACATTTTAGTTGTTCGGACAGACAGGGACTCAATCGTAAATATCTGTGTCGAAATGTTGCCATAATTACTTGCACGACTCCCGAAAAGCCGATTTTGGCTTCGGAGTCTCCCAACAGAAAACTAAAGTCACTGGACCAGCCAGGACAATGTCGGGGATAACCAGAGACAACAACTGACGACCAGAATCCAACTAGAACGCGAAACTCGCGCCGTAAACCGTAAAACCGGCAATTTTGCCAATTTACGGAACGGTATCCGATTCCCGCTCAACCGGAGTCTACGGAACTTAAGCAAAATGCCTAGTCGGTGTGCAATTACTGTCTATAGACAGCCAGCACGTTACAATTACATTCTCGTACCTAACATATCCTAAAATTGCATAAATACGCTAATTTAAACACTGTTTCGACTCGATCTCCCAATCCGGGAATCCAAAAGCGGTTCTGTAAACTCTGTCACGTCCGTTTCGATGAGACGGAGCTCGTGCTCACAAGCTTGGGCTGACACGAAGTCCGAGGGCAAAGTTGGCCCATAAAAACCTAAGTCCACAATTGCTATAAGCTACAACACTTAGATTACTTAATCAAACTGGGAATAACAGTGAGCATCATGTTCAGGAAGGTTCTTAGGGTAGAGTGCTCACCTCAGGTGTGCCGTAGACTCGCCGGAAAGATCGCCGGAGCAACACCTTCAATTGAACCAAGCTCGGGTTGCACCAACTTGAACCAACCCTACACCTTAAGGCCAACAGAAGAGAGCATCAGGACCCATGTGCTCCCAGAAGAAGCACGGACCAAGCCAGGTCCGGCGGCGGCGGCCGGCGACG
Organism: Tillandsia leiboldiana; assembly: GCA_029204045.2. Classification (NCBI taxonomy): domain Eukaryota; kingdom Viridiplantae; phylum Streptophyta; class Magnoliopsida; order Poales; family Bromeliaceae; genus Tillandsia; species Tillandsia leiboldiana. The sequence continues at coordinate 609,942 of CM055085.1, forward strand.
GCGGCGGCGGCCGGCGACAGCGGCGGCCGGGAAACACCTTAATTATCTTTTAATTACAAGGTTGGGACAACATAAATTCACAGAGACTTTAGACCCAATCTAACTTGATGGAAATATAATTTACGAAGATTAGAACCTACCTGAGTCGTTGGTCGGAGCCCCGGAGTCGGCGGCGGAGGCCGGAGGTGGCCACGGTTCCGAAAATTGGTGCAACTACCTAGACATAAGATCCCACGTTCAAGCTTACATGCAAAGGGTTGGGAAGCTCCAAACTAATCTAGGGAACGTACCTGAGTTGTTTCCCACCGTGCGAAACTCCGGTGATCGCCGGAGCAAAAGCTTGGTGAAGCTCGAGTGCCTCCAATGGCGGATTCCCGCCGGCGACCCCTGGGCCGGCGCAAGATGGACCAAATCCTTCCTCTCGGTCATCTGGTGCTTGCTGGGTGGTTGGCCGGCGGCTCGGGTGCACGGCGGCGCCGGACGGCGAGGAACGGCCGCGGTTCAAGGTTGGCCGGTTCTAGGGCATGTTGGATCTCCGCCGATCTTCATCCGATCCACTCCAATCTTCGGGAGCAGCTTGCAGTCACCAAGAGGAGCAAGATCAACGGTTCTGATCTTGACTTGGTCGGTCGGATGAAGCTCGTCGTGATTCTCGGCCGAACCAAGCAATTCCGGCAAAACTTGCCCCCGCCGGCGGCCGGGACGACGGCGATGGCTCAGGCTTCACAGGTAAGGTCTACTTAAGGTCAAGAACGCATTAATATACTCCTAGGCCCATTTAAAAACAACAACATCCATAACCTTACCTCGTCGGAGCAATCAATGAAGAAGAAGCCTCTCCACGGCGGTGTACGGCGGAGTCCGACACCAGGGTTCCTCGGCTGGGTCACAACTTCACAGAGGAACACTCAGGAGAAGACTTGATCAACCTGGGCCCTTCTCCACACCTTCCTCCCATCAACCGAGAAGAAGCTTCATGTCTTCTTCTTCTTCACCTACTCCGGCGACGGAAACTGTAGCGGCCGGTGGTGCGCTACTTCCGATGGATGCGGCAGGAGGAGTGGGTTTGTTGAAGTTGCGGCGGGAGGAGATGGGTACGGGGCTTAGGGTTTTGGATATGCCCTAGCCAAGCATACTTATATATACATGCATGGCACTTTGCATTTACACCCTCCAGCAATTTAATCTCTGAGTTAAGCCCCTCTCAATTCACTTATCTCGCATCCAAGCCCCTCTCCCAGGGGTGGCACGCAAAACGAGGCAAGAAACATAGGGTCTTTTGTGCAAATACCACAATTTTCGCCTTATTTCATGCTTTTCGAGGTGTTCTGGTCGTCGAAACGAAAAATGGACTTCGCCACGACGTCCGGCTCGACGAAACCTATCAGATAGCGATTTTGGTTCGCTAAAATTTAGCTCCATAATTTTTAAATTCCATCTTATACTGTAATTTATACAGTTCAGCACGCTTTACGATGCTTTAGGCTCGTCAGATGCAAATTTCGTCAGTGCCATTGCGTTCAGAATGACGAAACTGATCAAATCGACTACCTGGATCACTATGTTCGGCTTCCAGACAGTGAATTGGTCAGCGTCGCATTCGTCGGGGTCCCGAAAATTGGGTTACTGTTCATCCACAGTAACTTCACTTAAGTGACCTGTGCGTAGACACTGTTGCATTGGTCGCGGCTATTTGATCGTTTCTTCGTTAAATTCTGGAAGATCTGACTGTCAGATCAAAAAGTGCTGAATATGAATCTCGCTCAGTTTGACGAGACGATCGCAACGGTCAATTCGGATTTCCAAGATCAGGTCCGGATTGCCAAATAGCCACTTTGCCTAGTAAATAGTGCAACTTGCACACTGGCGCTTGACCAAATAGGTCAACAAGGGTCTTTTGAATTCAAAACTAGATCAGAATTCACTTTTTAACCTATTTATTAAAAATAAGATATTTCGAGTTTCTACAATGTCAGATTTTTTAATGTGATATTTTAATTTTTAAAATTCTTTCATATATATATATATATATATATATATATATATATATATATATATATATATATATATATATATATATATATATATATATATATATATATATATAATTAAAGATTTTTATACACTAAATTACATTTTCTCAAATTTTAAAGTTAAAATACCAATATTTTAAAATTTACATTTAAAATTAATGTATGAAAAAAATTAAGTATGGAGATATCTGATTTGTAGATGAATATCTGATTTTTACTTAAATATCATAATTTCTCAAAAATTATTAAAAAAATTTTCTCCCTTAAGATTTACAAATAAAAATATTATTATATATCATTTAAGATTTAGAAATAAATATATTATATACAAAATTTTGTAACAGTGATATTTAAATAGTTAATTTGATTTGATTGATGTGATATTTTTTATTTTGTCAAAATTTACTATCATAACTATTATGTTTTTCCTATTTCCAAGATTTCCATAAATGCAGATTTAGACATTTACTATCATAAATACTCTATTTTTCTTACCCTAAGATTTTTTAGATTTTGTCAAGATTTGTTGCATTTCTCTTTTTTGTTATTATATATAATAATAAATAAAATCATACATTAATTCCATTTTTTTTTTTACATTTATGAGTAGTTATATATAATAATAATACAGTAAATATAATAATATAGTAATTTGAAATTTTTTTAAAGATTTATACTAAAAATATTATATATAAATAATTTATCATACAATGATTTGAAAAATTAGGATTTCCAATTTTATGAATTATATTATATAAATTAATATTTGAATTGCTTGAAAGTTGAGTTCAAATTTTAAAGTAGCTCTTAAAAATTTCCATTAATTATGAATAATTTCTGTTATAAATATATTAAAAAAACTCATTGCCTATTAATAATTTATGAAATAGATTAGGAACTTAAATTTTTAATTAAAATTGAAATTTGTAGTTTATTTTGTTATATACAATTCTATTTCAAGTATTATAATTCCGAGTCTACTTGTAGTGTAAATTTTGGATATTTGAATTGCTTGAAAGTTGAGTTTAGATTTTAAAGTAGTTCTTAAAAATTTACATTAATTATAACTAATTTTTGTTATAAAAATATTAAAAAAACTCATTACCTATTAATAATTTATAAAATAGATTAGGAACTCAACTTTTTAATTTAAATTGAAATTTTTAGGTTCTTTTCTTATATACAATTATATTTCAAGTATTATAATTCCGAGTCTACTTGTAGTGTAAATTTTGTCGTGGGTTTGATGGTCCATTGACTGGCAACCACTCATTGGAGAATTGTTCGTCATTTCGATGGCTGTTGATGGGTTTGGATGGCCGTTGATGGGCAACTAACCCTTACCCTTTCAGTTGAGTTGTTGGGATCCTCTGTTGGGATTCTCTTTCTGTGTCTTATTCGTTGTCTCCGTGTTGTTGTCATTCCTTTCCCCATGAATCTGATGGTTCTTTTTCATCTCTTTGCATTTGTCTTTTTTGTTATTTATGTAGTTATTACATATAATAATACAGTAAATATAATAATACAGTAATTTTAAATTTTTTTATTAAGATTTATGTATAAATTATATATAATAATACAGTAAATATAATAATACAGTAATTTTTAAATTTTTTATTAAGATTTATATCTAAAACTATTATATATATATATATATATATATATATATATATATATATATATATATATATATATATATATATATATATATATATATATATATATATATATATATATATATATATATATATATATACAAGAACTATTTGCCGGTTTTTTAATACTTAAAAATTAACATTACTTAAATTTGTAGATTTCGAAAATTGGGAATTCCAATTTTATGAATTATATTATATAAATTAATATTTGAATTGCATGTTGAAATTCGTATTTTAATTTAACTTGGAAATTAAGTGTCACGCCCCGAGTTTAAAAACCCAGTCTGAAATTTTTTTATTTTGAAATAAATCAGAGTTTGCAAAACGGGCGTAACAGACCGCCACACATATAGGAAATCCCCTATCCAAAAGGATAGGGTCTCTCCTATACATGCACGGCTAGGCTAATCAAATCATCAATCAGAGAGCAATAAATATCTCAACTAAACAATACTAATCATCAGGGATAAACCAAATATCATACTATCATCAAACTGAAATATCTAAATAAACTGGACACTGAATGCTATAACTAGAAGTCATCTGTAAGTCATCGAAGATCTCAGACATCAATATCTCATCAAGGGGACAGCTCTATCGTGACAGCCTCACTGGATCGTCCCGACACCCCAGCACCCGACTGACCTGAAAAATGGTCACCCAGGGGGTGTGAGATACACTGTACATGTATCCCAGTGGGCACGACGAGCCGAGAAATAGCAACTCGTACCTACTGGGTACTAAAATCTGCGGATAGTAATAGATCAAGGGGTAAAGCTGAATCTGAATAATCAAGTAATAACAGGTACTGAAATAAGAATGCTGAGTAACTGTATAGGCAGGTATCAAACAAAAGCTGGTATGTGAAACAAAACTGGCATGAAGCATAATCAAGTGACTGTACATAATGAGTACTATAAATGATGCTAATCAAGCTATAACTGACAAATCCGAAAATCCTGTAAACGAAATCCACAAGAGATAATAAGCGAATCTATCATGATAATACTACTGTGCATACACAGGTACGGAAAATACCAGAATCAATCAAATATAACAACGCAGGAGTAGGTACTGAAAAGTATGCTAGAACATGGAAATATAGAATCTATGCATCAATCACAAGAATATCAAGTACCCAATCAATGCCATTATTGGTCACGGGGACCTCAGGCTGTAAGAATTTGAAAATTTTATTGTAAATAAATAAAAGAGAAGGAATAAAAGTCAAGTTGAATTTTGAATCATGAGTGACCCCTTTTCCTGCAGTGGAAATTGCACAGTTAGGAGGCTGAAATATCGCCTTTCAATCCGAGCCTAATCTCGAAAATCCGAGATCACCAGTGCGACCGTCTCGTCGAATCGAGTGAAAACCATATTAAGCAAGTTCAGATCCGACGGTCGGATCTTCCAGAAATCGACGAAGAAGCGGGCGGGACCCGCGACTTAAGTGAATAGTGCTTGGGACTGTTGATGAACAGTAAACCCAAAATTCAAATACCCTAAGTGCTATCGTTCGCCAAATCGCCGTCTGGAAACCGATAATAGCACTTCGGGTAGTCGATTTGAACGGTTCCATCGTTCTGGACGCAATGGCGCTGACGGAATTTCCGTTTGACGACCCTAGAGTCTCGGAAAGCGCGATAACTGTATTTCGGAACAGTATATTATGGACCGAGATTGTATCCGGGCGTTTTCTCGAAAAATGAAAATCGCTACCTAATAGGTCTCGTCGAGCCGGACGTCATGGCGCAGTCCATTTTCAGTTTCGACGACCGAAAAGCCTCGAATTGCGTGCCACTCCTGGTTAGGGACCTAATTGGGAAACTAAAATTGCTGGGAGGGACCTGGCATTGAAACATTGAGAGATCGAGGGCTTTTAAGCAAATGTACCTATTCTATATATAGGTAGTAACGCAAGGTCTCTTAGCAAACCCTAAACCCAAGCCCTTGCACCCAGCCACCATCCTGGGTCCCTTCCTCTCCCTCTACTCTCTCCACGACGGTTACACCGTCGGCCGCCGCTCTCCCTCGCCGGAGAGGAAAAGCTTCAAGAAGCAATCCTCTCTCTCGGGTTGAAGGTTGGGATCACATTGGGGAGGGCGTAGTTGCCTCTAGCTTCAATCTAGGTGGTCCTGGTGGTGGCCGCGACCGAGCCAAGGTGGTCCCGACGGTCGCCGCCGCCGTGAACCGCCGCGGAGGATCTTCTTCTTCCTCTCTCCGGCGAGGTAGGGTTGAAACTTTTTATTTTTAAATGGCCCGAGGACCTTGTAGGGTATTCCTGACGTCATGAGGACCCTTTCTGTGAAGTTGGAGTTGCCGCCGTCGTTCCGGCCGCCGGCGGAAGCCACTTGTTGCCGGAAAAGCAAGATTTGGCCGATCTTGATCTCGGAAAGAATCCAACCGTCAAGATGAGGATCAAGACCGTTGAACCTCTTCTTCTTGGTGACTGCAAGAGTTCCACCAAGTTTCAAGTCGATCGGTCGAGTATCCATGCGGTGTGAGGAAGCCCTCGAAACGGCCATTTTTACACCATGGCCGATCTCTGCCGTCCGACGCCGCCGCTCACTCTCGGCGCCGACCACCACTGCAGGAAGCTCCCTAGCCTCCAGCAGAACACCTTGGTCCATCTTGCGCCGGCCCAGACCTCGCCGACCGGATTCCGCCATTAAAGCACAAGTTTCCGGCGAACTTGTTTTCCGGCCAACCCGGGCCTTCGCGCGTTGGGAAGGCAACCCAGGTAAGGTCCTTTGGTCTGTAGGAAACTCCCCATTAACTTGCATGTTGAGTTTAACGTCGGGTTTTTGTTCATTGAAGTTGCACCTATTATCGCAACCGAACCTGAGCTCCGGCCGCCGCCGTCGCATAGGGACTCCGGCCATCTACCCAGGTAAGCTGGTAGCACCATATTCAAGGTTTCCAGCAAGTTTGTTGGGCCCAAGAACTCCCGGAAATATTGATGGAGCAACCTTGTTTCCGGGTGGGTTTTGGGAGTTTGTTCTCCGGCCACCGCCGCCGGCGGCGGGGTTGGCTTGGTTTGAATCACTTCTGGGAGGTTGCTGTAACTCCTGCTCACCTTTGATCCAGGGTTGATCCAGCTTTGATCCAAGAATACCCCAACCCGAGCTTGGGCATTTTGTGGGTGCATCTCCGGCCAGTGTTCCGGCCAGTCTCCGGCTAGCCTCAGGTGAGCCCCACTGTCTACAACCCCTACTAAGCATCATGCTCCAATTAAATCACCTTTAGATCTAGCATATGTTAAGTTATAACATTGTTACAAATTGGAACCCTAATGTTTATGGGCCAACTTGTATTTGGGCCTGGGCTCGGCCCAAATCTTGTGAGCACGAGCTTCGTCTCGTCGTAACGAACGCGCTGAAAGTTACGGCGCAGCTTTTGGATTCCCGGATCTCAAGAACGGATCGAAACAAGCTAAAATAGAGTGTAATTATGCAAATTTAAGATGTACGATGGACCTTGATATAGTCGGGACACGCTGGCTGTCTTTAGACAGTGTTTTCAAACCTACTGGGCATTTTGTTAGAGTCCCGTGGGCTCTTGTTGATCGGAAAACGGATTTTTGTCCCGCTAACTAGCGATAGTATTCCGTATAAGCATTTCGCTACTGTTGTGTCGTCAGGATGGGTATGTGCGAGTCTATTATTGATTATAGCTTTTATTCAGGGCCCAGTTGTTCAGCACCAGCCTCCCAGTAGCTGTGCGGGAGTTCGAGGATCTGCCTACATTCAGGTGGGTTATCTTCGGTCCGGGCTTTATCTATTCGGCCCTCTGGTTGCTTTAGTCCAGTCGGACACCTGTTGTTGTTTAGTCCTGATGATTTGATCTATATGCCATATGATCTTCCTGATAGACTTGGATCACCTTAGACATATCACGTATACCAGCTCATCAGCTTTTATATTTTGATACATAGACTTGCATGATCTGAGTATGCGTATTGATTCATGTCGATTGTTATACTGATTCATATTCAGATATTACTTGGATTTCTTTCCGGTTCAGCAGCTCATATGTCTCAGTACAGTAGATTCCTGTGGTCTGATCATGCCTGTTGTTACTTGCTTTGATATTCCAGTTATGCATGATAGACCCATGATTGATTGATATATACAGACATCTTGATTCCTAGTATTGTGCATGTTTGACATGCTATTATTCGGGTTTATATACTTCTTGTATTCCGGATTACACGATTAGTCCTGATGATTGCACCTATGCATCGCATGATTTTGAGATAAACACTGATCCCTTAGACGTACTATATTTATACACATCTGCTTGTCAGCTTTCATATCCTGATATATAGATGTCATGATCGATTATTCCTGCTAGTTCCATGTCATTTGTCATACTGCTTTATTCAGATATGCATGATTTGATTATACTCGTTGAGTCCTGTCACTTGAGATATTGCTTTATATTCCGATATGCATGATTGATACGGATTGATAGATACAGACAGATGATTCCCTGTTGGGATCTCGGCATGTTGCCGACTACTCGGTCACTAGACCGTGAGATTGAGCATTATGATTTGCCATGCACTGCTGTACTTCACGAACATGGCCGGGGTCGCTCCCCGTGGAGCTTGTTCTTTGCTGGTAAAGTGGTCTTGAGATAAGACCCGTGAGCCCTTTTGCACCAGGACTGCTTGGCGTCCGTAAGTGCAGGTTATGTCAGCGGATGGGGTGCCGAACAGTGGCTTTGCCTGAGGTCCTGTGAGACCAAGAGTGGCGCATGATTGGGTACTTGGGTTTCTGTCTTTGACGCATGATTCTTACTTTGTACCATTGATGTTCAGTTATGTTGATTTCCAGCATTCATTATCTGCAGATTCCTTATGCTTGATTATTACAGTTATACCCTGATTTTCCAGCACTTATTGCCTGCAGATTCCTTATGCTTGATTATTTCAGTTTGTCCAGATCTCTAGCATTATTTATCTGCAGTTCTTTTATGCTTAACTATTATAGCTATACCCGGATTTCTAGCATTATCTGTCTGCAGTTCTTATGTTTGATTATTATAGCCATACTCTGATTTCCAGCACCATTTATCTGCAGCTCTCTTATGCTTGATGATTATAGTCATATCCAGTTCCCAGCACTATTTCTCAGCCTATTCAGTTATCTGTGGATTTTTGTTGATTAACAGTAGATCTTATCTGTTTATTCAGCTTTACCCTGTGATTTATACTATCCGCAGATTATTGTACCCAGTAGGTACGATTAGCTATTTCTCGGCTCGTCGTGCCCACTGGGATACACTCCGGTGTATCTCACACCCTCGGGTGACTGTTGCAGGTCGTTCGGGTAGTGGGGTGTCGGGACGATCCAGTGAGGCTGTCACGATAGAGCTGTCCCCCTGATGATCTATTGATGTCTGAGATCTTTGGTGATTGTAGCTGACTTTTATTTATAGTTTTCAGCTTCCAGTTATTTAGATATTTTAGATTGATGATATTTTGATACTTCGGATTATTCCTGATGATTAGTATAGCTAGATGAGATATTTATTGCTCTCTGATCGATGTTTGGATTAGCCTAGCCGTGCATGTATAGGAGAGACCCTATCCCTGTGGATAGGGGATTTCCTATATGTGTGGCGGTCTGTTACGCCTGTTTTGCAAACTCTGATTTATTCAAAAAAAAAAAATTTTTCAGACCTGATTTTTAAAACTCGGGGCGTGACAGATTAGATGGTATCAGAGCAAATAGGTACACGGTACCTAGGAAAGAGGGATTAGGAACTGGTTAGGATGAACCCTAGGATGACTTGCCATGTGCGAGAGCGGGGTATTTGTCTAGCGGTTAGGAGCTCATGTGTAATTTCACACTTATGAGTCATTACCTAATCTTGTTGTTGTGGCTACGAGCGGTGTTCGCACGCTCTCTGGGCTTAGTGGTCGTGGTGGGTGCAGTGTTAGCTGCGGTTGTGGTGCGAGCCGTGTGTTTGATATATCAGTGGAGCCTTAGAGCTCGGATTTTTGACAGCGGTAGAGGATCAGTTCACCGCATTTTGCTGGGTTAGTCCAGCAGATGGCTCAGCATCAGATAGTTGCTCTTGTTGCACTGGCCCCACCACTAGTCCAGGTATTTGGAGAAGTCAGTGATCCTCCGGTTGTCCCCGTGCTACTAGAGATAGTACTTTTGTCGCAGCCGTGGTTATCAAAACTATGTTGTGGCTGCTATTACCGGAGATTTCCCCGAATATAGTTATCGGGATGCCTATGTGGTTAGCAATCTTGTTGCTTTGGACGGAAGGATTCTGACGACACTCAGCAAATATTAGACCTTATTGAATTGTGTCCCAACCCTGAACAGTGTAAAATAATTTGGGATTCACAATTACTTCGATAGAGATGGTGGTAGCAGGGAGCGCTTTGGCGCAGACATGGTTGATGGATAGGCCAAATTCGGTGATCTATTGGCCGATTGAAACTCTGGTTGGAGTTAGATTTAGATTCAGACCCCGCCTTTGGTACGAGTTTAGTGGAGTCTTAGTTACTCCTATGAGTATGCAACAATTTTAGATGTTGTGGCTACTACCGTGATGAGGTATGACTGGAAAGTCTAATATACAGAGTGATGATGATAGCTTGAGGAATTTGACTTTTTATCCTAAAAGAATCCGATTTGTAGTTGGTTCGCACATTGTGTGTGAATTGGTTTGGAGTCATGATCGCCCCTGCAATATTTGAGCTACGATTGGCGTCGCTAGAGCCGTGTTAGCAAGTGGTGATGCGGTTAAGGTAATGGAGAACATTGGAATATGGTTCTAGATTCCTGTGAGTAGCCAGAGCCGCACTCATGGCCACGAGATGGTAGAGACAGTTGATATAGTTTATAGTTTCGGCATAGAGATTGTGTCGGGAGGTACGAGTTATACCTTCTGTTGATTCCGGTGGGAGTCGTGTCCCCAACTTGAGGTTGGCGACAGATCTCGAGTATTTCACCTTTCTTTTGATAAGTATGTTGGCTGCAGACAAGGTACTGTCGAAAAAGTGGTCTGAAGTACTCTACCCCATAAGGGGGTAATATCGTGATTGGGTCTACTTGTTCGCTTATATATAGTTATAGTCTCCAGGGTTACCCTCTGGACAACGACGTTATAGTTTCAGTGACGATATCCCAGACCGTATTAGACCTTGAGTAGGTCTCAGACAGATCGAGTACATAGTAGGTTATCTTGGTCGTTATTGTGGACATTTGTCCTAACTTGTGGTCACTAGCCACGTTGATGTCGCCAGATTTTGCAACTGAGTTGATAATAGAACTATATGGTTTAAGCCCAGAAAGTTGGACAACATGTCCAAATCGGATATTTTAAGCTTTATGAATGGTGACCTTGGGTTGCCATGTTTTATGATGCTAAGCGACAGGTCGTGTGATATTTAACCGGCAGTTGTGCGTCCTTAGTAGTCTGAGGTTTAGTTCTAGCAGCTGGTGGTGAAAATTTTGCCACAAACGATTATAAAGTGTAAGAAGAGATTCTCTACCTTATGGGATTTCACTTAAGAAAGTGAATCTAGTGGCCTTTTGTCAGTGTTCGACCTCGATAGTCAGCTTAAATGAGTAAGACCGTTGAGTTCTGCCTGCACAAACTGTAAGTTATGTGAAACCAGAAAAGAGTATGAGGTTTGGTTGCCACATCGAATGCGATCATACCAGCACTAAAGCACCGGATCCCATCAGAACTCCGAGGTTAAGCGTGCTTGTGTGGTGTAGCCTTGGCTGGGCGTGTAGCATCTCTACGAGAACCCTAGTTAATGGAACTTGAAATTTAAAGCAGTTAAGCCTTAAAATTTGGCAACATGTCAAAATCAAGTCTGTTAAGTCTTTGTGGATGGCTCGAACTGCTAAAGGACTATGATCTCACTATCCAGTACCACCCAGGTCGGGCCAATGTAGTAGCGGATGCTTTGAGCCGAAAGCACGTGTCCTCAGAGCTGCTAATGATCACTGATCAGGACCGCTTGATTTCTGAGTTCAAGCGTCTAGACTTGGATATCGTTCCTTCGAGGTCTACCGCTCGACTTTTAGGGATGGTAGTGCAGCCTACCCTGCTTGATCGCATAAAGGAGGGACAGCAGTCGGACCCCTCCTTCCAGAAGATTCGAGAACTGATACCACTGGGACAGACTGACGAATTACCAGCTGCACGCCGATGGCTCTATCCGATTCAGGGGCCGTTGGTGTGTTCCAGATAACGGTAAATTAAGGACATCCTTACTGAGACACCTCTGAAGATCCTGGCTCGAGATGAAAAGAAGCTGAGAAGTAGACCGATTCCCTATGTCAAGGAACAATAGGAGAACCATGAAAAGCGCGAAGCCACGTGAGAACGTGAATCAGCCATGTAGGAGCGCTTTCCCCATGTATTTGACTCTAAGTTGTATTAAGTTTCGGGGACGAAACTTCTTTTTAGGTGGTAGAGATGTAAGAATTTGAAAATTTTATTGTAAATAAATAAAAGAGAAGGAATAAAAGTCAAGTTGAATTTTGAATCATGAGTGACCCCTTTTCCTGCAGTGGAAATTGCACAGTTAGGAGGCTGAAATATCGCCTTTCAATCCGAGCCTAATCTCGAAAATCCGAGATCACCAGTGCGACCGTCTCGTCGAATCGAGTGAAAACCATATTAAGCAAGTTCAGATCCGACGGTCGGATCTTCCAGAAATCGACGAAGAAGCGGGCGGGACCCGCGACTTAAGTGAATAGTGCTTGGGACTGTTGATGAACAGTAAACCCAAAATTCAAATACCCTAAGTGCTATCGTTCGCCAAATCGCCGTCTGGAAACCGATAATAGCACTTCGGGTAGTCGATTTGAACGGTTCCATCGTTCTGGACGCAATGGCGCTGACGGAATTTCCGTTTGACGACCCTAGAGTCTCGGAAAGCGCGATAACTGTATTTCGGAACAGTATATTATGGACCGAGATTGTATCCGGGCGTTTTCTCGAAAAATGAAAATCGCTACCTAATAGGTCTCATCGAGCCGGACGTCATGGCGCAGTCCATTTTCCGTTTCGACGACCGAAAAGCCTCGAATTGCGTGCCACTCCTGGTTAGGGACCTAATTGGGAAACTAAAATTGCTGGGAGGGACCTGGCATTGAAACATTGAGAGATCGAGGGCTTTTAAGCAAATGTACCTATTCTATATATAGGTAGTAACGCAAGGTCTCTTAGCAAACCCTAAACCCAAGCCCTTGCACCCAGCCACCATCCTGGGTCCCTTCCTCTCCCTCTACTCTCTCCACGACGGTTACACCGCCGGCCGCCGCTCTCCCTCGCCGGAGAGGAAAAGCTTCAAGAAGCAATCCTCTCTCTCGGGTTGAAGGTTGGGATCACATTGGGGAGGGCGTAGTTGCCTCTAGCTTCAATCTAGGTGGTCCTGGTGGTGGCCGCGACCGAGCCAAGGTGGTCCCGACGGTCGCCGCCGCCGTGAACCGCCGCGGAGGATCTTCTTCTTCCTCTCTCCGGCGAGGTAGGGTTGAAACTTTTTATTTTTAAATGGCCCGAGGACCTTGTAGGGTATTCCTGACGTCATGAGGACCCTTTCTGTGAAGTTGGAGTTGCCGCCGTCGTTCCGGCCGCCGGCGGAAGCCACTTGTTGCCGGAAAAGCAAGATTTGGCCGATCTTGATCTCGGAAAGAATCCAACCGTCAAGATGAGGATCAAGACCGTTGAACCTCTTCTTCTTGGTGACTGCAAGAGTTCCACCAAGTTTCAAGTCGATCGGTCGAGTATCCATGCGGTGTGAGGAAGCCCTCGAAACGGCCATTTTTACACCATGGCCGATCTCTGCCGTCCGGCGCCGCCGCTCACTCTCGGCGCCGACCACCACTGCAGGAAGCTCCCTAGCCTCCAGCAGAACACCTTGGTCCATCTTGCGCCGGCCCAGACCTCGCCGACCGGATTCCGCCATTAAAGCACAAGTTTCCGGCGAACTTGTTTTCCGGCCAACCCGGGCCTTCGCGCGTTGGGAAGGCAACCCAGGTAAGGTCCCTTGGTCTGTAGGAAACTCCCCATTAACTTGCATGTTGAGTTTAACGTCGGGTTTTTGTTCATTGAAGTTGCACCTATTATCGCAACCGAACCTGAGCTCCGGCCGCCGCCGTCGCATAGGGACTCCGGCCATCTACCCAGGTAAGCTGGTAGCACCATATTCAAGGTTTCCAGCAAGTTTGTTGGGCCCAAGAACTCCCGGAAATATTGATGGAGCAACCTTGTTTCCGGGTGGGTTTTGGGAGTTTGTTCTCCGGCCACCGCCGCCGGCGGCGGGGTTGGCTTGGTTTGAATCACTTCTGGGAGGTTGCTGTAACTCCTGCTCACCTTTGATCCAGGGTTGATCCAGCTTTGATCCAAGAATACCCCAACCCGAGCTTGGGCATTTTGTGGGTGCATCTCCGGCCAGTGTTCCGGCCAGTCTCCGGCTAGCCTCAGGTGAGCCCCACTGTCTACAACCCCTACTAAGCATCATGCTCCAATTAAATCACCTTTAGATCTAGCATATGTTAAGTTATAACATTGTTACAAATTGGAACCCTAATGTTTATGGGCCAACTTGTATTTGGGCCTGGGCTCGGCCCAAATCTTGTGAGCACGAGCTTCGTCTCGTCGTAACGAACGCGCTGAAAGTTACGGCGCAGCTTTTGGATTCCCGGATCTCAAGAACGGATCGAAACAAGCTAAAATAGAGTGTAATTATGCAAATTTAAGATGTACGATGGACCTTGATATAGTCGGGACACGCTGGCTGTCTTTAGACAGTGTTTTCAAACCTACTGGGCATTTTGTTAGAGTCCCGTGGGCTCTTGTTGATCGGAAAACGGATTTTTGTCCCGCTAACTAGCGATAGTATTCCGTATAAGCATTTCGCTACTGTTGTGTCGTCAGGATGGGTATGTGCGAGTCTATTATTGATTATAGCTTTTATTCAGGGCCCAGTTGTTCAGCACCAGCCTCCCAGTAGCTGTGCGGGAGTTCGAGGATCTGCCTACATTCAGGTGGGTTATCTTCGGTCCGGGCTTTATCTATTCGGCCCTCTGGTTGCTTTAGTCCAGTCGGACACCTGTTGTTGTTTAGTCCTGATGATTTGATCTATATGCCATATGATCTTCCTGATAGACTTGGATCACCTTAGACATATCACGTATACCAGCTCATCAGCTTTTATATTTTGATACATAGACTTGCATGATCTGAGTATGCGTATTGATTCATGTCGATTGTTATACTGATTCATATTCAGATATTACTTGGATTTCTTTCCGGTTCAGCAGCTCATATGTCTCAGTACAGTAGATTCCTGTGGTCTGATCATGCCTGTTGTTACTTGCTTTGATATTCCAGTTATGCATGATAGACCCATGATTGATTGATATATACAGACATCTTGATTCCTAGTATTGTGCATGTTTGACATGCTATTATTCGGGTTTATATACTTCTTGTATTCCGGATTACACGATTAGTCCTGATGATTGCACCTATGCATCGCATGATTTTGAGATAAACACTGATCCCTTAGACGTACTATATTTATACACATCTGCTTGTCAGCTTTCATATCCTGATATATAGATGTCATGATCGATTATTCCTGCTAGTTCCATGTCATTTGTCATACTGCTTTATTCAGATATGCATGATTTGATTATACTCGTTGAGTCCTGTCACTTGAGATATTGCTTTATATTCCGATATGCATGATTGATACGGATTGATAGATACAGACAGATGATTCCCTGTTGGGATCTCGGCATGTTGCCGACTACTCGGTCACTAGACCGTGAGATTGAGCATTATGATTTGCCATGCACTGCTGTACTTCACGAACATGGCCGGGGTCGCTCCCCGTGGAGCTTGTTCTTTGCTGGTAAAGTGGTCTTGAGATAAGACCCGTGAGCCCTTTTGCACCAGGACTGCTTGGCGTCCGTAAGTGCAGGTTATGTCAGCGGATGGGGTGCCGAACAGTGGCTTTGCCTGAGGTCCTGTGAGACCAAGAGTGGCGCATGATTGGGTACTTGGGTTTCTGTCTTTGACGCATGATTCTTACTTTGTACCATTGATGTTCAGTTATGTTGATTTCCAGCATTCATTATCTGCAGATTCCTTATGCTTGATTATTACAGTTATACCCTGATTTTCCAGCACTTATTGCCTGCAGATTCCTTATGCTTGATTATTTCAGTTTGTCCAGATCTCTAGCATTATTTATCTGCAGTTCTTTTATGCTTAACTATTATAGCTATACCCGGATTTCTAGCATTATCTGTCTGCAGTTCTTATGTTTGATTATTATAGCCATACTCTGATTTCCAGCACCATTTATCTGCAGCTCTCTTATGCTTGATGATTATAGTCATATCCAGTTCCCAGCACTATTTCTCAGCCTATTCAGTTATCTGTGGATTTTTGTTGATTAACAGTAGATCTTATCTGTTTATTCAGCTTTACCCTGTGATTTATACTATCCGCAGATTATTGTACCCAGTAGGTACGATTAGCTATTTCTCGGCTCGTCGTGCCCACTGGGATACACTCTGGTGTATCTCACACCCTCGGGTGACTGTTGCAGGTCGTTCGGGTAGTGGGGTGTCGGGACGATCCAGTGAGGCTGTCACGATAGAGCTGTCCCCCTGATGATCTATTGATGTCTGAGATCTTTGGTGATTGTAGCTGACTTTTATTTATAGTTTTCAGCTTCCAGTTATTTAGATATTTTAGATTGATGATATTTTGATACTTCGGATTATTCCTGATGATTAGTATAGCTAGATGAGATATTTATTGCTCTCTGATCGATGTTTGGATTAGCCTAGCCGTGCATGTATAGGAGAGACCCTATCCCTGTGGATAGGGGATTTCCTATATGTGTGGCGGTCTGTTACGCCTGTTTTGCAAACTCTGATTTATTCAAAAAAAAAAAAATTTTCAGACCTGATTTTTAAAACTCGGGGCGTGACAGATTAGATGGTATCAGAGCAAATAGGTACACGGTACCTAGGAAAGAGGGATTAGGAACTGGTTAGGATGAACCCTAGGATGACTTGCCATGTGCGAGAGCGGGGTATTTGTCTAGCGGTTAGGAGCTCATGTGTAATTTCACACTTATGAGTCATTACCTAATCTTGTTGTTGTGGCTACGAGCGGTGTTCGCACGCTCTCTGGGCTTAGTGGTCGTGGTGGGTGCAGTGTTAGCTGCGGTTGTGGTGCGAGCCGTGTGTTTGATATATCAGTGGAGCCTTAGAGCTCGGATTTTTGACAGCGGTAGAGGATCAGTTCACCGCATTTTGCTGGGTTAGTCCAGCAGATGGCTCAGCATCAGATAGTTGCTCTTGTTGCACTGGCCCCACCACTAGTCCAGGTATTTGGAGAAGTCAGTGATCCTCCGGTTGTCCCCGTGCTACTAGAGATAGTACTTTTGTCGCAGCCGTGGTTATCAAAACTATGTTGTGGCTGCTATTACCGGAGATTTCCCCGAATATAGTTATCGGGATGCCTATGTGGTTAGCAATCTTGTTGCTTTGGACGGAAGGATTCTGACGACACTCAGCAAATATTAGACCTTATTGAATTGTGTCCCAACCCTGAACAGTGTAAAATAATTTGGGATTCACAATTACTTCGATAGAGATGGTGGTAGCAGGGAGCGCTTTGGCGCAGACATGGTTGATGGATAGGCCAAATTCGGTGATCTATTGGCCGATTGAAACTCTGGTTGGAGTTAGATTTAGATTCAGACCCCGCCTTTGGTACGAGTTTAGTGGAGTCTTAGTTACTCCTATGAGTATGCAACAATTTTAGATGTTGTGGCTACTACCGTGATGAGGTATGACTGGAAAGTCTAATATACAGAGTGATGATGATAGCTTGAGGAATTTGACTTTTTATCCTAAAAGAATCCGATTTGTAGTTGGTTCGCACATTGTGTGTGAATTGGTTTGGAGTCATGATCGCCCCTGCAATATTTGAGCTACGATTGGCGTCGCTAGAGCCGTGTTAGCAAGTGGTGATGCGGTTAAGGTAATGGAGAACATTGGAATATGGTTCTAGATTCCTGTGAGTAGCCAGAGCCGCACTCATGGCCACGAGATGGTAGAGACAGTTGATATAGTTTATAGTTTCGGCATAGAGATTGTGTCGGGAGGTACGAGTTATACCTTCTGTTGATTCCGGTGGGAGTCGTGTCCCCAACTTGAGGTTGGCGACAGATCTCGAGTATTTCACCTTTCTTTTGATAAGTATGTTGGCTGTAGACAAGGTACTGTCGAAAAAGTGGTCTGAAGTACTCTACCCCGTAAGGGGGTAATATCGTGATTGGGTCTACTTGTTCGCTTATATATAGTTATAGTCTCCAGGGTTACCCTCTGGACAACGACGTTATAGTTTCAGTGACGATATCCTAGACCGTATTAGACCTTGAGTAGGTCTCAGACAGATCGAGTACATAGTAGGTTATCTTGGTCGTTATTGTGGACATTTGTCCTAACTTGTGGTCACTAGCCACGTTGATGTCGCCAGATTTTGCAACTGAGTTGATAATAGAACTATATGGTTTAAGCCCAGAAAGTTGGACAACATGTCCAAATCGGATATTTTAAGCTTTATGAATGGTGTCCAAAAAGCCCAATTCGGCTTCGGGGTCTTCCGACGAGATACCGAAAACACTGGACCAGCCAGGTCAGTGTCGGGGATAACCAGAGGCGACAATTGACGACCAGGATCCAAACCAGCATGCGAAACTCGCACCGTAAACCGTAAAACCGGCAATTTTGCCAATTTACGGAACGGTATCCGATTCCCGCTCAACAAGAGCCTACAGAACTCTAACAAAATGACTAGATGGTGCGTAAGTACTGTCTAAAGACAGTCGGGTTGTTACATTTGGTATCAGAGCCAATAACCAGCCGGAAGTGTGCGGCGAGTCTCGGCTGAGTCTGGGTCTAGATGACAGGACTAGCGAGACGAGTCTCACATCGCCTGGTGATCTTGGACTGCTGTGTGTGTGTTTGGGCTGACGAGGACGTCAGGCCTAAACGGGGGGAGTCTGTGACGCCCCCAATAGTCCCACATCGGATGTGGATGGAATTATGATTGGGTTTATATGAGACATGGACACTAGTAATAATAACTGGGCTTAAGCATTTTGGGCTGTGGTTTGGGCCCAACAAGTTATTATTGCTAGTGGGCCGGGTCGTTACATTTGGTATGTGAAACAAACGGGCGTAACAGACCACCACACATATAGGAAATCCCCTATCCAAAAGGATAGGGTCTCTCCTATACATGCACGGCTAGGCTAATCAAATCATCAATCAGAGAGCAATAAATATCTCAACTAAACAATACTAATCATCAGGGATAATCCAAATATCATACTATCATCAAACTGAAATATCTTGTGACGCCCCCAATAGTCCCACATCGGATGTGGATGGATTTGTGATTGGGTTTATATGAGACTTGAACACTAGTAATAACAACTGGGCTTAAGCATTTTGGGCTGTGGTTTGGCCCAACGAGTTATTATTGCTAGTGGGCCGGGTCGTTACATTTGGTATCGGAGCCAATAACCAGCCGGAAGTGTGCGGCGAGTCTCGGCTGAGCCTGGGTCTAGATGACAGGGCTAGCGAGACGAGTCTCACATCGCCTGGTGATCTTGGGCTTGTGTGTGTGTGTTTGGGCTGACGAGGACGTCAGGCCTAAACGGGGGGAGTCTGTGACGCCCCCAATAGTCCCACATCGGATGTGGATGGATTTGTGATTGGGTTTATATGAGACTTGAACACTAGTAATAACAACTGGGCTTAAGCATTTTGGGCTGTGGTTTGGCCCAACGAGTTATTATTGCTAGTGGGCCGGGTCGTTACATATCTACATAAACTGGACACTGAATGCTATAACTAGAAGTCATCTGTAAGTCATCGAAGATCTCAGACATCAATATCTCATCAAGGGGACAGCTCTATCATGACAGCCTCACTGGATCGTCCCGACACCCCAGCACCCGACTGACCTGAAAAATGGTCACCCAGGGGGTGTGAGATACACTGTACATGTATCCCAGTGGGCACGACGAGCCGAGAAATAGCTACTCGTACCTACTGGGTACTAAAATCTGCGGATAGTAATAGATCAAGGGGTAAAGCTGAATCTGAATAATCAAGTAATAACAGGTACTGAAATAAGAATGCTGAGTAACTATATAGGCAGGTATCAAACAAAAGCTGGTATGTGAAACAAAACTAACATGAAGCATAATCAAGTGACTGTACATAATGAGTACTATAAATGATGCTAATCAAGCTATAACTGACAATCTGAAATCCAGTAAACGAAATCCACAAGAGATAATAAAAGAATGTATCATGATCATACTACTGTGCATATACAGGTACGGAAAATACCAGAATCAATCAAATATAATAGAGCAGGAGTAGGTACTGAAAAGTATGCTAGAACATGGAAATATAGAATCTATGCATCAATCACAAGAATATCAAGTACCCAATCAATGCCATTATTGGTCACGAGGACCTCAGGCTCATACCACTATCTTGCACCTATCAAACTGACATAACCCCGCACCCATAAGTGCTATCTAGGGCTCACGGGTCCTTCCTCTAGACCACTTTACCGGTAAAGAACAATCTCCACGGGGAGCTACCCCGGCCATGTTCGTGAAGTACAGCGATGCGTGGCAAGTCGTAATGATCAATCTCACGGTCTAGTGACCGGGTAGTCGGCAACGTGCCGAGATCCCAACTGGGAATCATCAGTCAACATCTATCGATCAGGATCAATCATGCATATCGGAATATCAACAATATATCGGCTGACAGGAATCAACATGTATAACCAGATCATGCAAATCTATGTACTGAAATATAAAAACTGATAAACAGGTACATATGATATGTCTCACGTAGATCAAGATCTATCAGGACTAATCATAGGGCATGTCAATACAATCATCAGGGCTAATCTAGATAAAATCAGCAGGTATATATGATGAGTCTAAAAGAATCAATGTCTATCAGGAGATCATGTGATATATATGCAGTCATCATAGGTCGTATCGGTATAATCAGCAGGCTAGTCAAAAACAGGTGTCCGACTGGACTAAAGCAACCAGAGGGCCAAAAAGCTAAAGCCCGGATCGAAAGTAACCCACCTGGATGTAGGCGGATCCTCGAACTCCCGCACAGCTACTGCGAGGCTGGTGCTGAACAGCTAGGCCATGAATAAGAAACTATAATCAGTAATAAACTCGCACAACCCATCCTGACAACACTACAAACATATGACGTTAACACGGGGAAACTTAGCCGAAACTAGGCTTTTACCAGAATTTCTGGAGATCTACTGACACTCTGAAACTGACCCGCCGATAGTCTATATACATCCACACACTGCCAAACCACACCTAGTGGCTCTAAACATCATCACCTCGATGTTCGGGCAGACAGGGGCAAAAACCGTAAATTTTCGGTGTCTAGACATTGCCATAACCGCTTTTGTAACTCCCAAAAAGCCCAATTCGGCTTCGGGGTCTTCCGACGAGATACCGAAAACACTGGACCAGCCAGGTCAGTGTCGGGGATAACCAGAGGCGACAATTGACGACCAAGATCCAAACCAGCACGCGAAACTCGCACCGTAAACCGTAAAACCGGCAATTTTGCCAATTTACGGAACGGTATCCGATTCCCGCTCAACAAGAGCCTACAGAACTCTAACAAAATGGCTAGATGGTGCGTAAGTACTGTCTAAAGACAGCCAGGGTGTTACATTTGCGAGTTGGTCCATAAAATACTTAATATTGCATAAAAACATTTTATTAACTGCTTGTTTCGGCTCGTTCTTGTAATCCGGGAATCCAAAAGCGGCGCCGTAAATTTCAGCGCGTTTGTTTCGACCAGACGGAGCTCGTGCTCACAGGTTTGGGCTGGCACGGGGCCCGAGCGAAAAGTTGGCCCATAAACTCATTTAGTTCTATATGGTATATTGCTACAACTTAAAAATCAACAGCTCAAGTTGGGATTTGGCATGAGCATCATGCTCTGGGGTCCTCAAATGTGTAGAGGCTCACCTCTGTGCCTTAGCAAAACCACCAAACACAAGTAAAGTACTAACATGATCAACCAAGGCTCGACTTTGGACATTTGAATGTGACACCCCCGGAATTTGGATTAGTCCTATATATAAATGATATAATAGGACTAAAATCTCTAATCCGGCTATAGCATTTTGGATGGTAGCAAGATCCAAGAGGTTGTGAGAGTTAAGCGTGCTAGAGCTAGAGTAGTTCTAGGATGGGTGACCCCCTGGGAAGTGGGGCGTCACAGTTGGTATCGGAGCCTTTCACCAGCCGGAAATGTGAGATGAGTCTCGGCTGAGCCAGGGTTATAGCGGGTAGAGCGAGGCTCCCCGGCTAATGACCGTTGTGAGTGGAGTGCAGCTCCTCACAAGGTCGGCTAAGGCTAGCGAGACGAGTCTCACATCGCCTGGTGCTTGTGAGTGTGCTTGAGTTTGACGTGGACGTCAGGGCTTAAAGGGGGGAAGAATGTGACACCTCCGGAATTTGGATTAGTCCTATATATAAATGATATAATAGGACTAAAATCTCTAACCCGGCTATAGCATTTTGGATGGTAGCAAGATCCAAGAGGTTGTGAGAGTTAAGCGTGCTAGAGCTAGAGTAGTTCTAGGATGGGTGACCCCCTGGGAAGTGGGGCGTCACATTAAGTTTAAATGTTCAAGTAATTCTAAACAATTTACATTACTTATAATTAATTTTTGTTATCAAAGTTGTAAGATTCGTGAAATTTAAATTCGAAACAAATGAAAGAAAAGAATGGAGTCGAGATGATTCAGAATTAGAAGAGCACAAATAGCGCAATTGACCTTTTTTCTACTGTGTAAATTGCACAGTTTACGAGACAAAAATATTGCCTTTCAAATCCGAGCCAAATCTCGAAAATCCGAGATGACCAGTACGACCGTCTCGTCGAACTGATCGAAAATGATATAGATCAAATTCAGATCCGACGGTCGGATCTGACGTAAAACCGCGAAGAAGAAACGGGTCCCACAACTTAAGTTGTGAATAGTAACCCCTGTTTTAAGTTCCCCGTCGACCGACGTCGGCCGTTTCGCCGTCTAGACCCCGAACCTAGCAACATGAGTAGTCGATTCTAACTATTTTCGACGTTCTGAGCGCAATGGCGCTGTCGGATTTCGCGTTTGGCGATCCGGGTGCATCGAAGTGCGTGCGCCAACCCGCGACCTAATAAAACATTATGGCCCGAGATTTCATACGGGCAGTTTATCGAAAATCAGAAATCGCTACCTGATAGGTCTCGTCGAGCCGGACGTCATGGCGAAGTCCATTTTCCGTTTCGACGACCGGAAGCCTCGAAATGCGTGAAAAACGCAGTATTTTGCGCAGAACCCCCTATATTTTATGTGTCGTTTTGCGCGCTGCTGCTGGGAGAGGGACCTAGATGTGAAAGAAGTGGGCTGTGAAGGACCGGGCCATAAATATCAAGGTTTGGAGGGTCATTTGGCAATTCTGCAAACCAGGCACCATTCGAAAGTTTGAATTCAAATGCAAAATTGAATCCTTTAAAAACCCCGTAGCCGCAGCCTCTGCACCAGATGCTAACAACTCCCCCCTCTCTCTCTGCGCTCTTCACAACCGAAGCTAGCGCGCGGCCGCCGCCACGCCGTCGCCGGAGAAGGAGATCAAGATCCACCTTGATCTCGGGTGCTGGGTGAGGGAGGTGACCGGGAGAGGTCCTAGGCGATCAAGGCTCTCTCCGAGGACTCCTCTGTGACGCCGCATCCGAGCCAGTGTGGAACCGACCCCCGGCGCCGCCGCGCGCCGCCGCGGGAGACTCCCTCTCCATCCAAGTTTTCCGGCGAAGGTAAGGCTCCTCATCCTTTAGTTTTTAATGTTTAAGGTTAATGGAAGTCGACTCTAAGGAGTCTGTAGAAGCTCCCTGTCGAGTCCCGGTTCTTGGGATGGTCCCGGTTGCCGGCGGGAGAAAGGTTCTCGCCGGAACCCTAATTTGCTCCGCCTCGGCTTAGGAACGCAACCACTTGATCAAATAAGAAAATAAAATGATGAAAAAAAAATACTGTTGGATCTGTTGATCCTCTCCACCAAATTTGGTGGAGTTTGATCAAGAAACCGCGTCGCAGAATGAAACCCTAATTTTGGGTATCTTGCACCTTTGGCCGAGCTTTCTGCTCCGGCGCCGGCGAGCTTCTCCGACGCCAGCCATGTGCCCAGAAGTGTTCCTGGGAGTGAGGGGATCACAACCATGCTGTTGCATGGTACCCATGCAATTTGAAATCCAAGGTGCCATGGAGGGGCCCGAGCTTGAGGTCATTAATGGCGGCCGGCCATCCGGCGACCTCCGACGGCGGGGACAAGGCTATACCTTCCTAAAAGCTTGCTAGGAAGCTTCAGATGCTGCCCCTTGCACCTTAAAACCAATAGTTGCAAAGTTGCCATTGTTGGTGAAAGCTCCAAAACCGAGCTTGCCACCGCCGCGCCGCCGCCGTGTTCTGTTGCCGGCCACAGGCACAGGAGGGTTCACTGAGGGTTTTAGCATCTGTTGGTGTTTTTGGTTGAGTCCCAGAAGCCATGGTTGGATGGTCACAATTTTCAATGCAATAGCATCATCTTCAACCTTGGAATTTTCGGCTAACCTATGCAGCAAGGTTGCTCCAAGTTGCTGGAAAAACTCCTGCAACCTGAAGGATCATTTCCCTCCAAGTTTTGTAGAGTTTGGTTTAGTAATTGCTGAGAACCAATCTTAATTTAGTGTTGTGTAGTTGTTTGTGAAAGATGCATGCCAGGTGTTTGTGGAAATGCCAGAGTGAAGAAAAAGATGTAATTAGCTTTCGATTTGAATATAAAAGATGCTCCAAATAACCCCCTGAGCTTGATGCTCACTTCAGATCAAACAGGATCTGTGTGGACTGAGGTTTGGAGCATTGTATGCATTGTTAGTGGACTAGGTGTGGATCTGGTTGATCCAGCAACTGCTGGGCTGCAAATGAAGCAAGCCCCAGGGTTGTTAGGTTGCTGTGAACTTAAATCTAAAGCAGAATTTGAATTGGATTATTAAAAGTTAAGTTATAGGTTAACCAACCCTTAAAAGAATAGTTTAGCCCAAACACTGTTCCGGGCTGTTTGCGAAGCCGCGACAGTGAGCTCCTGGCTAATTTGGGGTCACTGAAAGCGATGCTCACGTCGGAATTAGGTTTTGATAAGCCGGAGAAACAAAAATGCATTTAGGCTAGGTTAGAGGAGTATATTATGGCCCGAAGTTTTCCTCGGGTTCCGTGCTGCCGCAAATTGGTGAGCACGGTGTTCAGCAAGTTAAATGTCACCTGCTGGAAGTGACGGTTCATAAAAATGATTTTCCAGTTAAGAGAACGAGCGTAAACGGCTCTCAAAAAGCTATAAAAGTGCGATTTCTGGAAACCCTAGGGGTCAAAATGCAATTGTAGCAATGCGTGCTGTCTAGGACAGTGTGTACATGATTCCTAAGCTTTCCGTTAGGAATC
Source organism: Tillandsia leiboldiana (assembly GCA_029204045.2). Taxonomy (NCBI): domain Eukaryota; kingdom Viridiplantae; phylum Streptophyta; class Magnoliopsida; order Poales; family Bromeliaceae; genus Tillandsia; species Tillandsia leiboldiana. Next base: position 635,248 of record CM055085.1, read on the forward strand.
CAACGGCTCCTGTTGAGCGAAAATTTGTTATCGGTCCGAGAACCGACAGAATCGTCGGTTTAACGGCTTTCGGCGCGAGTTTCGCGTACTTCGATGTAAAAGAACAGTTTATAGATGTGGTTATCCGTCCCTGATTAGTATTCGTGATCCAGGTCCTTGCAGTCTGACTCCGGCCCATGAGCCTTCTGTTGGAGTCGTGGATCGGCCTACACTCAGGTGGGTTAGCTTCGGTCCGGGTTCGATCTATTCGGCCCTCTGGTTGCTTTAGTCCAGTCGGACACCTATTTTTGATTGCCCTGCTGATTACATATATGACCTATCTTGACATATGCTGACCTCTTGACATATTATGATTCTCCTGTTTGACATTGACTCGATTAGACCTATGCTTGAGACTACTTGTATACGATCAGCCGGATTACTGTATACATGCTCCGTGATTATTCCTGATAGATTTGATCTACTCTAGACTCATCATATATACCTGCTGATTTTATCTAGATTAGCCTGGATGATTGTATTGACATGCCCTATGATTAGTCCTGATAGATCTTGATCTACGTGAGACATATCTTACGTACCTGTTTATCAGTTTTTATATTTCTGATAGACCTTGATCTACATGAGACATACCGTATACATATCTGTTCTTCAGCTTTTTCAGTATATAGATCTGCATGATTTGATGGCACTTGTTGATTCCTGTCAGCCGATTTATTGTTGATATTCCGATATGCATGATTGATTGATCCTGATTGTTGGATACTATTCGATATTCCGATATGCATGATTGATAGATACTACTTGATGTTCCGATATGCATGATAGATTCTGATCGACACGATAGATGATTCCCTGTTGGGATCTCGGCATGTTGCCGACTACCCGGTCACTAGACCGTGAGATTGATCATTATGATTTGCCCGCACTGCTGTACTTCACGAACATCAGCGAAGTCATGACCCGTGTAGATGTTCTTTACCGGTAAAGTGGTCTAGTGTACGACCCGTGACTCCCAGGTTAGTGCCCAAGGGTGCCGGAGTGATGACTCCCAGGTTAGTGCCCGAGGGTGCCGGAGTATGTCAGCCAGGTTGGTGCCAGGTTTGGCGAGATATCCCTGAGGTCTTGTTGACCAATATGGTGGCTTTTGATTGGATGTTGATAGTTCCTTATTGATGCATTACTTTTACCTTATACTGTTGCTCAGTTTATTTCCAGTATTAGTATCGGTAGACATGCTTTTATCAATTGCAGTTCCTTATGCATGATTATTGTGGATACCTTTGATTTCCAGCGTATATGATCTACCGCTCTTATGACTGATTATCACTGACATATCCTGATTTACAGTATTTCTTATCTGTAGTCCTGATGATTGATTACCTGCCTAGTGAGCCTATCTGTGGATTCTGTTGATTATCAGTAGATTTGCTTTATTGTTCAGCTTTACCCTATGATTCTTACTATCCGCAGATTTTAGTACCCAGTAGGTACGATTAGCTACTTCTCGGCTCGTCGTGCCCACTGGGATACACTCCGGTGTGTCTCACACCCTCGGGTGACTGTTGCAGGTCTGTCGGGTGGTGAGATGTCGGGACGATCCAGTAAGCCTGTCGCGATAGAGCTGTCCCCCTGATGACATAGATCGACGATTGAGATCCCCGATTATCTGTAGTTGACTTTCATTTATGTTATTTCAGTTTGATGATAGTATGATGTTTGGATTATCCCTGATGATTAGTATTGTAGCAGTTGAGATGTTTATTGCTCTCTGATTGAGGATTGGATTAGCCTAGCCGTGCATGTATAGGAGAGACCCTATCCTTTCGGATAGGGGATTTCCTATATGTGTGGCGGTCTGTTACGCCCGTTTTGCAAACTCTGATTTATTCAAAAAAAAAAAAAAAAAATAAAATTTCAGACCTGATTTTTAAACTCGGGGCGTGACAGATTAGATGGTATCAGAGAAATAGGAATACGATGCCTAGGTTTGGCTAGGAACGAACCCTAGGATGACTTGTGTTCGTGAGAGAGCGCTGGGTTTTGGCCTATGCGTAAATTCTAATAAGGTGTTGGTAAACATTAGAATATGGTTCTAGATTTTTGTGCATAGTCATGGTGGCATTCATGACCACAAGATGTAGTGATCCTTGGTAGAAGTTATGTCATCGGCATAGAGACTGTGATGAGAGGTTTGTGATGTACTTTCAGATATGAGTTGTGTCCCCAACTAGTTGTTGGCGACAGATCTAGGGTATTTCGCCTTTCTTTTGGTAAGCACGTTGGCTGCAGACAACGTACTGTCGAAAGAACTGAGGAAATACTCTGCCCTGTAATGGGGAGTATCAGATTGGGTCTAAAAGAGTAGCCTGAGAGTTGCCAATATTTTGTGACTGATTGTCACTACTGCGAACCTGTTAGAGGCTTAATAGTCGTTTAGTTAAGTTTAATCTTCGGGAACAAAACATTTTTAAGTTGTAAGTTTCGGGGACGAAACTTCTTTTAAGTTGTAAGTTTCGGGGACGAAACTTCTTTTAAGTTGTAAGTGATGTAAGATTCGTGAAATTTAAATTCGAAACAAATGAAAGAAAAGAATGGAGTCGAGATGATTCAGAATTAGAAGAGCACAAATAGCGCAATTGACCTTTTTTCTACTGTATAAATTGCACAGTTTACGAGACAAAAATATTGCCTTTCAAATCCGAGCCAAATCTCGAAAATCCGAGATGACCAGTACGACCGTCTCGTCGAACTGATCGAAAATGATATAGATCAAATTCAGATCCGACGGTCGGATCTGACGTAAAACCGCGAAGAAGAAACGGGTCCCACAACTTAAGTTGTGAATAGTAACCCCTGTTTTAAGTTCCCCGTCGACCGACGTCGGCCGTTTCGCCGTCTAGACCCCGAACCTAGCAACATGAGTAGTCGATTCTAACTATTTTCGACGTTCTGAGCGCAATGGCGCTGTCGGATTTCGCGTTTGGCGATCCGGGTGCATCGAAGTGCGTGCGCCAACCCGCGACCTAATAAAACATTATGGCCCGAGATTTCATACGGGCAGTTTATCGAAAATCAGAAATCGCTACCTGATAGGTCTCGTCGAGCCGGACGTCATGGCGAAGTCCATTTTCCGTTTCGACGACCGGAAGCCTCGAAATGCGTGAAAAACGCAGTATTTTGCGCAGAACCCCCTATATTTTATGTGTCGTTTTGCGCGCTGCTGCTGGGAGAGGGACCTAGATGTGAAAGAAGTGGGCTGTGAAGGACCGGGCCATAAATATCAAGGTTTGGAGGGTCATTTGGCAATTCTGCAAACCAGGCACCATTCGAAAGTTTGAATTCAAATGCAAAATTGAATCCTTTAAAAACCCCGTAGCCGCAGCCTCTGCACCAGATGCTAACAACTCCCCCCTCTCTCTCTGCGCTCTTCACAACCGAAGCTAGCGCGCGGCCGCCGCCACGCCGTCGCCGGAGAAGGAGATCAAGATCCACCTTGATCTCGGGTGCTGGGTGAGGGAGGTGACCGGGAGAGGTCCTAGGCGATCAAGGCTCTCTCCGAGGACTCCTCTGTGACGCCGCATCCGAGCCAGTGTGGAACCGACCCCCGGCGCCGCCGCGCGCCGCCGCGGGAGACTCCCTCTCCATCCAAGTTTTCCGGCGAAGGTAAGGCTCCTCATCCTTTAGTTTTTAATGTTTAAGGTTAATGGAAGTCGACTCTAAGGAGTCTGTAGAAGCTCCCTGTCGAGTCCCGGTTCTTGGGATGGTCCGGGTTGCCGGCGGGAGAAAGGTTCTCGCCGGAACCCTAATTTGCTCCGCCTCGGCTTAGGAACGCAACCACTTGATCAAATAAGAAAATAAAATGATGAAAAAAAAATACTGTTGGATCTGTTGATCCTCTCCACCAAATTTGGTGGAGTTTGATCAAGAAACCGCGTCGCAGAATGAAACCCTAATTTTGGGTATCTTGCACCTTTGGCCGAGCTTTCTGCTCCGGCGCCGGCGAGCTTCTCCGACGCCAGCCATGTGCCCAGAAGTGTTCCTGGGAGTGAGGGGATCACAACCATGCTGTTGCATGGTACCCATGCAATTTGAAATCCAAGGTGCCATGGAGGGGCCCGAGCTTGAGGTCATTAATGGCGGCCGGCCATCCGGCGACCTCCGACGGCGGGGACAAGGCTATACCTTCCTAAAAGCTTGCTAGGAAGCTTCAGATGCTGCCCCTTGCACCTTAAAACCAATAGTTGCAAAGTTGCCATTGTTGGTGAAAGCTCCAAAACCGAGCTTGCCACCGCCGCGCCGCCGCCGTGTTCTGTTGCCGGCCACAGGCACAGGAGGGTTCACTGAGGGTTTTAGCATCTGTTGGTGTTTTTGGTTGAGTCCCAGAAGCCATGGTTGGATGGTCACAATTTTCAATGCAATAGCATCATCTTCAACCTTGGAATTTTCGGCTAACCTATGCAGCAAGGTTGCTCCAAGTTGCTGGAAAAACTCCTGCAACCTGAAGGATCATTTCCCTCCAAGTTTTGTAGAGTTTGGTTTAGTAATTGCTGAGAACCAATCTTAATTTAGTGTTGTGTAGTTGTTTGTGAAAGATGCATGCCAGGTGTTTGTGGAAATGCCAGAGTGAAGAAAAAGATGTAATTAGCTTTCGATTTGAATATAAAAGATGCTCCAAATAACCCCCTGAGCTTGATGCTCACTTCAGATCAAACAGGATCTGTGTGGACTGAGGTTTGGAGCATTGTATGCATTGTTAGTGGACTAGGTGTGGATCTGGTTGATCCAGCAACTGCTGGGCTGCAAATGAAGCAAGCCCCAGGGTTGTTAGGTTGCTGTGAACTTAAATCTAAAGCAGAATTTGAATTGGATTATTAAAAGTTAAGTTATAGGTTAACCAACCCTTAAAAGAATAGTTTAGCCCAAACACTGTTCCGGGCTGTTTGCGAAGCCGCGACAGTGAGCTCCTGGCTAATTTGGGGTCACTGAAAGCGATGCTCACGTCGGAATTAGGTTTTGATAAGCCGGAGAAACAAAAATGCATTTAGGCTAGGTTAGAGGAGTATATTATGGCCCGAAGTTTTCCTCGGGTTCCGTGCTGCCGCAAATTGGTGAGCACGGTGTTCAGCAAGTTAAATGTCACCTGCTGGAAGTGACGGTTCATAAAAATGATTTTCCAGTTAAGAGAACGAGCGTAAACGGCTCTCAAAAAGCTATAAAAGTGCGATTTCTGGAAACCCTAGGGGTCAAAATGCAATTGTAGTAATGCGTGCTGTCTAGGACAGTGTGTACATGATTCCTAAGCTTTCCGTTAGGAATCCAACGGCTCCTGTTGAGCGAAAATTTGTTATCGGTCCGAGAACCGACAGAATCGTCGGTTTAACGGCTTTCGGCGCGAGTTTCGCGTACTTCGATGTAAAAGAACAGTTTATAGATGTGGTTATCCGTCCCTGATTAGTATTCGTGATCCAGGTCCTTGCAGTCTGACTCCGGCCCATGAGCCTTCTGTTGGAGTCGTGGATCGGCCTACACTCAGGTGGGTTAGCTTCGGTCCGGGTTCGATCTATTCGGCCCTCTGGTTGCTTTAGTCCAGTCGGACACCTATTTTTGATTGCCCTGCTGATTACATATATGACCTATCTTGACATATGCTGACCTCTTGACATATTATGATTCTCCTGTTTGACATTGACTCGATTAGACCTATGCTTGAGACTACTTGTATACGATCAGCCGGATTACTGTATACATGCTCCGTGATTATTCCTGATAGATTTGATCTACTCTAGACTCATCATATATACCTGCTGATTTTATCTAGATTAGCCTGGATGATTGTATTGACATGCGCTATGATTAGTCCTGATAGATCTTGATCTACGTGAGACATATCTTACGTACCTGTTTATCAGTTTTTATATTTCTGATAGACCTTGATCTACATGAGACATACCGTATACATATCTGTTCTTCAGCTTTTTCAGTATATAGATCTGCATGATTTGATGGCACTTGTTGATTCCTGTCAGCCGATTTATTGTTGATATTCCGATATGCATGATTGATTGATCCTGATTGTTGGATACTATTCGATATTCCGATATGCATGATTGATAGATACTACTTGATGTTCCGATATGCATGATAGATTCTGATCGACACGATAGATGATTCCCTGTTGGGATCTCGGCATGTTGCCGACTACCCGGTCACTAGACCGTGAGATTGATCATTATGATTTGCCCGCACTGCTGTACTTCACGAACATCAGCGGAGTCATGACCCGTGTAGATGTTCTTTACCGGTAAAGTGGTCTAGTGTACGACCCGTGACTCCCAGGTTAGTGCCCAAGGGTGCCGGAGTGATGACTCCCAGGTTAGTGCCCGAGGGTGCCGGAGTATGTCAGCCAGGTTGGTGCCAGGTTTGGCGAGATATCCCTGAGGTCTTGTTGACCAATATGGTGGCTTTTGATTGGATGTTGATAGTTCCTTATTGATGCATTACTTTTACCTTATACTGTTGCTCAGTTTATTTCCAGTATTAGTATCGGTAGACATGCTTTTATCAATTGCAGTTCCTTATGCATGATTATTGTGGATACCTTTGATTTCCAGCGTATATGATCTACCGCTCTTATGACTGATTATCACTGACATATCCTGATTTACAGTATTTCTTATCTGTAGTCCTGATGATTGATTACCTGCCTAGTGAGCCTATCTGTGGATTCTGTTGATTATCAGTAGATTTGCTTTATTGTTCATCTTTACCCTATGATTCTTACTATCCGCAGATTTTAGTACCCAGTAGGTACGATTAGCTACTTCTCGGCTCGTCGTGCCCACTGGGATACACTCCGGTGTGTCTCACACCCTCGGGTGACTGTTGCAGGTCTGTCGGGTGGTGAGATGTCGGGACGATCCAGTGAGCCTGTCGCGATAGAGCTGTCCCCCTGATGACATAGATCGACGATTGAGATCCCCGATTATCTGTAGTTGACTTTCATTTATGTTATTTCAGTTTGATGATAGTATGATGTTTGGATTATCCCTGATGATTAGTATTGTAGCAGTTGAGATGTTTATTGCTCTCTGATTGAGGATTGGATTAGCCTAGCCGTGCATGTATAGGAGAGACCCTATCCTTTCGGATAGGGGATTTCCTATATGTGTGGCGGTCTGTTACGCCCGTTTTGCAAACTCTGATTTATTCAAAAAAAAAAAAAAAAAAAAAATTTCAGACCTGATTTTTAAACTCGGGGCGTGACAAAAGTATGAAAAAAAACTCATTAGAATTAAATTTGATATTTGTAGGTTATTTTATTATATATAATTCTATTTCAAGTATTATAATTCCAAGTCTACTTTTAGTGTAAATTTTCCAGATTTCTTGTGATGCTAAAAAGGAATGGTAGTAGGTTTGATGGTCCATCGAGTGGCAAGCCCTCACTATAGAATTGTTTGTAGTTTGGATGGCCGTTAATGGGCAACTAATCATTACCCTTTGTTCCCTTGACTTACCTTAGAATGTCTCTTTTGTGTGCTAGCTGCTTGCATGTTGGCCTATTGGGATTTTCTCTCGGGATGGGTTCAAACTCTGAATTAATTTCTTATATATATATATATATATATATATATATATATATATATATATAAACTTCATGTGGTGTTAGTTAATTTTACATTTAAATTAAATAGATAAATTAATTCTAAACATAATTTTACAATTACTATAGGAAATATATATGATATATTATATACAGTAATTTTTAACTATATGGTAATTTGATAAATTACCTTATATATATATAATATAGAAATCCTACTTTCTAGATGTTGAAACGATTATTACCAAAAAATCTTATCAATTCCAAAAAAGATTTTCTAACATTATGTCTTTTTTAAGAATTACTATAGATCTTACTTTCTTTTCATTTGGAAAACAATAAAAAAGGGGGAGGGAGAAAGAGGTTCAGATATAGGAAGTTCATCAAGTATAGCTTTAGAATAAATAAAGGCAGCTCAGATTTTCACATTTCGTCAAGTGCAGTACCACGTAATCAACGCACAGTAATAATTTGATCAAGATTAGGTTCTTCTCTGCTTGCAAGCAGAACCCAACATGAGCTTTATTAATTCCAAACATATTTCCTAATATTATGTTTTTTTTTATAAAATTACTATAGGTATATTAGATATAAATGTACTCTAAAATTACTATAGGAAAAATATATCATATATTATATATAATAATTTTTTCCCTACATAGTAATTTGATAAATTACTATAAATATTTCATTTTAAAAATATTAAGAGATACATTTAGAAAAAATATATCATATATATTATATTTAGTAATTTTTTTACTATATAGTAATTTGGTAAATTACTATAAATATTTCATTTTATTTTATGTGATGTTTTCAAAAAATATTAAGAGATACATTTAGTAAAAATATATCATATATATTATATATACACTAATTTTTCCCTATATACCAATTTAATAAATTACAAATTTTATTAATTCCAAATAGATTTCCTAACATTATCTCTCTTTTTTTAAATTACTATAGATATATAATCTGCTCTAAAATTATTATAGGACAAATTTTGTAGTGCACCGATTTCTGCGAAATAGCAAAACTCAGTAAAAATACTTGAAACACGTTTCAAATATGATTACAAGTGGGTTAGAAGCGTTTCGAATCAACGCAAAAGCCGTTGAGTCGAAAAGTGAGTTGTGGTTGAGAAGCGAAGCCTCAAGTTTGCAGGCCATGGGATGATCATTTTTCTCCCATTTCTGTAAACCAATCAAAAAGTAGCCTTTTTGTGGAGAAAAAGTGATCTAATATAGATGTTTTCCCTTTTCTTCCCGAAAGGGGTTAATCTTACTGTCTTGCTAAATTTAGTAAATCACGTGAAAACAATCGCTTTATTTTTCCTTCCTTACAATGTAGGGAAACCCCAGAGGCATAAAGAGCTAGACTTGTCTCCTCCGGGAACCCAGAAAGCACATCGAGGTGGGGGATTCTATCGAGCGAGGGTGACCTCTCCCCTTATCTTTTGCTTTTTCTTAGAAGCATGTTAATAGAGTGGCTAGGAGAGTATTTTCATGCTTGTATAAAAGTGGTTGTGGTATATGGAAATTTCGACTTAGGAGAAAACTTAGATTAGGCTCTAATGTGTGGCATTCATTATAGGACTTCACGAGTGGCATGTTTGCTTGAGTCAATTAAGTGTGTAGATGGAATTAGGGCCTAATTTAGAGTTATGTCTCTAAGGAAAGCATAGTTTAGTTGAGGTTAAAATCCAAAGTATTTGAAATCCCTAGAGTTGTCATAGGGAGTTGGGTTAATATACCTACACTTTAACTTCAACTTGAGCATAATGAAAGTTAAGAATTGAGTCTAAGGGACTTATGTACCTTGAGGCATGGACCTAGAGTAAAGGTATGAGTACATTAAAAGACAAGCTAAAAGCTTAACTGCAAAGAAAGACAAGGGCCAAGAGGCAATGTGAGCTATAAGCTCGAATGAGATGGAAGCTAAATGCTAAAGAGCGAAAGGAAAGGCAAGGGTTAAAGAGCAAAGAGACTACAGGCATAAGCAAAATAAAAGAGATAATAAAACGGGCGTACCTTCGGGATGAAACGTGGTCTTTGTTGGAGTAAGGGCAGTGTCCCTCTCCCGGGCAGTGACCCGTGCGACACGTTTTCCCGTAGGACGGGGTAACACTTGCGGGTGTTATCGGCAACCTTAGAGGACTTGTCTTATGGCAGCATGTCTGCCGGGCTAGGGCCCGTTGGGCAAGATTCTCCGAGGGTTAGCAACTCTAATTAAAACACAAAGGAAAGTAAAGAAAGTGGTTGGTCAAGCAAGTGTTTGGTTAGAATGGCACCTTACAATGGCATTATGTCAGGTTATGGCAAAGGTAAAAGTATCAAGCATGCTAGCTAGGATTTACAGCTTTTATTACTGTATTTCATTCTCTATTATATTGCTTCCATTAGACTAAGCGGTGCAGGGCATTTTCTCTCGGTGGTTGAACCCACTGGGAACTTGGTTGTAGTTCTCACACCCTTTGGGTGACATCCCCACAGGTCCAGGTACATCGGGCGAGGCACGCGACAAGGGCAAGCGCCCAGCAGAGTAGCGACCTAGCAGTCTAGAGTCGCCAGCACCATTTTGGAGTTTTACTTTTCCTTGAGCGAACTTTTGTATATGAGGAACAATGTAATCTTTAAATGTTTAAGTTTCAAGTTGGAAAAAGGAAAAAAAAAATATGGTTGTATTTTGCATTGTAGTTTCATGCTAAAAGAGATTTGTAATATTAAACAAAAGTGTATGTCTTCGCTCAAGTGATGTACTTTCATTTCTTCTAACTATCTGTCGAATGATTGAAAGTTTAAATTTATAGATCTTTCCTCTGATTGCTTACTCTTCCGCTATACCGAAATGATATTGTTGGATTAAACCGTTCCTTTCGGGTCTTGAAAGGTCATGCCCGATTGGCGGGTCTGTTGGCGCGCTCGAACTGTTCAAATTGACGGTCTCGGGGCGTGACAGATAAGAGTGGTATCAGAGCCTAGGAATAGACCTAGGTGGTTAGCGAACCTTAGGAGGACCCTAGGGTTTAGGCACGAGAGCGTGTGTGGATCTTTTGGCGAAAGTACATAATTGGGTTATATGATTCCCAAGAAGGACTTTGGGAATGGATCGAGGGAAATGGACTCCCACCAGCTAACGATATGTTGGGCGGCCGACAACGTAACGTTAGGGGTGGGAAGAAGTATTCCTTTTTACTTTCGCATGATTGGGTTGACGAAGCCTTTTTGTGATCGTTAAATTTTCTGCATTCAATTCCGCAAATGCCTAAGTGGTAAGTGTTGGACTAATGTTTTTGTGGCGTGCAGATAGCTATGCCACCGCGAAGGGAGACACGTCTTACACGACTCGAGTCGGGGGAGGGCTCCGGTTCGAGTGACGTTCGTGAGCTGCGGGAGCAGATGGCCGCGCTGATCGGCGTGGTGCAGCAGCAGGCGGAGGCCTCTCAGCGACAGGAGGAGGCTTCCCGCCAACGAGAGGATGAGACCTCTCGTAGGCTGGAGGAGGCTTCCCGCCAACGGGAGGAGGAGACTTCTCGCAGGCTAGAGGAGGCGCTGCAGCGCCAGGACGAAGCGTCGAGGCGTCAGGCGGAGCAAATAGAGAGGCTCCAGGACATGTTGGCGCGGCAGATAGAGGCGGCGCAGACGACGCATGAGCGCACAGCCTCGCCCCAAGTGGGAGCGACTACTGGAGGTGTGACTATGACGGCGCACCCCGCACCATCTGTTGGGATTGCTGGGGGGGTGCCTCAGCGGGCCGACTCAGAGGCCGGTGACGCCCAGTATCTAGCACAGAGGGCGGAGCAGGACCGGGCGATGAAGAGCCTCGCCAGCTTTCAAAAGTTCCACCCGCCAACCTTCAGTGGCGACAAGTCTGACTCGATGGTGGTGGAGTCCTGGATTGACTCCATGGAGAGGTTGTTCTTGACCCTCCGGATTCCGACGCGGGACCGTGTTACTCTGGCGGTCCCCCACTTGGATAATATGGCACATCGGTGGTGGAAGGCGGAATTGGAGAGACGGGCTAGGACGGCGTTGCCCGAGCCAACCTGGGAGGAGTTCAAGGAGTTGTTCTTTGCCACTTATTTCCCCGATAGCGCCAAGCAACAAATGGAGGAAGATTTCAAGAACCTTCGTCAGGGAGGACGATCGGTCCAAGAGTACGAGTGCGAGTTCTCTCGCATCGTGAGCTGTCTGCCCACCGTTGTGCGGAGTGAGCGGGACAAGGCGCGGTGTTTTGAACGGGGCCTTCGACCAGCTATTTATTCAAAGGTCCAACCATTCAACATTGCAACTTATCGGGAAATTGTGGATAGAGCCCGCTTGGTTGAGAGGGGCGACATGGTGGTGCGCCGAGAGCGCGAAGCCTTTGAGAAAGACAAGGGAAAGGGAAAGGAAAAGAAGCGGCATCAAGGTGGCCCCGGGGGTCAAAGCCAATATCAACGGCCCCCGAAGCAACAGCGACAGCAGCACTATCCTCGGGAGCCCCGACAGTTCACGGCCCCCGGGCGATGTGCCATTTGTGGTGGACCGCACCGACCTGCCGAGTGTGCGGAGCGCGAGGGGAGATGCTACAACTGTGGCCGGCCGGGCCACTTAGCTCGAGATTGCTGGAGGGGCACGCACCCCGCCCCGGCTGTGCCGATGATCCAGTCGGCCCCGAAGCAACATCAGAAGGTGGTGCCAGCTCTACCAGCTGCGCGCCCCGCCGCTCCACAGCGACCGCCGAGCGGGCGGGTTTTTGCCGCTCAGGCGAAGGAGGAGGAGCCCGTGGCCGACGACGTCGTGGCAGGTATAATCTTTATTAATGATGTTCGATGCAAGGCTCTATTCGATACTGGTGCATCGCATTCATTCATATGTAGATCCTTTGCTATGAGACATGGGCTGGATGTTCTACAGTCTACTAGTACTAAAATGGTTCAAGTGCCTGGTGGTTCCTTAGAGATTTCTGAGAGTTGTCCCGCCTGTCCAGTGCGGATTGGCGAGTGGATTATGACCGTGGACTTCTTGGTCTTGAGACGGCTAGGGGGTTACGATGTGATTTTGGGAGTGAATTGGCTCTCTAAGTACTACGCCACTATCGACTGCGAGCGGCGAGTTATCACTTTTCGAGAGCCAGGGCAAGAGGAATATGTGTTCAAGGCGTGTAGAGGTTCTCTATTTGCCTCGGTGGTCTCGGCTTCACGGGCCAAGAAGCTTATCGATAGAGGATGTGTGGCTTACTTAGCTACCGTGGTCGAAGGGCACAAGGAGGAACCTAATGTGCAAGACATTCCCGTGGCGCGGGAATATTCTGATGTATTTCCTGCGGAGTTGCCGGGCATGCCGAGGGATCGGGAGATTGAGTTCATAATAGACTTGGTTCCCGGGACGGCTCCAGTCTCAAAGGCTCCTTATAGAATGGCCCCGGCGGAGTTGAGAGAGCTTAAGGCTCAATTGCAAGATTTGCTGGACAAGGGCTTCATTAGACCTAGCGTATCTCCTTGGGGAGCTCCGGTATTATTTGTGAAGAAAAAGGACGGATCGCTTCGGTTATGTGTGGATTATCGGGAGCTCAACAAATTGACAATCAAGAACCGATATCCATTACCGAGGATCGACGATTTGTTCGACCAGTTGAAAGGCTCCCGGGTATTTTCAAAAATTGATCTTCAATCGGGATACCATCAACTAAAGATTAAGCCGGAGGATGTGCATAAAACGGCTTTTAGAACGCGGTATGGACATTACGAATTCACTGTAATGCCGTTCGGGTTGACTAATGCCCCGGCGGCGTTCATGGATTTAATGAACCGCGTTTTTCAGCCTTTCCTTGACCGATTTGTCGTAGTCTTCATTGACGACATTTTAGTCTACTCTCGAAGTGACGATGAGCACGAGGATCACCTACGGCAGGTTCTACAAGTGCTTCGGGAGCGGAGCCTATTCGCGAAGTTGAAGAAATGCGAATTCTGGCTCCGGGAAGTGGCATTCTTAGGTCATGTGATTTCTGAGGCAGGGGTGTCGGTGGACCCCAAGAAAATTGAAGCAGTGAAGGATTGGCCGCGACCAACAAATGTCACCGAGATTCGAAGTTTTATCGGACTCGCGGGTTATTATAGGCGGTTTGTGGAAGGGTTTTCCAAAATTACCATTCCACTCACCGGCCTTATGAGAAAAGGAGCTAAGTTCATTTGGAGCGATGCTTGTGAAAGAAGCTTCCAGTTGCTCAAGGACAAGTTGACATCGGCTCCAATCCTCGCTCTACCCGTTGCGGGAAAAGGGTTCGTGGTTTATAGTGATGCTTCGGGGACTGGGTTGGGGTGTGTACTTATGCAAGACGAGAGGGTTATAGCCTATGCCTCCCGGCAGCTGAAGAGTTATGAAAAGAACTACCCCACTCACGATCTCGAGCTTGCCGCGGTAATTTTTGCATTGAAGCTATGGCGGCATTACCTCTACGGGGAACATTGTGAGATATACACGGATCACAAAAGCCTCAAGTATTTGTTCACTCAGAAGGAATTAAACCTGAGGCAGCGTCGATGGCTGGAACTCCTGAAAGATTATGATGTTAGCATTTTGTACCACCCGGGGAAAGCAAATGTGGTGGCCGACGCACTAAGCAGGAAGTCCGTGGAAAATCTCGCCTTGGTCATCACCGACCAATACCCATTGCAATCTGAAATGAGACGGTTTGGCTTGGAGGTTGTGGCTCCCGGGGCACCCGCGAAGCTTATGATGCTCACTGTGCAACCTACCTTATTGGAGAGAATTAAAGAAAAGCAGATGGCAGATGAAAAGTTCCAAAAGGTGAGGTCAGATTTAGAAAGCGGCGAGGCAAGGGATTTTGCTGTGGACTCCGCAGGAATCCTAAGGTTTCGGGGTCGTGTGTGTGTACCTAATGACGAGGATATTTGTGAAATGATTCTTCAAGAAGCACACCGATCGCCGTATACTATCCACCCCGGCGGCACAAAAATGTATAAGGACCTGAGGGCACAGTTTTGGTGGCCAGGCATGAAGAAGGATGTTGGACACTTCGTGGCTAGATGCTTAGTGTGCCAACAAGTCAAGGCTGAACATAGACTCCCAGCGGGCAAGCTTCAAAATCTGCCGATTCCCGTGTGGAAATGGGAGAATATTGCTATGGACTTTATCGTGGGCTTACCTCGATCTCAGGCGGGCCACGACGCAATTTGGATGGTGGTGGATAGGTTGACCAAGGCGGCACATTTCCTACCTGTCCACACCACCTGGTCTAGGGATAAATTGGCGCAGTTGTATATTGATGAGATTATGCGCCTTCATGGGGTTCCTGTTTCTATAGTATCGGATCGAGACCCCCGATTCGTGTCACAATTTTGGAAGAGCTTCCACGAGGCTCTGGGAACACGCCTGGATTTCACTACAGCTTATCATCCTCAGAGCGATGGTCAATCTGAGAGGACCAATCAAATCCTCGAAGATATGCTCAGGGCGTGTGTCCTAGATTATGGCCCTGGGTGGCAGCGATATTTGCCCATGGCGGAGTTCGCCTATAATAACAGCTATCAAGCCAGCATTGGAATGGCACCTTTCGAGGCACTATATGGCAGAAAATGCAGATCTCCACTGCACTGGAGTGAGGTCGGCGAGAGATCATCACTGGGTCCTGATGTATTGCAAGAGGCCGAGGAAAAAGTGCAAATTGCTCGTCAACGTCTAGTGACGGCGCAAAGTCGGCAAAAGAGTTATGCGGACAAAACGCGGCGCGACCTAGAATTTAAGGTCGGGGATCATGTGTTTTTGAAGGCATCGCCCACAAAGGGGGTAGTGCGATTTGGGATGCGGGGAAAGTTAAACCCTCGTTTTCTTGGACCTTATGAGGTATTGGAGCGGGTTGGCCCAGTGGCCTATAAAATAGCTTTGCCCCCAGACTTGGCAGGAATTCATGACGTATTTCATGTGTCACAACTCCGCCAGTATGTCCATGACCCGAGGAACGTAATCAACTACCCACCGCTTAATCTGCGGGAGGATATGAGCTATGATGAGTTCCCGTATAAAATTGTGGATCGGCGTGATAGGAGGCTAAGGAACCGCTCCATCCCTTATGTGAAAGTGCTTTGGACGAGGCATAGCGAGGAGGAGGCCACGTGGGAGCCTGAGGCTGTGATGCGGGAGCACTATCCTCGCTTGTTCGAGGAATAAATCCCAAGGTACGTGAGTTTTAGTTTCGCGGACGAAACTCCTAAAGGAGGGGAGGATGTAGTGCACCGATTTCTGCGAAATAGCAAAACTCGGTAAAAATACTTGAAACACGTTTCAAATATGATTACAAGTGGGTTAGAAGCGTTTCGAATCAACGCAAAAGCCGTTGAGTCGAAAAGTGAGTTGTGGTTGAGAAGCGAAGCCTCAAGTTTGCAAAATTGGGACTCGTGTTCGCCGAGTTCGCAAAATGGCGAAATTCGGCGAGAAGACTTGTAACATGTTTTAAATATGTTTACAGTCGAGTTCGGTGCGTTTCGGGCTGACGCGAAGGGCATCGGGTCGAAAAGTGACTTGAACCCGAGGACTTGGCAAATTCTGGAATTTCCTGAAATTTCTGATCACGAAGCGTTTTGGGAGCCCTGTTTCGGAGACTTAGAATGCCCCAAAAATTTAAAAGAAATCGTGGGGTGTCTCACAAAAGTTTTCTGATTAAAAGGGATGAAAAACCCAGGTGAGCGATTAAGGAAAAATCGGAGAACGAAGCGAAGAAAAATGCTTCGTGAATTCTGAAACTGCAGTTTTTGACAGTGCAGTTTATCGCGAAGCCTTTTCGGGGCTCTCTTTCGAGGGCTTATAGTGGCCCAAAAATTTAAACAAAATCGTGGGAAGTTTAAGAAAAATTTGTAGATTAAAGGGGTGAAGAAAAATTACAATTTTGATTTCTCAGTTGACGGCAAAACGTGGTGAAAGAGGGGTATCCGATTCTGGCCCGCTGCAGGAAAAAACTGCAGGGAAATGGACAGTTTTGGAATTTTTTTGAAATTTAAGGGCAAACAAGTAAATTCACCCTTTTCCCCCAACCACCCTCTGCAGAAATTAAATGCTCTCTATCTCCCACCTGAATCTCTCTCTCTCTCTCTCTCTCTCAGCTGAAACAAGAAACGAAGGGAGAAAGGAGAAGGAAGGAGAAAGGAGAAGGAAGAAAGGAGGAAGGAAAGAAGG